>OZ010607.1:17860296-17940296 GCA_963932145.1 Acanthosepion lycidas | reverse complement strand
TTCATTTATTTGTTTATGATTCGCAAAGAAAAATACAGAATCGGAAATAAAAAGCAACTTTATTTACATTATTCGGACTATTGTCCTCATCTGTGTCCCCATATTTATTACAACGTTTCGGCCGTTGCACGATCCGCCCTTCTTCAGGTGGTCGGAATGTCGAACTGAACCCTTTATTTCGCTTGCTGGGGTAGACTGTTCTCGTTCCACGTGCCATGTCTAATGTATGTCAGTTATCTCCTGTTAATTCTCCTCTCAAAGTTCTCCACCGCTTTATCCAGGTAATTGAACTCACTCTATTTGGGTCCTGTCACTGGATCTAGCCAACGTCTTTATCCCCTGTGCCATGTGTCTTGGAGAACACATGACACAGTTGCTGAAGAGGGGAATTAACAGGAGATAACTGATAACTGATATCCATTAGACATGGTACGTAGAACTAGAATAGTCTACTCCAGTGAGCGAAATAATGGGTTCAGTTCGACATTCCGACCACCTGAAAAAGGACGGAGCGCACAAAGGCCGAAACGTTGTGATAAATATGGCGACAAAGATGAGGACAATAGTCCGAATAATGTAAATAGTGTACATAATACCTCATCTCAGCTCCTGTTTTCTGTCTATATTTCTATTAGAATTTCACCCTTGAATTAATGGATCGTCAGGCGAATTTCAATGTTTGTCTAACTTAGCGCATAGTACTTGTCTTAAATATGATGAAACACTTTTTTCTTTCTTTTTTTTTTCTCTTTTTTTGGGGGGAGTATATATATAATCAGCTTCGCTTACTAAATCGCATATATAGTGCATAGTAATAAAACAGTTTTCGATGTAAAATCAGTATCATAATTCCTGATGTCGAAAATTCAGATGAAAATGACTATAACAACCAAGATGAGGATGGAAATTTGACTACATAACTTTATATCAAGACTTTCTTGCCTCGTCTACACAGGCGGAACACCTTTCACTATTGTTCCAAAACTCTATCTCTCTCTATCTCTTCTAAGAAAACAGAAAATTAATTTAGAAGCTCCAAACTCTAGAAACTTTTCCCCTTTTGAGAAAGCGCCATTGTAAAAAGCTTTTTCACTGTAAGGATTCCCGCCATTCGGTAACCATTTTTTTTTTTTCCTTATGTTGATATTTTTCTAACTTTGATACTTTCTCTTCCTTCTTTACTCGGGTTTCGAGTCTGATAATTGAAAGTTGGTGTTTTGTTTCTGTTTCACACAGTTCATTTGGCTTCAGTCTCTCTCTCACTATATATGTCTATCTCACTCACTCACTCACTCACTCACTAACCACACACACACACACACACCTCAATTCTTTTCCTAAAAATAAGTTGTGGTGCATTTAATGTCGGCATAGCAACTTCCTTCGGTAATGTCCGTCAGCAATCGGACAAATTGAGTTGAACTGTCCTCTGGAAGAAGATTGAACTGGTATCTAAAGACGTTCTTACAAGATGAAGCACCCGGGGGGGGGAAAAGTCATCTGCGTACACAAGTGGCTCTTCAGGACTTTTAGCATCGTCAACGTAATAAAAATTCTGTAAGTTCGCGTTTTAAGGCTGCAATAATGAATAATCATGAACTTACAGGGGGGAAAAAGTCCGGAATAAATAAATCACAATATCCGTTTTTTTATGTTGACTTTATTCATTCGGTAGAAGCAGTTTTCCAGAGAAGGACTTTTACGAGTGAATTTGTGTGAATAATTGTTCTGCTTAAATAAAGACGCTCACGGAAAATAAGAGTGGAGGAGGGTATAGGGAAACTTAATACAGAAATTTGTCTTGAGCTCAATCTATCGATACCTATCTGAATCTCTACCCTGTCGACGGGGCATGAAGCACACCGGCTGCACCCGCTGCAGAAGTGGGGATGTGCGGCCTTCAAGATGGATGATTGCAGATTAAACCTGATCAATGTTTACCTAATAGGGGAAAATTTAATAACAATATTTGGGTCGATATGTCGGAAGGTGGAACATGACACAAACCAGACTGTCAACGGATATTTGTCAGCAGATTCCACGATGCGTAGATATCTGAACTTGTTGATAATTCTCCATATATTTCCATGCCTGCAGATAGGGCTCGGGACGAACTCGAGAGATATCACTGTCGTACCTGTAGGCGTTCCGTCGGTCCCGAGCCCCGTCGTTACCTGTGGGCGTTCCGTCGGTCCCGAGCCCCGTCGTTACCTATCTATCTGATTTGGTGATAATTATCCTTTTTCATATCGATCTAAATATCATTCAGTAGGACATTTCGTTCTGTTGTACGGGAACTGTTCCATGAGAGATATATAACAAACATAGGCGAAAAAATTTCTCAAATCAAACTTCACGGAGCACTTACGGCGGGGCCAACAATAACGTCTACGTTGCAACCAATAAATGACCTGATTCAATCATCTTGGCGTCTAATCACAACGGTAAACTACAGAAGGCTTAGATTGTTTACATCTGAGCGAGTTAGAACTTTTATTTATGCGCATATGGAAGACGAACTCTCAATGCCTCTGACAAGGTACAGCTGCTACTAAGCTCTCCAGCTATGGCATCTGTAGGAGAGGTTCTCAGTTATGGTGTCCTTCCAAACTTCATATTCAGAAGGGTTCCTGAAGGCACCTCCAACCTTTTAGTTGAATATCTATGCAGATGACACAGGTTTATAGGTGCACCTCCCAAATCTTGGATAGTCAGAACCTAGACGGTGATGTCTCCTCTGACATAACATTGGTAGCTCAATGGCAAACATAGTAAACCCTGTCCCGGGTAGGACGATAAACTGCATCCGGCAAGGCCTCAGATCAAGAGGTTTTGAGGAATGTGGAACCAACTCTTATATCCTGATCCGTGGTTATAGAACCTGTTAGGGTCTCGGCTATGGATAAATAGATAACCACTAAATTGAGGTCAAAACACTTTGAAAGTAGAAAAATATTTTTTTTATAGTAGAAATACTAGTAATACACCGTCCTGGGTAAAGACAATAAACTGTCAAAAAGGCATTTGATCAGGAGGTCTTGAGGATCGTGGAACCACTTCTCAATTGCTGGTGTTCCCAGGCCCACCTGGGTTGTAGCACCTGTTAGGGTCCCAGCTATGAGCAAATAGTTAACCCCCAAAATGGGGTCAAAACACTGCGAAAGTGTAAAAATAGGTTTTAATTTGGAAAAAAAGATTACCAGAAATAGATTTTTGGAAAAAATATTACCAGCAATAAAAATCTTGTCGGCATTAAATCACTCTTTGAGATTGATATCCCGTTAAACAAACCAAACCAAATCCTAAAAACCATGTCGGCGTTAAATAACCCATTGAGGTGTTGATATGCCGTAAAATAAAATAGACCAAACTGAACCTGGCAAACCCTGACCTTTCACCTATTATGGTGGACAGATCTTCTCTCAAAGAGGCTATTTGCCTCCAGCGTCTGTTGGGACTGAAGGTTCTTGAACGCCTGTTGGGACTGAAGGTTCTTGAACGCCTGTTGGGACTGAAGGTTCTTGAACGCCTGTTGGGACTGAAGGTTCTTGAACGCCTGTTGGGACTGAAGGCTCTTGAACGCCTGTTGGGACTGAAGGCTCTTGAACGCCTGTTGGGACTGAAGGTTCTTGAACGCCTGTTGGGACTGAAGGTTCTTGAACGCCTGTTGGGACTGAAGGTTCATTCCAGGCGACAAATGGAACTCCTAGATGTGCCGCTCCAGTAAGTTTCTGACTCCACATGTTACACTCTCTTTACAAGTTCAAAAGAATGCAAGTGGCCTTGTGGGTGATGACTTGTTTCCTACCCTAAAACACCTTTCTCCACAGACGAAACATCGCGAATCTCTCGTTACTCTATCGCTATTTCCATGGCAAGTTTTCTGACTAGTTACATTTGCCGGTTCCACCAACCCTGAGCTTTGTAGATGGGACCCTTTATGCCACGTGCAGAAGAATGAATCCTTCTCATTCCCTTTGTATTCAATTAATAAGATCCATGAAATAGTTTATTTGTAAAACACTCCCGAGAATGTTTTTCCAATCACTACACACTTGACAGTCAAGTATAGAAGGAACCTTTTTGCCTTTCTTACGCTCATACAATACCATAGAGTAACACTCTACCTTGAGTAGCTCTTGGGTCTTGTATTGTTGAACATCAGGAAAAAAAACATGGCCTTATATATATATATATATATATATATATATATATATATATAATGTATGTGGTGCAGTTCAATTTATATTACAATGAATCATTCATACAAAAAGTAAATTAGTAAAGTTAATGATATAAAATGTCGAAATCCCTTTGCAAACAATTTTAAAGATGCATTAACCGACTAATCACCCGATAAATGTTCTGATCCTTGTTTTTTTAAATTATAAGCTGTATAAGGTTTTTGTTATATACGCAAGTACTTTCGACTATACATTCAGTCATCTTCAGCCATGAAATTTTTTTTTTTTTTATATAATGCGAATCGAAATATATTTGTATCCTATACGGAACCGTCATATCGCCTGACGTGCTATACCATTTACCTACAGAGGAAGCGTCTGGTTGGCAAGGCCGAATTATTGCTTTTAAACTATGATTTCCTATGATTTTTCTGGAACGCTCATAGGGCAAGACAGATTCTTCCGTGACCCTAAAGAAGTACCTCTTAAAATTGTTATAAAGGGAGGACTTCAAGTTGGTATTCAGACCAACAAGGACATCCAGGCCCTTCCCTTTGCGGATTTTGATATTAGAACCTGTATTGGCAGCAAACCACTTGCATGCGGATATAAAATAGTAAATATAAAAAAAATAGAAAGTGGTGTAAGTTACGGGTGTGTCTTCTCATTGGACACACAACTTAATGAGGTAATTCCGAGAGAATTTTAGCGGCCACAGTCTTAATCACATAAGATATGCAGAAAACACGGTTTTGATACCAGATATAGAAAGCAAACAGGAACTCGTATAGAAGAAAGTGAAGGAAAGCTAGAAGAGACGACTAAACATTACAAGACAATGCGTGCACAAAATGGAGATAAAATCAAACCGGTATTAAACAGGAAAATGTCAATAGAAAGAAAATAATGCTGAACTATTATATAATATGTCATGAATGCTGGACAATTTCTGCACAGATAAAGAAACTTCAAGCAACAGAAATGTGGTTTTACAGAATACCATGCATCGAACATGTGAATGCCGACGAAGTTTCAAAGAAAATTAAAACGAAAAAAAAAAAAACACTTTATCAGGAAGACAGTTGAAATTTCTAAGGGACACAATAAAAAAGACGTGGAAAATTTGATACTCGCAGGACAGATTGAAGACAAGCGGCACAGAAGAAAGTCATGCGTAAACTATCTAGTTTCAGGAGCGATAAGAAAAAGACATTTATTACAAGCTACAAAGAACAGGAAGTTCTGGAATGCCATGTTCGCTTACATAAAAGGACGCAGCACATTCAAGAACTAAAGAATATAGCCAGATTTGAACTTCTGGCGTGTAAAAAGCCATAAACTTTCAACGTTTGGTCTGTGGGGGAAAGTGGTTGTAGGATGGAAAATAATTCATCACCCACAAGGCTACGTAATTTTTTTTTTTTTTTTTTTTTTTTTAATATATCAAAACTGGAAAGTTCAACAGCTAATTTCGTCGAGTACGTCGATGATGGATAAAAATAACGAGTACAAGAAAAAAAAAAAAAAAAATCTTAATCGCTTCCTAAGTTCGGTAAAACAACTTTTCAGGTCCGAAAGTCTTGTCACTTTCTACCAAAAAAGTAATTAGAAAAATAGATCAAGTAATACAAAGCTCATATACTGGAATCAGTTTGTTCAATTTCGTTGACGCACCATTTTCGTGTCGGCCATCTGAAATAAAAAAAAAAAAAAAAATTATTTCATGCAGGGAGACAAGACTTTCGGACCACCCTGTAGATTAATAAGTGAAATTACAAAATATTATGTAATCAAATGAAAGGATGACAAAGTGAGGGATCAGTTTTGTATTGTTCTTTAGTATTAAACACATCCCCCATTTTTTGGCCATATTGCAGGGTGATCCAAAAGTTTTGTCACCCCCTACCAAAAAAGAAATGAGAACATTAGAACATGTAATACATTAATACAAATCACATGTACTGGATTCAGTTTAATCACTTTCATTGACGCTGTTACACACCGAGAAGGCCTGTATGAACAACATTTTCGTGTCAGCCATCTTAAACAGAGAATTATATTTGGTGGTGACAATACTTACAGACTGCCCTGTAGATTCATAGATGAAATTGCAAAACATCCTTATAGGTAATCAAATGAAAGGAGGAAAAAGTGAGGGATCAGTTTTGTATTGTTCTTTAATATTAGACACACCACCCATTTCTTGGCCATATTACAGGATGAGACAAAAGTTTTGCCACCCATTACCAAAAAGTAATTAGAACGACAGAAGAACAAGTAATACAAATCACATGTACTGGATTCAGTTTAATCACATTCATTGACGGAGTCACACGTCGAGAAGGTTTGGATGAACCCCCATCATTTTCGTGCCCCCAAATAAACGGGGAACCAAGTCCTTTGTGATATTTTGCAACGCTGTGTTTTGTGTATTGCTACAAAATCTCTCCGGACAACGCCCTTTAACTGATGGGTATTCTGGTATCGTTTATGTGAAACTCTCTCCTTGATAATGCCCCACAGAACACTGAAATAGAAAATTATATTATTTAGGAATGACACGACTTTCGGACCACCCTGTAGTATTTCAGCTTAAAAAATAAGTGTAAATAGAAGTAGATAAGTTCGCCGATCGTCCAGTTCACACACCTCTCCAGTCTTTTGAACAGAAGTAGAGGTTTATCCCTTTTTTTCCTATTTAGGATTGACTTTTCTTCTAAAATCTGTTTCTGCACTCTCCTTCTAACTCAAAGTGAACTTTTGAAATTTTAGTCACTAATTAAATCTTGACCTCTTCAAGTCTAGATTTAGCCGTTATACTTTCTGCATAGCTACCCCTACCCGACCCAAGAACTTCTTTCTCTTTTTTACGCTCTACCTTGAGTGGTTCTCGGGCCTTGCATTCGGTGAACATTAGCAACAATTTCTTTTTTTAAAGCTTGACAGTGTCAAGAAGTGATAAACTAATTATTTTTTGTGCGTAATCTTGTATTCTTATCAAACGTTGCTAACATTAGACCCCGGTTTGCTGACAGGACATTAACAATTTCAACATGTCAGCATTTTTTTAAAATTATCCAATGATACCCCAATGTCAGGGAGAACGGTATCTTCAGTTTACATTCTTGAATGATCGGGTTTGGAGTGGGCGAATAAATGTAAATAGTTTTAACCAGTGTAAGATTATCGCACATGTTCATGAGTACATAATGGCTTCTGCAAATGGACCACACACTTGAGCTTACCATAAACAAGTTTGTCAACAGCAAGTCAATCCCTTGTATGTCCTTAGCCAGAAATTATTCAGACGAATAAGGAATACATTTTTTTTTTTTTCAAAAATATATTGATGGTAATATTTTTTCTTCAAAGATTCATTGCTGGTAATAATTTTCACAAAAATGTATTGCTGATACTAAAACCTATTTTTACACTTTCATAGTGTTTTGACCCCAGTTTGGGGGTTAACTATTTGCTCATAGCTGAGCCCCTAACAGATGCTACCACAAGGGGTAACTGGAAACAACTGCAATTAAGCGGTTCTACGCTCCTCCGAACCTCCTGATCAGAGGCCTTTCTGCTGAATGTAGTTCCTAGTCTTACCCAGGGGACGGATCATTGGAGAACGGTCTTTCCTACCTTCAGAGGTGCAGGGCGCGCATCTATATTCGTTATTTTTTTTTTCTTTTTACGAATTGTACACCGCCGGCTCTCTGTCTTGTACCGCCGGCTCTCTGTCTTGTACCGCCGGCTCTCTGTCTTGTACCGCCGGCTCTCTGTCTTGTACCGCCGGCTCTCTGTCTTGTACCGCCGGCAATTATAAGGTTAAGATTGTAGCCGCCAATAATAATCCTGATAGGACTCTTAATTCTCTCAGAATTAATTCATTGTAAAGGTTGAATAAGTCCGGCGAGAAGACGCATCCTTGTCTTACGCCTTCGTCTAATATATATATATATATATATATATATATATATATATATATATATATTTAATATTTTCTGAATTCTGCAAAAATAACTAATAATATTGTATATATGTTCCGTTATTTCAAGGCACTTATTTAACCTACCTTTATCTTTCCGTGTCTTTCTTTCTGGCCCCTAACAGGCCACAACAGAACGCCCACCTCCAGAACTGCTACTTTGTGGGACTGATTCTTGTATGCATGCTTCTCAGAGACCTACGAACAAGGCGAGAATAAAATATTATCTATCTTCGTTATCCTCTCAATCTTCCCCTCCTTTGATTCGCATCGCGCGCCTCGTTCATTGTAACCACTTTGACAGTCATCCCCTACACTACAATCTTCAAGTCAAGGCTTAAATGTTTCTCTCCTCACTACCAACCACCACCTCTTTCATTCATATTACACGCATCGTTCATCATTATTTAATGGTAACATTTTACCTTGATTGGCTCTTGAGCCTTGGGTTTATGATTATTTAATTTAGTTTGCATATTAGGTCTCTGGAGTGAGTTGGTACAATCAGTCGGGAAGTCTGGTGTTGTCCCAATTAGTTCTGCTTTCAGTATACCAAACATTTCGAACGAATGTTTACATTTGTATTTCCAGGTAAAGTTCTGACGGAAACTGCTTGAAAAGTAGTATATGTCCTTTTTATAGTCACTTCTCATAAACAGTATTCTCAATAACCACGCATTACAGCAGAAATCCGGCAAACGTTTAAAACAAAACAAAAGATTACAAACCCGGTGGGGAAAAAAGTAAAGCATTCGTGCTTTTACTGACTGAGAAAAAATGGCGTAAACCTCTGCTCAAAACGAGGCTAACAATGGCTGTATCAAGCAGAAGAATCAAAAGTAATTCATCCTATACCACGTACCAACCAGTCTTATCTCTAGTTTTTTTTGTTTTGTTTTTTACAGCAGTTCTAAGCAGCAGCTGTAAGTCTTTGGATATTTTTCTGGTGCCCTTGCTGTTTATCCTTGTTCTCAACAAAATCCAAAGACGGATATGCAGTGTGATAGGTCCTGACATCTCGACTCTAGTCACTTTCTCACAAACGTACTGTTGCTCCCCTCTTTTCTAACGAACTATTTTCACAGGTGCTCGAACTACATGAATTTAAGCGTGCTACTAGGTTGGCATTTAGGTCCCACCCTTTCACTGTCGAAACAGTTAAATGTAACTGCCTCTTCTACTCCAAGTTCTCTCGCACTTCCCGGCAGTGGAACACCATTCCTCTTACTTGCTTCCCTGATCGTTATAATATTCACATGTAATGTCAATCGACAGCTTTGTTTTGATCTTGATCCCCGTCCTCCTCTTTATCCTTTCCTCAAACACCTCGTTTTCCTCTTGCCCACTGTAACCCCTTGTGTGTTAGGGGCACTCCCGCCTTGCTTGAGATGAAATGCTTAAAAAAAAAACATCTGATTTTGTTGTGCCAGTTTCCAGTTTGTGATTAAGGCTTGTCGTAAAAACTTTTAAAATCATTGACCTGAGAAAGCGGTTAATACAGCTGTCATTTCTGAAAGACTTGGAGGTCATGCATCGCATCTATATGAGTCTAGATCCGACGAGGCTATTTTTGTTGTTTTTTAAGCATATCACTCCAAGCAAGGCGTGAGGGACACTAGCACGCAAGAGTAAAGAGGGGTGTTTGAGGAAAGGATAAAAAGGCCGGGGGCTCAAGATCAACGCATCAGAAGATGTCTACTGGAATTATATTTGACTACCTGAAGATTATATCTGTCGGGAAGTGCAAAAGAATAATCTGTTGGAGTAGAAGTCGTGGATACCTTTTTAACTGTTTCGACAGTGAAAGGGGGCAAAAGCAGGGAATGATGAACAATTTCCTTTTTGTTGCTTCACAGAAAAATAGTGAGAATAAGCAGAAGTGAAAATCATACTTATTATAAAACCCAGGTTGTGTGTGTCTGTATGTTTTATATATTGGATCGGATTTCCTACATTTTTTTTTTTTCAACCGATTTCAACAAAACTTTACAGGACTACGTAAAATCACCTTGCGGTGGTTCTGACAGTGCCAAAATTGGAATTGTTTTTGCACGAAATCAATTTGAAAACACGATTAAGAGGCATCGCGAGAATGAAAGGAAGACAACTCATATCGATTTTTACTTATTATAAAACCCAGGTTGTTTGTGTGTGTGTGTGTGTCTGTTCGTTTATATATGGGATCGGATTTCCTACATTTTTCAACCGATTTCAACAAAACTTCACTTTTTTTTTTGGCAGGTAGTGTTTCTTATTGTCTTGCACACTTTTTTCTTTATTTTTACATTCGGAATGCTTTAAACATTCCATTTACAAGACAATTGTTTATAATAAAATTCTATTCAATCGGTAGACTCATAACGATTAAAAACAATGTTTTTATTTGAGTTTGGGTTTGACCAATTCGTAAAAAAACAAAAACAAAAAAAAAACTAATTAAGACATGCGTGTCCGTCAACCTTAAACAATAATCTTTAATTTTATTTTTCAGTCTTTCTGATGGTCGATACTTGATCTATCTCTTAGTGTTACATCCCCGGGCAACGCCGGGCTCTACTGCTAGTGAGAATTAAAAACAGGAATTTTCGATAGACACCCTTGTGCAAACTAATTGAAAAAACCGCTTCAGGTTTCTCTCTTTCATCATACGGTCAGTTTTAGACCCACTGGAGTAACGGGGTGTAATCGATTTCTATTTTTACTCAGACTAGGTCATTTACAGTAGTGTGCAGTAATATGAATCTATTTTCGGGGTGTATGATGAAATTTATTTGACCTTGAAATTATACTGCGTCACGCCCAGACACTATTGTCTCCATTGTCGGTCATTTGTCCTACGGCCATTGTCTGCGATGGATGTTTCTCCAAGGAAGCGTACGAAAATTGTAAAGCTGCGCAAACACAATGGCCACCTTACCAAGGAAAAAATCAAAGTACTATAGACTGTCCCGGGAACTCTCCTGATTTAAATCCAATCGAGAATCTGTGGTCAATCTGCAAAGAACGACTTTGTGGAATGGACATACGAAGCACTAACATGCGCACTGGGTCATGTTTCATTGGAAAATATGGACAAAAGTAAATAACAGAATTATTCATTTTGTTTCAATTAATTTGCACAAGGGTAGATATGAGTCTAGATCCTACAAAGCTATTTAAGAACGTCTCGTCAGAATCCATCTTGCACACGTATAAATCAACTATTCATCCGTACATTGAATACCATTGCTATAGTCTGATTGTCCTGTTGTCTAGCTCTATATTCTTGCCATAACTCAGTTTCTTTAATGCAATCGATCCTAGCTCCGTATCTTAAATGCAATCATTTTTCTTTCACCGATGTGACTTTCCGCTGTCTTTTCTACAAATATTTTCATAGGAATATGCTTTCTACCCTGATACCTCAACTGCGTGAATTTAATGCTAAGGGAAGATAGCTTATAGCAATCATATCCTGACCAAGCACCACTATTTCAGTTACTTTCTCACCGACGTTACATGGCTTCCCTCTGTCTTTTCTACTGCTATTTTCATAGCAATGAGCTTTCCACGAGAGTACCCCGACTACATGAATTTAAGCGTGCTACTAGGTTGGCAATTAGGTCTCACCGTTTTACTGTCGAGCTAGCTAGATGCAACCGCAAATTCTATTCTAACAGTTTCTTCTCTCGCCTATTGCTTCCCTGCCACATACAACCGTTAAAATTTAAATTCAATGGTAATCACCATCTTCTGTCTTCTGGAGCCCTGTTCTTTTATTCTCCTTTCTCCTCACTTCTTTTCACCAAATCTTCACAATCTTTTTAAGTCCCTGTAAACCCCTTCCTCCTGGTGCCCTTATCCTCTTGTTTGGGGGGATGATAAAAAATTGACATTCTTAGGGTATTATTTTAGTTCTGCAGCATCTTGCTGTGTTGCATCTGACGCATCCAGGATAATCATTTATACACTCTGAACCTCAGCCGAATCGTCTTGGGTATGACGATAAACTACATCCGGTATCAAGGACTTTGATCGGGAGATTGGCAGTTTTGAGGAACGTGGAAGCACTTCTCAATTGCTGTTGTTCCCAGTTCTACCCTGACTCGAGGGTGGTAGCACCTGTTAGGGACCTATCTATGGGCAAATAGTGAACCCCACTAAACAAAAATCAGCAGTACATTTTTATAGTAAATTTACCAACAGTACAGCTTGTAATCTATAAACTATTGTAGCAATATGAGTCAGCCAAGGTCGTGTTAAATCCAAAATGGCTGGACCTGTACAAAAATGTATATGGAACATTCGACCGATGATTATTAGTAAGTGAAGTCAACTTCAAAGTACAGAGCGAAAGGCTCAAACAAAGAAATACAAAGAAGAAAGGGAAATTACTTTTTTAGACGAAGATGACAAAACTGAAAATTGTTATCTATAAAACTGACCATCCCTCGAAAATGCCCACAGAAAACCGAAGGTGGCGTCTGAGAACGGACAGGGAAGACAGTCGCTAGACTGTACAGTTCCCCACTCACCTGCGCCTCATCTCTACTTCGCTCGCATATAGCAGTAGGTTACAACCCAAGAATAAAGTCTGGTTTACAGCTAGAAATTGTTTAATCACACGTGGATAGCGATCTGAGCGAAGGGTAATTTTTAAGCAACAAGCGTTTGACTAGAAACTGCACCCTGTCAAGGAACTTGGTGCCTAGTTTGAGATGCAACGCAACACTATATATTTTTAAAAAAAATAACTTTATCCTGAAAGCATATAATTATGTACAAAAATATTTGTAGCCGAAAGTATAAAATTACATACAAAATATTTAGATTTCGGCATTAAATAACCCATAGAGGTTGATATGCCACTAAACAAAATCAACCAAACCAATCAAAATATTTAGATTTTCGTATTAAATAACCCGTAGAGGTGTTGATATGCCGATAAACAAAACAACCAACCAATCAAAATACTTAGATTTTGATATTAAATAACCCATAGATGTTGATGTCGCTAAACAAAATCAACCAAAGTCAACCGAACAAAAGTAGCAGATGACTCTACAGTAGCGGTAAGAGTAGTCTTCTGTTGACTATCCAACAAAAACGTATAAATATATCCGTAAGCCTCATAAATTTTGTTGGTTGTTAATTTACCGAAATTCTTGACTCATACTGACGCCAGTTGTTATTCTATTTTTAGTTACATCGGAAGCAGAATGGCGGAAGATCGTCAATGGTTAATTAGGAACATTGTGTAGATATTAAGAAAAAAAACTTTATCCACACCATCTTGCACATTAGTCAGTTGCCAATTATTTATGCACCTTGCCACTCAGCCGAACAGAAATAGCAAAAGGTGATATCAGAGGAGCGGCAAGTTACGCGATATCCAAACGCAAAATCCTCAAAACTCAACCAAATGTTTAACTCGAAATCTCCGCACATTTTTCTCCAAATTTAACGGTAACGACTGTTGTGGACAATTCACTACCAAAAATCTACTTTTCCCTGATCTAAAAGATCTTGATATATTTACAACCCCCTCAGTAGACCTAGCGTATAGATAAATACCACCTGGGCGTCTCGGCTTACGAAAGTAAAAAAAAAAAATCGACTACCAGAATTACTTATAAGGATCCAAAATTAAACTACTGGATTATTTAATTTATGAACACTTTTAAATCTCATTATGCAATAGTTTGTAATACTGGAATTGTAATAGTGCAGCTTTTAATAGCATCCTGATTGCTTAAACGAAACATTATAAGGTATTAGTTTTTCAACTATTATTTATTTTATACTAGCAATATAACCAGTCTTTGACCGCGTGTTTCATTACTGGCAATTTTTGCCATTCAACTGGACCAGTCTAAGTTTAAAGTCAACCCACCCGAAATCAATATTAGTAACGGCATTTGAAATCAATATTAGTAACGGCATTTGAAATCAATATTAGTAACGGCATTTGGGTGCAATTGAGGCACATCCCCAATTTGGGGAGTCCACAATTTGAATGTGGGGGAGGAACAGTATTATAATAATAATAATAATAATAATAATGTAATAATTTAAACTATTTTTATTAAAGTTTTTTTTTTTTTTTTTATGAAAGATATATATCCAAGAACAGATAGTAAATAGTAAAACATCGTTGATAGTTTCAGTGGACAGGAAGTAGTGGAGAGCCATTGTAGCCAACAATTTGGACTCCAAACCGGCACTGAAGAATTATCTATCAAAAAAAAAATTAATCGAAATCGGATGAAAACTGTGGAAATCCATAAACAACATTCGATCTCTCACACACACACACACACACACACACACACACACACACACATATTTTGAGAATTATAGATTAATATCAATTGCCTTTTCTAAAATATACACAAATCGGAATTGTGTAGCTCTTAGTAATATTCGAAGTAAAATTCGTTCAAGGAAACCTTATAAAATGTCTATTTGTGAGATGAGGTATTGTAACTACACTACTTGGATCGTTCGGACAGTTGCCCGCGTCTTTATTGCTATATCATCTGAAGAAGGCTGGAGTGCGCAACAGCCGAAATGTCATTAATATGGCAGTAAACCTGAGAACAGCAGCAAGAATTATTTATAAAATTATTACTTATATTGTTTAAATCCAGTTTTCCGCTTTCAGTCCCTGGATCGGGTAGTATGGAGAGGTTATATCCTCTCGTTCTATGAAATAAAAAAAAAAAACTGCCACACACCGACAATGTCAGAGCTGATAGCAAATATATTTTCTGTATACAAAAAAAATAGGTTAAGAAAAGTCTACGCTGTATATGGAATAGTGTTGAAGATATTGAGGTTACAAAGTATGAAACTAGTAGCTGGCTACTCGTTCCCAAGTATGTCCGTCTTCTACGCTGCTTAATTCCCATTGCAGACGCCCGCTCAGGCATTTTTCTTTCTTCAGCATATACAAACCAAACCTGTAATTTATACTGTAACCATGCTGAGAGTGTGAACACTGTAGAATGATCCTTGTTAGGAAAAGGCCCGTATGCTTGAACCCTCCGTCACGATGACTAGTGAATTCGTGCAGTTCTGCCTGCCCATTTCATTCAGATTGCTTGTCTCAACCTCAGCGCGTTCTTTACTACAGACATACGCGTAGTGTAACTGGGGGTCAAAAATAGCGGCCTATTTCAAAAGATTGATCCACTGTGAGCACTGCTTTCTAGTTTTGGTTAGGTTTGAAAAATTTTCTCTCTTCAAATTTAAAAATAATTAGCTTATTTAATTATAGTCGTCCTGGGCAAGACGATAAAACTACATCCAATTGATCAGTTTTTGAGGTGCGTGAAACCACTTAATTGCTGGTTTTTCGTGGTCCATCCTGACTCGGGGTGGTAGCACCTGTTAGGGTCCCAGATATGGGAAAATAGTTAACCTCCCAAACTAGGGGTCAAAACACTATGAAAGCGTAAAAATAGGTTTTAATACTAGCAATACCTTTTTGAAGAAAAAAATTATTACCAGCAATAAAAATCTCCATATTAAATTCACTTAAATAAACTTTCAAGTGTCAAGAACATGATTCTTAAGAATTTTCATTTAAAGTTGGGTTAATCCCTTGTTTCCTCTTTAGGGATGGGTTTCCAGCTTCTAAAGTTTGTTTAAACTCTATGCCTCCGACACCTCGGCCCAGACAATGAAGTTTTTTCTTTGTATCCGTGTTCGGAGGAAATGCATTTATTGGTTCCTGCTATCACGGCGAGGACCCGCTGTGCCACTAACTTTGTAGCAAACGACTCTCATTCCTTCTATATTCTATTGGTGAGAAATAATATCACTCGAACATATTCCCGCAAACCGCACTGCTTTATGAAACCGACTCTTAAGAGGATGCTTCTCTGATCACAACAATCTCAAATTGTTCCAGTGTAGCTTTATCCATTATCTTCCCTTCCTATCCGCATAAACTGCCGGTTACGGTCATCCTCTACCTCGAGTTACTCTCGGGCCTTGCACAGTGAAAAAAATAAATTTCCTTTCTATTTGGTTTTCTTTTCTCAGATGTAGATAGACTTGCTTATCGTCCCGTTCACACTCATCCCCTTTTTTTTATATACAAGTGTAGATGTTTATTTCTTGTTTCTTTTTCAGGGTTAGGTTTCAAGTTCCTTCTAAATTTTGTCTTTCACTTCCCATAGTAGTCTTGCTTCTTAGTGGCGTTATCTTTCTTGGGTTGAATTGATTCAAAAAAATATTAACCTTTTTTAACGTAAAGGTAATTTAATGTTCTTCTCTATTAAGCTTTTATTCATAAAAAACAACTTGTTTTTCATCATCTATATTTCTAACAGCTATAAAGTATGTTGAATGTTTGCCACAGTTCCACGGTGATGTAACTTTTTAGACTGCAAAATTAAAGAAAAAACTTTGACGACCTAGACAAGGTTGCGTGCTCTAACCGAAAAATGTGTAATTTTATTTTTTGTAAAGAAATAATTTAAGCTGATCTTACTAATCTAGGAAATATTACAAAAAAATTCCCGTTAGTTTTAAGGTTTTTTTATTTTTAATTGACTTCTAAACAAAAAAAACAAAACTTCCCTCTCGTGTGTGTGTGTGTGTGTATATATATATATATATATATATATATATATATATATATATATATATTAAGCACTGCAAAATTTATTTCAAAATCCCATAAATTTATTTTTCTGATATTGTTGTTCATAACAAATATGAAATGATGATAAAATTTAATGTGTTTCTGAATATTTTTCTATCTAAAAGGTATGAAAAAGATGCTGAACTTCTTGGTTTCAATTTCATAAGTAATGTATATTTATTTCTGATTGTCTCCAATCATTTTGGCACAAGGCCGAAGGGGAAGTCGGGTAAAGCTGGTACTAAGTAACTGTCCTAGTTAAACACAATCACGATCCATTATTTCAATACAATATACTCAATCACCACAAAAACTCGTCCATCACCTCCCAATCCTACATGTACCATAATGCCACATATTCAGAAGGGACCTACAAAAATATCCCATGATGTAAAAATTGGTCTTTTTTTCTTTTCTTTTTTTGCATTACTTTTTTTTTTTTTTTTTTACAAAAATATATAAAAATATATAAATTATTTTCTAAGCTTGGCTTATATTTGTCACAATACCGAAAGTGTAGAGTATACCCAGTGAGGATCAAACTCACTACTCAGTCATAACTGATCTAGCAAGACAGGCTTGCTAAACAATTACACCACGGTGAAGGAATGACTGAAAAATACTTGCCCCTCCCTAATTAATAGACAGAACCATACTGGGATATTTTAATAGGGTGGGACCGATATGCCAACCAAGTAGCACGCTTACATTCATGCAGTTGGGGTACCAGTGGAAGTAGCTCGTCAGAGCTGTTGCCATGACCGATGGGAACAACAGTACATTTGTGGGAAATTGACTTGTAGACGAGATGCCAGATCAGGACCTACCACATTGAATATTCGTTTTTGGATTTTATCGAGCACCTCGAGATGAAGAACAGACACGCCACATATGACGGGCTACATTTTGAAATATTTAACAATTCTTGACATTCATATTGTCATCTTGTTTAATCAACAATTGTTGTTTGTGAAAACTAGATCTGTTTAGACATGTTGTTCGGGATTACATTTTTTAACATAACGTCGGCAATTTGAAACAAGCGATTTTTGTTTTGTTTTTTAGAACACAAGTTAAAAGCATGCAAGTGGAATAAAATTCATGCCACTGTCGACGGAATTTATCAATCATGAATTAATAAGTTTTGAATTTTCAGGCAAAAATCAATGAGACTTGGAAATGTCAGAGGGGCACGGATGTGGGGGAAGTTCGATAATAATTGTATTTCATGGCGAAAGGTTTCAGCAAAAATATTATCAATGGATGACGACACAAAAGAGCTTTGAAAGCGGAAAAATAATTCAAAAATGATTTTCTTTATCAGATTTTGACAGCAACTGCTTTGAGGGTCAAACTTTTCCGAACGCGCGTGCGCACACACACATCAGACGCCGTAATCATTTTAATTAGCATGAAATCGAAACATCGTAGCATGCCTCGCGTTTTATATATATATATATATATATATATATATATGTGTGTGTGTGTGTGAAAATATATAGAAAATAGGAAAGAACTGGTTAGGTAAATAATCCAAAGTTCTTTAGTATTTTTGTTATTTTTTTAAAATAAAAAAACCACAATAAAATCCTGAACAAACCCCCATGCCTGAATAGCATTAATAAAAACCCTACACTTAAATTAGACAAAAACAGTGAAAAATTATGTGATTGTAGAAACCCAGAAGACTGCCCATTGGAAAATAAATGCTGCGTCAAATCTGTGGTATACCAATGTACTATCTCATCCACTGAAAGTCCTAATACTAATATGATATACATTGGGTCTACGAAGAATGAATTTAAAGCCAGATGAAGGCAGCATAAGTGCTCTTTCAATAATATAAATAAAATAAATCGGACATCTCTATCTAAATATTTTTGGCATTTGAAGGAAATGAATAAAACACCAAAAGTAAAATGGAAAATTATAAACAAAACTAGAACTTGTAAAACTTGGAATGACCCATGCCCTTTATGCCTACATGAAAAACTACACATTAAGTTACTAAATAATAAAAATCTATTAAACACTAGACAGGAGTTAACGGAATTTTGCTGACATCATCAAATCTTTGCATTGAATAATTAGCATAATTTTTTTTCTTTTTAAATCCATAGTCCTAATAAATAGCTTAAATACCCTACAAAAAAGATAACCCTTTATGAAGTCGTCAAAAAACAAATGTTACGGCAGTTTATATATATATATATATATATATATATATACACACACACACACACACACACACACACACACACACACACACACACACACACACACAAAACCCTTTCAGAAAAAAAATAAAATAAATAAAGACGAAATCGGCTTCCGTTTTAACTTTAGACACCCCAACCTTACCCTGACTTGACACCTATGAATGTATTAGGTTGGTGCAAAAATAATTTCGTTTTCTAACATATGTTACTATGTGAGAAAACGAAATTATTTTTGCACCAACCCAATAACTCTATACTGATACAAATTATTAACACCCTGCGCCCCCTCTTTATATGAACAATCGCTCTGGTCGTCACCATGGAAATTTTGATTTCATTAATGAATCTATTAAAACACGTAAATTTCAGAAATAAGTTATTCCCAAAAAAATTTCGCTTGAAGATGGAACAGAGCTTACTTTAATTCAATTTAATTCAAATAATTATATTGAAGTTTTCAGCTCTTGTTTTGAAACATGAGAAATCTTATGTAGCCTGTTGGAATCGTATTTTTAAATAATTATATATATATATATATATATATATATATATATATGTACACACACACACACACACACACACACACCTGCTAACAATACTTTTTTCTCTGTATCACAGCTCATCACTTGGGCTAGACATCCAATTGCTTCAAACCGGTATCGAAACTCGACCGATTTGGCATCAGCCAGAGATTCTATCCCTAACCTATTGGCGTACGGCAGTGAAAGTGAAATTTTTGACGTATTATATACGTGATGTATAATAGCCAAGAGTGTCCAATTCATATTTGAAGAGCGATGAGTTAATAGAAACGGCAGCTGCTGTTTTTTTTATTTTTTTTTTAAATCCCCTTATATAATGTGTTTGTGTGACTGTGCGTGTGTGGCCGTGCGTGGCTATATATTTGTGTACGTTTGTGTGTGTGTGGCTGTAATATGGAAACTATTTTCTGAATATATCCGATAACGGGGTTTGTCTATCGTTTTTTTTTTTTTTTTTTTTTTTTTTTTTTTTTTTGGTTGGGTTGAATTACATCGGCCATTTCGAACATTATTAAGAACTGAATACTATGTGTGATATTATCAATTTTTCGGTATTGTAACTAATTACATTATTCATGACGTCATGGACCAATTGATAAAAGTGTTGCTGGACGTGATCCAGTGATTTGACCCAAGAGTTTTGAGTTCAATACCTGGTCTCAGTAGAGGTGAACAAAGCCTGTCAGAGTTGAGTTACTAAAGGGAAAATAACTGAAACTGAGAATTCCGGAAGAGGCATGGTACGTGGAACTAGAACGATGTACTCCGAATAATGTATAAGGAAGTTAGTTCTCATTTTCTTTTTTTTTTTTTTTTTTTTTTTTTTTTTTCGTGAAAAGATTTCTGATTTTGAATTTTTCTCTATTCGACTTTGAGTTTGGAATGTCGCAGGAAAAAAAAATGCAGCTTTTTGTTGTTTTTTTTTTCTTTGCAAACAAAAATTTTGCATTATCAGAATTGGAAGTTGATAGATGGAACCTTCTTCCCTCGCCCTCAACTTACTCAACATTCTTATTTTTCAAATTTACTTTCTAGTTACGGCCATAACGACGCTAACGTTTTGACAAAAATTAATTAGTCCAAACTTAATTAAAACTTGTTTCCACAAATATGCAAGTCTCAGATTAAAATCAATCAATATTTCATTGAACAAATTTGACTTCGCCGTGTGTGTTTTGTTCATTTTATTTGTTTTTGCGGTTTTTTTTTTTTTTTTTTTTTTCCAATGTTATTTTTAATTTTGGGTTATAAAATTTGGGTTGCTACCGGTAAAAGCCTGTTCGGCTGTAGGCAGAGTATTAGCCTGGTATACATAAGGTGCGATGATCAAAAAGTATTTGATGATTGTCTGGTGATTCTCTTTGCTTCTTCATTTTTTTTCTATCCATCACAAGAGGTGATAAGTGCGCTTCAACAGTAACAACGGCAGCTTAAGTTTATTATTCGAAATTATGAATGTACTACTACAGTGGATGGACGTGATGGTCAAGCTAAAGTTGAGTATTTATTAAAAACGGTCAATTAATAAAACTCCTGGCATTTTCAAAGTTACGATGCTTGTCTCTATTGGTAGTTGAATAATTAAAAGAAAAAAAAAAAACTTGTAGTTCCAAGGAATGATTAATTTTTATGGAAATATTTCGACTAGTAATTACCAGTCTTGATCACTCCTTAAATTGAGTAAAAACAGTGCGAAGAAGCTCGAAACGGTTAAGAATTCAAATCAAGGAAAACAAACCGAGTTGATGACGTTTACAATGTAATATCATGTTGAGGCTCAATATCTCAGATGTTTTTTGTTTTTGTTTTTTTTTGCGGGGGGGAGGGTAGGACCTCCCCACCCCTTGAGATAATGTGGTATGATGTATGGAGGATTGATTGGCGACAGATGAAATTTTATGGTGAATGAGGAAATCCTAACGAGTGATTGCGTCGTGAGTCCGATTAGTTCGATATAATATAGTGACGACCAGCCTCAACCCATCCGCCTTTTCGGCCTTGTACCATAATTGTATTACAGTGTAACCCGGATATGAGTTGTCGGGACCGGAGAAGTCTCTTACATCCGGGTTTCGTCTATTTTGTTTAGGTAAGTATGGCTCTAATTTGAGACCAGAAAAAATCTCTTCTATCCAGGTTTCTCTTATGTCCGGGTTTCTTATATCCGGGTTACACTGTAATTTACAATAAATCTAAATAACAAGTTGAGGCCTAAGAAAATATTGATTTTACTTTAAAAATTCCCTTTTTTTTTTTTTCTTTTGGAGCAGAGATGTCCAGATGTGTTGCATCTATCTTATTGCAGGAATTTTTTGTAGTTGTTGTTACCATTTCTTCAGCTACTCTCCTTTGGTTGAAATGCTTTTGGTTCGTTAATTTTATTTCCTGATGGTTTGTTTCCCTTGATTTGAATTCTTAAGCATTTCGAGCTTCTTTCCAGTTTTTACTCAACTTAAGGACTGACCAAGACTGAAAACTGCTAGTCGAAATATTACCATAATAAAAAAAAAAAAAATTCGTTCGAACTACAAGATTTTTTTTTCTTTTAATTCCTAGAATTTTCTCTTGACATGAAGTAGAACGATTATATTGAACTAATTGCTAGATCTGTTGCCAGAAAGATTCGTTCACTGCGTTGTTCTAGACATTTTTTCTCACCAGAATTTACCTTACATATAGATGTCTACCGTTCGTCCATGCATTGAATATTAGTTACTTTGTATAACTGAGGACCTGAAAATCAAAATGAATACATTGTTCGGACAAGCTCTGATGCAATTTATTTCGGTAAAATACATTAATATTCTCACCAAATTTCTCACACCCATAAGAAAAAATTCTTATAGATAACATTGACATATTAAAAAGACAGTTGAAAAAAAAATAGAAGAAACACTAAATAAAAACTTACATACCGACATTAAAAAAAAATACTTGCTTCGAATGCAAGTCGTCTTGGCTGTTTTGAGCGGAAAAAAGAACACAACAAAATGAATTATTTCGCACTGCATAGATTTTTTTGTTTGTATTCTAACAACGAACCCCTTAAAAATTGCTAAAGAAAACCTTGTTTTCATGGTTCTTTTGTTTAGTGTGCATACTTCGGTTTATTTATGGTCGCGTAACCTCTTCGTTGCCTATTTTATTTTTATTTGTTTTCTGTTTTCTAAGTTTTGGTATTTAGAATTAAATTTTAGTAGATTTGGTTTATTTGCATTTTAGTCCTTTTGTTTCTGATGTGGTTGTAGTTCGATACGTGGACGCCACCTGCAACAAAAACGAGAAAAGAACCTATGGAGAATAATAAGAAAATAATCTAAAGCGGAAAAGACAAAGTTAGAATGATGGAGAAAAACGAATAGGAAACCAGATGAAAGGAAAAAATGTATATACACGTGTAGAGTGACGGGACAAAAACAGCAATATTATTTCTCTAAATCTTTTTTTTTTCTGAGTGGACGTCAATAGATATGAAGAGATTATTTGAAGAATGATATACTAAAAGTTTTTATGGAGAGACAAATCGGCTCTGCCTGTCAACTCTGTGCCTTTGGGCGGAGGGGAACTTAGACAAGGCTATGCGTATGAACAATCCCGTCTGGGAGGTAGACAGCCAGCCGAACCCATGTATACGAGGTTTATGGTGTATTTTTGCTCGAGCATAGGGGTTAGAAACGCCCCATGTGAACAGAAAAAAAAGACGGTCTTGTGCCACATCCCGACGTGTGGTGAAGGTCTCGCATAAATATCAAGGAGTTAACGACTCTGCTTGTCGACTTTCTGTCTCTGGGCGGAGAGGAATCCAGACAGGGCTATGCCGAAGGGCAGTCTTTCGTCTGGAGATGTAGACAGCTACCAGACCCCGTGTATACGGAGTAAGTGAGAGGATGCAGTACAAACGGGCGTGAATTCCTTATTTCATTTTTTCTAGTCGTTTCACCCCAAGCAAGGGCGATAATGCCACTAGGACTCGGATAGTTACAGAGAATGAAAGTGAACGAGAAAACTGAAAACGGGAAGGATTGAAGAAAGCACGAAAAAGGAACAGGCTTCAAGAAAAAAAGATGGCGGTTGACGTTGCATTTAAGTTTTTGAAGATTTTAGTTTTCGATGAGCAAGAAATTGGAAAGGAGCTCTGCAGGTTGGAAGTGCAAGAAAAAAAATCCGTGTCGAGGTTGCGTTTGTGTCCAGCTAGTTTAACAGTAAAACAGTGAGACCTAATTGCCAAACTAGTAGCACGCTTAAATTCATGTAGTCGGGGCAGCAAGAACACAAATCTCATCCTAGAAGTTACCATGAAAAATATTTGTAGAACACACAGAAGGAAGCCATCTGACACCGGTGAAAAAGTGACTGGAGACGAGATGCCTGGTCAGGACCGATAGTATTGCAGAACCTTCTCTGGATTTGTAAAGAATCAAGAGATGCGCTGTAGGAGCACCAGGCCAGATATGGCAACCGTATTCAATACACGGACGAATGGTAATTTATAAAGGGGGTGACAGTGAACCAACCTTCTTTACAGCTGGCGCAGCAATTGACTCGATATAGTCTGTCAACCTCGGTGTAGTGTAATGGTTAGCAATGTAAAAGCCGGCCTTGTGCCACATCCACAACCTTGTGGGGAGGTTTCGGGTAAATAGCGAGGAGTTCATCATTAATCGTTACTCTGCCTGTCGACTCTGTGCCTTTGGCTATGCCTACGAGCAGTCCCGTCTGGAGAGGTAGACAGCCAGCCGAACCCATGTATACGAGGTCTATGGTGTATTTTTGCTCGAGCATAGGGGTTAGAAACGCCCCACGTGAAAAAAAAACAAAAAAAAAACTGTCTTGTGCCACATCCCGACTTGTGGTGAGGGTCTTGCATAAATATCAAGGACTTAACGATTACAGCTAACTCTGCTTGTCAACTGTCTGTCTCTGGGCGAAGAGGAACCCAGACAGGGCTATGCCGAAGGGCAGTTTTTCGTCTGGACATGTAGACAGCTACCAGACTCCGGAGTCTACAGTCAATTTTGTCCGAGCCTACGGCCTCGGTACGCCGCACCTATAAAACCGGCCTTGTGCCACATTCTGCCTTATGGGGAGGCCTCGAGTAAATACCGATGTGTTAACGATTAAATGTTTATTACATTAGTCTGTGTTCTTAACGGTGTACCATATTACTCTCCGGAATAAACTACTTATTTTCTATATGGGTGTCAACTTTTCCTATTTAGGACACAACACAGACAAAACTTTTTGTTTTCGGCCGGAGAGGAACCCAGACGAGACTATGCCAACGTACAGAGTATCGTCTGGGGGAGGTAGACGACTACCCGACCCGTGTATACGGGGTCTACGGAGAATTTTTGCCCGAGTGTTAGCGTTCGGAAAGCCGCAAATTAAAAACTGGCTTTGTGCCACATCCCGCCTTGTGGGGAGGTCCCTGGTAAATACAGAGAAATTAAAGGTTAACTGATTATTTTATTAATCTGTGTTCTCAACCGTGGACCATATCATTCTCCGTAATAAACTACTTATTTTCTATATGAATGTCAGCCTTTCCTATTTACAACGCAACATAGTGATTGCTTTTGTTATTGACAGCTTATCAACATTTGCCGATTATTTAAATCCAGAAAACACTTTTCAGATTTTAAAACATTTTCTTATATTTTTAAGAGATAGTAATGACATACTATAATTCTAGTATTTAGCCCACAGCTGGTGGGGGAGGAGTGGTGATTGCATATCTTTTCCAAGGGTATTTGCATATGAATATAATGAACACGAATGATCTACAAGTCCGAAACCGCGTTCCATTAAACCAACTACACATCCATTTTACAGCACTCGGTATTTCCGAGCGGTCACTCATATAGGTATTGACCAGGTTCGACCTTGCTTAACTTTGGTACACAAAACATGAGCAGTGCAATTAGAACGATCTACTGACATAGGTTGAATAAATGGTTCATTTACATTGTTCGGACTGTTGTCCTCACTCTTATTGCTATAATTACGTTTCGGACGTTGTACGCTCCGGCCTTCTTAAGGCGATTGAAATTTCGTACCAAACCCTTTATTTCTTCCACAGGAGTAGATTGTACTAGTTCCACGTGCCATGCCTTTTCTGGATATCTGTTTCGGTTCTCACTTTAGTAACTAAACTCTCCAAGTTTTTGTTCCCAACTACCGGAGCCAGGTACTGAACTCACAACTCTTCGGTACAAGTCACTGGATCCAATCAACTCTTTTATCGTTAAGGTTCCAGCTATGGGCAAATAGTGACCCACCCACCAAAAAGAAAATCGACAGTACATTTTTTATAATAAAATGTCAAACAATATATATTTTTATAGCAAAATGGCAATCAATACAACACTAAAAATAAATTTTTAGAGTAAAATTACCAAGACATTTTATGATCTAGAGACTATATATCTAAAAAAAAAAAAAACATACCTTTTACCCAGAAAGTATAAAATTATGTACCAAATATCTGTTTATTTCTGAGATGAGGTATTGTAACTATATTGTTTCGACAGTTGTTTTCGTCCTCGTCATATTCATGACGTTTTGGCCGTTGTATGCTCCGGTCTGCTTTAGATAATATATGTTGGAATTTCAAACTGAGCCTTATATTTAGTCCACATGGCCCAGTGGATAAAAGCATTGGTTGAAGTAATCCAAAAGTGACTTGATGCAAAGAATTGTAAGTTCAATACCTGGCCACAGCAGAGGTGGACAAAAATTTGAAGAGTTGAGTTACTGAAAGAAATTAACTGAAACAGTTATTCAGAAAAGGTATGGAACTAGAACAATCGCTACACCCATGGATTAAATAAAGGGTTCAGTTTGAAAATCAAAAGTATATAACCTGAAGAAGGCTCGAGTGTACAACAGCCGAAACATTGTGAACGAGGCAATAAAGATGAAGACAACAATGTAAATGGTGTAAATTGCTATGTTATCTGCTATATAGCAATGAATGCAGGACAATCTCTTTCTAGATGAAAAAGAGTCTTGAAGTGATAGACATGATTCTACAGATGAGTGCTAACAATACCATGGATAGAACATGTGAGCATCATGGAAACATTAAAGAAACAAAGAATTACAAGATAACTGATGCTTACTAAAAGTCAAAATTTCTGGAACACAGGGGTTGGAGAATCTAACACTCACATGAGGGAAGTATTTATAGAAAGGGTAAAGAGAAGCTACATTATGACATTGAGAAAGTGACTGAAGCTGAGGTGCCAGGTCAGGACCAATAATATACCCCCACAAAAAAATACCCCCCAAAAACTGAATCTTAATTTGTCACTCATCAAACAGTTTTTCTTTATATATTGTTAACCAGTTTTGAGGTGGCGATGAAATCATAAAACTACTTACTGCAACTCAAGGGAGAAATGTATGGTCATAATTGCTAAGCCATGTATTTTGTGTATCTAGATAGAATTTCATTTAAAAAGTAAAACCAAAAAAGGTAAAAAAAATCAATCCAGTTTTTCTTTCAAAATGAAACCTTTATACTATAGTTTTGGGGTTTATTCAAGTTGCAGTGTAACTGACAGGTATTTTGTGGGAAGTGGTGTTTTTTGTTTTTCTCTATTTTTATTTTTAGAACCATGTTGTCTGAATAGATTTACAAGCTGGCCAAGTTGAGTCACCAGATTTCGTTTTTTTTGTTTTGCTTTTTTTTTTTATAGCCAATGTTAAGTAATTGAAACAGTGGTGTGGACATTGTAGGGGCAAACATTCTCTACAATCTCTACACCCATGGATTAAATAAAGGGTTCAGTTTGAAATTCAAAAGTATATCACCTGAGGAAGGCCCGAGTATACAACAGCTGAAACATTGTGAATTAAACAAAGATGACAACGTTAATGGTGTAAATTGCCATGTAATATGTAATCTCCTTCATAACAATGAATGCAGGACAATCAATTTCTAGGTGTTCAGGAGATTCAATATAAAGCAAATGTGGAAACTAAATTATCCTGGTAGTGTAGTAAGAAATGATGGAAAATGTGATAGAGAAATTCAAAATAGCATAGGAATAGCAAAAGATGTTTTCCAGAAACTAAGCAAAGTATTAAGAAACTTCATTAGAGACAGTGTTGAACTGCTATGTTGTTGTGGAGTTATTTCGCAGTGGAGGATTGTATTTGTACTAAGTCGGCCCTAAAATAGGTTCGACGTACAAAACGTTAGGAACTTGATATAATAGGTATAACGCAAAGTAATCTAGTTGTGGTCGCTGATACTTTAGTAGTCGACTATCGACTGACCGACTCACTGACTGACTCGGTACTCTTACTATTCCTATTACTCCTACTTATTATAGGTGGGAGAGTTCTATTAACTATAGAATAGGTGTGTTACACTATAACATATGTAGTATCTGTCTATATTTCTAGGATGAGGTATTGTAACTATTTATATTGTTTGGGCTGTTCTCGTCTTTGTCATATTCGCGTTTTGGCCGTTGTATGCTCCGGTCAGGTTTAGATATGTTGGAATTTTAAACCGAACCCTATATTTCGTCCACATGGCCCAGTGGATAAAAGCATTGGTTGAAGTAATCCAGTGACTTGCTCCAAAAGAGTTTAAAGCTGAATACCTGAACAAAAACTTGGAGTTGAGTGACTGAAGGGAAATAATTGAAACTGAGATAACCATAAAAAGGTATGGCACGTGGAACTAGAACATTCTACTCCGGTGGACGAAACAAAGGATTCGGTTTGAAACTCAAATCAGCTAAAAAAGACCAGAACGCACAACAGCCGAAAAAAATGTAATAAGGAATTCCAACCAACTGTTGTATCCTTAAAGATGTTACAAACAAAGGTGGTACCCTACTTAAAGGAAAAACACATGCGTAGATGAAAGAAAGAGAGGTTTATTGCAAAAGAGAATAAACTACTAGACTGCAAAACGATTCCCTGTCTTTCAGTAATTGCCGACGCAGGGTTAAGATGTGACACAAGGCCGTTTTTTTTTTTTTTTTTGTTTCGTTTTTTTAATGCTGGGCAACACCGAACCCGTAGGTTCCGGCAAAAATTTCCCGTAGACGCCGTATACACGGGGTCGGGTAACTGTCTACCACACCAGACGAGACTTTGCTCTTCGGCATAGCCTCGTCTTGGTTCTTCTCTGCCCGTCGGGCAGAGAGTTCGACCAGCACACCTGGAGAAGAATCTCCAATTCCTGAAGCAAGTCTCAGGTATATCCAGTGCACACACACACACATATATATATATATATATATATATATATAGTAGCGAGCATAAAGATCAGAACAATGTTAAATAGTCTAAATGTGAAATACCATTTTATTTTAAAACCTCATAGAACATTTTATCAAGGAAAAATAAGGATATAAAGGTAAATTATAGAATTTCAAAAAATAAAGATCAATAAACTTATTTTGATAAAGTTATAAGAATAATTATATAACATTCGAAAAAACAGATGATCAAAAACATCAGAACGATTAACAAAATCATATTATTCTAATGGATACATCATATCCAAATGAAAATAGCGTTCATAATTCATTAGTACTTGATGTGTAGACCTTTACTTTCAATAACAGCTTGACATCTTTTGCTAAATGAGCGAATTAATGTCTTGCATTCATTAACGGATATGTTCTCCCATTCTCCTTTCAAATTAGTCCACAGTTCTTCGACGATTGTTGGATTCTTTTCCTTAGCTCTTTCATTTAGTAACTGCCAGGCATTCTCAATAGGATTCTTGTTTGGGCTTTGAGCAGGCAACTCCATAACAGTAGCATCTTCCTCAGAAAGAAATGTCTTAACAGACTTCTCTTTGACACGGCGCGTAATCTTGCATAAATACAACTGGTTGAATAATTGCAGTTCTCAAATTAGGTACATGTTTCTTCAATATCTCTTTGTATACAGTTGAAGCTTTAAAATAAAAAGTTATTTCACATTTAGACATTTTCTTTTTGTTGTTTATGCTCGCTACTGTCTATATAATTAGTCAGTCCAAAATAGATGATAGGGTGACTGGGACCTTACATTACAACAAATCCCATCAGCTAATTTTCCCATGAAATTTTGCTCAATACCCTTTCTTTTTGGGGTCAGGACATAACTGTTTGACGTTTTTTCCTCTTCCTAGTATTTTTTTCGTCTTCCCAGTTTTTGTGCTGGTGAGATTTGAGGCATTAGCGGTTATCGGGGATCTTTGATTTCTGACACTGGCTGAGTTTCGACATATTTCCATCGGTACAGGTGGAGGTATGGGAACTGGTATTTCAAATGCCTCAGATATTACCGCCATTGGTAATTCTTCACTAGGCGTGAAATCTTATGTATTTCTTGACCTTAACTGATTTAAATGTCTCTTACACTCAAATATTACCAGCAAAAAGGTTTCGGTTCAAAATTTCAGTCTCCTGAGGAAGGTCGGCGTTCAACGGCCGAAACATCGTGAATAAAAAAGCAACGATAGAGGACAACAGCCCGGATAATGTAAAAAAAAAATATATTTGTAGTTGAAAGCATAAAATTACGTATAAAATATTAAGATTTCAGCATTAAATAACCCATAGAGCTGTTGATATGCCGCTAAACAAAATCAACCAAACCAATTCATCAAAATATTTAGATTTCGTTATTAAATAACCCATAGAGATTGGTATGCCGTTCAACAAAAACAAGCTAACCAAACCAATTAAAATATTAAGATTTTGGCATTAAATAACCCATTGAGGTGTTGATATGCCGCTAAGCAAAAAAAAAACCCCAAACCAATCAAGATAATTAGATTTCGGCATTAAATAACCCATAGAGGTGTTGCTTTGCCGCTAAACATCCATTTAACTCCACATAACAAGACATTAGTGGAAGATATTTCTGTTGGCTCCTGTATAATTCAACCAGTAGTATTCTATCATGAAAATTAATATTTCGGATGAAAACTCAGCATATTTTAGAACATTATGACTTCGGACCACGAATTGATTAACTTCGTTATCAGCACTTGAGGCATGTTCAATTGAGTTGTTTTCAAAATACGTATTTTTTTCTTCTGACGTTGTCAAATGGTCGTTCTTTTTAATGAAACTAAAAATTTTATTTATTTATTTTAATTTTCGAGGTTAACATTATTGATCAAAATACTTTCTGTTCCACCATTTTCAAGGCGACTTTCCAGAACATATTTTTATTTTATATATCTATAGTTTACGATATCAACTTGATTGGACAATATATTCAACATTCTGTTTCGCCATCTTGTACCATTTTTCAAGCGATTTCATAATTCCAACCTTTTGTATAGAATTTAATATAAACTTTATTTAACATTGTTCTACAATATTTTCTGTCTACGTCGTGATTCTCTTCAAACAGAATGATTTATCTTCCACACACACATATATATATATATATATAAATACAGAATTCTTAAAAATCCGTCAGGTCAGATAATACTTTATTTCGTGGACCTCACGTCGATCTATTCAGGCCAATTTTACATCAATAAATGGAGTTCAATTTATTCAGACACAAGGAAAATGAAGGAAGAAAATAAGAAAGAAAAAAGAAAGAAAAAGGGGGGGGGCAGATTTCAATATAATTTTTTTTTTTGGTGGGAGGGAGAAAGAGAGAGATAGGGATGGGGACAAGGAAAGAGTGAGAGAGATAATTAAGCAGGTCCTCTTTTTCTTCCAGGACTTGAAAAGTTAAAAAGGGTGGAGGAAGGGACTAATCATGTACAAAATGGATACATTGAAAGTGTCTAGTCATTTTAAGCAGCGAAACCATCATCATCGCATTATAACCATCGCAATAACAAATTATTATTATCATTAAATATAATAATAATATTTGACATCAAGATAATGAAATAACATAAGTTTAAAAATTAAGTAATTTAAATAAAGGATAAATTCTTTTTTTAAAAAAAGAATTAAAATTTATAAAAATACTCGGTCAATACGAGCCGTTATCAACTCATCCACCGTTCCTCCCGAACGGTGGAGTAATATATATATATATATATATATATATATATGACAATAGGAAAACTAGTTGTTGCTGACGCGTTTCGTCCAATGTGGACTTCCTCAAAGCAAAAAACGAACTGAATTTAATTAAAGAAAGTAACTAATAATAACAAAAAACAAAATGTTCTTGGCAACTGGATTAATATAGAGAACGCTATTTTCATATTGTTAACTGAAAATAACGTCAGTTTGTTTTGGAGAGCAGTAATTTTGTTAAGAAAGGTGAAATAGGGAAAAGGTCTGGGCGTAGATTAATATTTGGGTACTATTCTATGACGGTATTCTCTAGAGATATTAATAAACGTACACAACAATATCGTAAAATCAAAAGAAAATGGTTGAATCTACCAACACAGCTATAATGACAATATTCTCCACACGTGACATTAACTGAGGTTATTTTCAGTTAACAATATAAAAATAGTGTTCTCTACATTCCTCCAGTTGCTAAGAACATTCTGTTTTTTTGTTATTATTAGCTACTTTATTTATTCATTTCTTTTTTTTGCTTTGAGAAAGTTCACATTGGACGAAACGCGTCAGGAACTATTAGTTTTCCTATTGTCATTTATATTTATAAATATTGTCTTTTCTACAGGTTAACTCTGAGAAATTTTCATATATATATATATATATATATATATATATGAGTTTCTTTTATCTGGGTATTCAGATAAGACGTGTAGACATCGTCATATCATTAATTGTAAGAATCACTGAAAACCCTTTGAGTTGTTCAGCTAGAAATAGAACGGGTTAAACTCGTTTTGTGTCAACCCCACTGTCTTCCCAACTGAGCAATGGTGAGAGGAAAAAGATAATTCAGCCCTTCAGTAATGGTACCAACACTCATACTCTGGCTTCAATCTTCACGGTTCATTCAAGAACCATTAACAGAACGGCGAGTAATATAAAAAAAGAGGGAACAGAAAGAAAAAAAAAAAGTGGATCAGATCACAGCAGCAAGAGGGTTCATCATTTCAATTTAAAGTTAAGTACAATTTTATTGCTCAGAGTCGAGTCCAATAGTGTTAAGGAAAAAACCTCGGAGAATTCCAGTAAGATATCTTTAATCATTTCTCAGATATAACGGTGTATTCAATAATTAGTCAATTTTACTATTACACCATATATATTTATTTGGTTTCTTGTTATATTAAAGGGGTCTGTTATAAATTCTTTTAAAATACATTTATATGCCGAAAGAAAATAAGACAAACGGTTTAAAAAAATTTATTTAAGTCTTTTAGTAAGATTCTCCGCGTCCTTTTCCCTTCAAAACAGATGGGAATAAGAAACCGTACAGCTTAGTTCGAATTCCAGTCGGGTTCGTGAAATTCACTTATGTGCAAATATCCTAGGAAAATATGTGAATCCAACTCATTCCTCCATATATGGATTAAACAGAGGGACTTGTACCTGGAAAAATCGTTGTCATCTCCCATAAAGTATTGATGCAATATTTGAAGAAAAAAAAGTCTAAAAAGTTTGGGCTTTATAGTAACCAAGAAAATAGTTGATAAACCGTAAAAAAAAAACAATCAATCCACAATATTGTACATTATAAATTTGATTAATAACACTGGATAATATTTGTCTAGAATTAAGATTTGAAGTACTGCAACGATGTACAATATTTACATCGTTCGGGCTGTTGTCTTCCAATTTATTAGAATATTCTCGATGTTTCGGATGTTGTACGCTCCCGCCTTCTTCAGGTGAGTGGAATTTCGAACCAAACGCTTTATTTCGTCTACTGGAGTAGTTTGTTCTAGTTCTACGTGCCATGCCTCTTCCGGGTATCTCGTTTTCATCTCGTCTTCACTGGCCCTTGGATAAAAGCGTTTCTTGAATAACTTGAAGAGTTGAGTTAAGCGGAGGTAACTGATACGGAGATATCCGAAAGAGGCACGGCACGTGGAACTAGAACAATCACCTCCCACCCCCCGGTGGATGAAAACGAAAAAAAAAGGTTCGTTCCAAATGCTAATCACCCGAAGAAGGCCGGGGCGTACAACGGCCGAAACGACGTGAATATGACAACGAAGATGGTGATAGACTGGATAATGTAAATAGTGTAATTAATTGCAATACCTCGTCTCAGAAATATAGACAGATCCTGAAGAAGGCCGGAGCGTCAACGTCCGAAACGTCGTGAATATGATAACGAAGATGAGGACGATAGACTTGATAATGTTAAACGGTGCTTCGATATTTTTCCCCTGAAGTTCGGTCTTTCTTCAGCACTTTTCTATTTGGTTATTTAACTCGAATTCCAGAATCACTCTCTGAAATTGTGCCTAAGAAAAACTTGCTGTCCATTTCGGACATTAAAACCAAAAAACAAGCCCGTGTCACCAGGGATATAATTGAAGATCCATTAATGGCAAATAAAATGCAATCCGAGCATATTGTTAAAAGGATTTGCGTCATATGAGACCGTCTTTTTCTCGGCAGAGAAGATTTGCTGAGAGATCGCTTAAAGTGAAATTATTACAAACATTTTGAAATATGGGAATGGTCCAAGATAAATATTTATTAATACTCTATTAAACTAGTTTTCACTAACAGGAAAAAAAAAAAAAGAAAATTAATTTCGAACAATAACGAGAATGCATAAAAGTTAATTGTGGATGCAATAAAGATCTATAGTAGAAGAAAAAAAATTGTTATAATGTGGGACGAACTCCCGAGGAAATGTGTCCCAGATCCCCAAAAATCTTAACAGCTGAGCCTTGGTTTAAAGAGGTTATCTATCCTCAATATACTCATAATATTCATCTGTTGATCCCTCTACACGTATTTACAACATCCCTCTCCAGTGACCTTGTAATTTCAGTGGCATTTGGGCCTTGTATTGGGTGAACCCTCTCTCTCTCTCTCTCTATATATATATATATATATATATATATATATAAAATCTCCAAGTATAGGATTGGTATATACGTAATAAATTCCAATAACCAACAAATACTATTCTTAAAATTGTGCTCAATACAGAGTAGAGCAAACATAATTATTTATTCGAAAACTACAACATAAATGTTATCATTACAAAAATAGCCATGGGGTCTTATCAAGCGATGATGTTCAACACCATGACTTGATAAGACACCAGAAGTGTTGAAACAAAAATGGCTATTTTTGTAATGATTTTATAACATTGTATATATATATATATATATATATATATATATATATATATATATAGTGTATGTATGTGAGAGGGAGAGCTATTTAATTCTTTGTATAAAATGCGTCTTTGCGATACAGATAATGACAATAGACATTTTTTGTCAACGTTCGATTGCTGTTTCATGCGCATGACACTAGTCATTGTAATATGTTAAGCTAGTGTCCATTTACTGATGAGAAAAATAAATCAGTTGGTAGACAAAGACTGAATTAAATATAAAAAAAAAAGTATTGATTTTATATAATCAACTAATATATATATATATATATATATATATATAGTTTACATACGGCCAAAAACAATTACGACAAAGATGCATTTTTTGTTTCTATGCAGAGGAGGATTTTATAATAATTATTGCACTACTCTTGGTACTGCGCCCTCTTTTGAATTAATGCTTTGAAATTTGAATTTATATTCTTTTCGTTCTTATTAGGTTGGTGCAAAAATAATGTCGTTTTCTCGCATGTTACTGTGAGAAAACGACATTTTTGTACCAACATAATACATTTGTGCGTGTTTGTTATATATATATATATATATATATATATATATATATATATATATATATTAAAGATATTTATTATGTTGAACGTTCTTTTTATGGATACAAGTATTTAAGTAAATGCTCTGTTTATAATAAACAGTATTAAATAACATTTACCGGCCTGAATGTCCGAGAAATTTTCATAGAAAATATTCGTCCTTTGACAGGATTCGAACTTGCATCCTGTACGGAACCGCCATTTAGCCGGTCGTGCCTAACCGATTCACCACAAATTTCTCGGACATTCAGGCCGGTAAATGTTATTTAATACTGTTTATTATAAACAGTGCATTTACTTAAATACTTGTATCTATAAAAAGAACGTTAAACATAAAAAATGTCTTTAATAAATAAATTGTCGGACTTTGTCCATTTCTTTATATATAGTCACGGTGTTGTAGTGGATTGAGTCGAGTTTATTACATTCACTTGCTCATGGGAACGGTAGGAATCCATCTCCCCGCCTCATCCTTGGGGTAAATAGCAGGACATACTACATTCTACAGCCTTTAGTGGCAACCGGTCTAGGAGAAGGAACACTCTAAATTCAAAACTGTATGTGACTCTGGCAAAGCAAATACGATGCATCCAGGAAAGGATCGACACGATGATCCCGACCATTTAAACATTTATAGTGTATACATTAGAAGTGGTGGCAATTTTAGCGAAATTATTCTGGTTGGGCATTTTTCAGAAGGTATTTATTTTTATGGCTGCATGTAATCATTAATTCATTGCTTTTAATCTCAGTTTCAGATTCTCATATTTTATGTTCTGCGAAGGTTTTTTCCAAATGTAAATTTTATATTACCATGATAAGGTTTCGTTCTTGGTACCACCGCTCACGATCTGTTTCATGAAGTGCTATTTTATAAAGATAGATGAATATGGCACCTATTTGATCCCTGTTGCAGACAGCTGCTCAGACACATTTATTTAACTCGGTAACGACTTGCGGTTTATATTGCTATTATGCTGATCGTACTGAGCGTATAATCTGGATTGATCAGCACTTACAATAAACATTTGTATATAAATAAAATTTCAGATTAATAATAAATACAAAAACATAGTCGCCGCGTTTCATTTCTCAAGGACAGTATGCCATTAGACTCATCCAGCTTTTTCGTACCATATATATATATATATATATATATATATATATATATAATACGAAAAAGCTGGATGAGTCTAATGGTGATTGCGAAGCTACGACAGCTCGGAAAACCCAATCGGATCGTTCTTATTATTTATAGCTGATTTTTACACATGCCTGCAGGGGGATATATATATATATATATATATATAGTGAACATTGAAGGCAACACCCATAGGCGACAATCTGTTTCATGCTAGACACAATCGTCAGCATACGACGGCCTGACGATTGCGCCTAGCATGAAACAGCCTGTCGCCTCTGAGTGTTGAATTCAATGTTCACTTTTTTTATTTATTTTTACATACACTCTATCTCTGATATTGAACACTTTATCCCATAAATATAGCACACCTTAAAACTATATTTCTTCACACACACATATATATATATATATATATATATATATATAGTGAGAGAGAGGGAGAATAAACAGCTCCCAAAATAGTCTACTTAAGATTGCAACACAGGAAAAACAAGAGTGCTTGATGCCATAATAAATGGCAGTTTTTATTCCCTTTGAGTTTTAGCTGCATTTCACTAAAATTCTTCAAAGGACTATCAGTAAATTTTCCTGATAAGATTAGTACTTTCTTTTCTAGTTTTTTTTTTTTTTTTATCTACTTACTTCGGATCGAACAGCGGACGCTCTCGCCGATGGGAACCAACTCTATAAAACAAAACCCAAACTGAATGCTCTTTCATCAACCCACTAACAATATCATCAAAGCGTAGAAACGACAAACGAATTAAAGCAACCCATTTTCCCAGAAGAATGACAATTAATAAACGTTAAGTTTACTCCACAAAGAAAGCCTGGATAGATTAGATGTGATCTTGGGCATTGCGGATTATGGCTCTCCACAAATTTCTGACCTTTGTAATTTTTACGTTTATGTCTTTACCATCCGTTTTCTTGCCAACTATTTACACAAGTTCTTCAGTTTGATTATTTCCTGCTAACCTCAACATACCCTTGCATGACAAATTTTAAAAGGCTTCTATCCTTGTTATACGCTCTGGAAATTGAAACTCTTTTCTATTTCTGAGTATCGGCATCGTTTTTTGTTTCAATTTCCCTTAAAATTTCCTAGTTATATATTCATTTCATGGTATTCTCAACATCCGTTTGTTGGGTAAGGTCTTTTCGTCATCAGTGAGAAAATTGTCCAGCATTCAATGCTATATAAGAGGAACAAGATTCCATAACATCATCGCAAAATGAAAGTTATCTTGAATGGTTGTTCTTCTAGATCTTTTTGCATAAATGCAGTTGTCTCGGTGGCTCTATTCTTGGACCTACGTTGATATTAATTTTCATAAATGACCTTGGACCTACGTTGATATTAATTTTCATAAATGACCTTGGACCTACGTTGATATTAATTTTCATAAATGACCTTGGACCTACGTTGATATTAATTTTCATAAATGACCTTGGACCTACGTTGATATTAATTTTCATAAATGACCTTGGACCTACGTTGATATTAATTTTCATAAATGACCTTGGACCTACGTTGATATTAATTTTCATAAATGACCTTGGACCTACGTTGATATTAATTTTCATAAATGACCTTGGACCTACGTTGATATTAATTTTCATAAATGACCTTGGACCTACGTTGATATTAATTTTCATAAATGACCTTCCTGGTGGCTTCACTTATCCCCTCAATAACTTTGCTGTATGCGCTACTATATATTCCTATCTCAATAATAAGTTCGATCGGTTCGATATGGTCAAATTTCATGTAAAAAAAAAAAAAAAAATGATTCACAATCTGTTATTAAAGGAGTGACTTGTTAATTTTAACGCCTCAAAAACGAGACTTCTGACTTTTAATCATCTGAGATAACCTTCTTTTTTTTTCCATCGGCATGGCTGATGCTAACCACTAGGGGAGTTATCATTGCGCCTTCTCGGGCTAAAGGTTTCGACTGAGATGAAGTGGAAAGATTATATCGAATCAATTGCTCAGTTTGCAGCTCAAAAAGTTGCTTTAGTATGTCGTGTTAGACTAATAAATATCATCAGCTTTTCTCTGCCTTTTCTATATATACGTTCATGGTAATTGTTCTGATGAGCTTTCGTCTTTGCTACAGTCTACACTTATCATCTCGGCTTCAGTCATAATACCTTAATCATAACGCAGCTTCTCTCTCCCTTTTCTATATATACGTTCATGGTAATTGTTCTGATGAACTTTCCTCATTGATACCTAAATTTTATAAATTTCAGCGCAGTACCATATTGGCGGCAAGGTTTCATTTTACGACTGAAATGACTAGAACCGTAAGTTCTATGCTGACAGTTTCTTCTCTCGTACTTCTTGTTTGTTGAACTCTCTTCCAGCTTCCCGGTCAACTTTTGATTTTCAAAATTTAAATACAATGACCCTCGTTTTCCTGTTCTTTTATTGTACTCTTTCATCAATGTTCGTAGTTTTTTCTCGTTATCTAACACTCGGTACATAAGTCGTAGAGGCTTTATTGCCTTGCTTAGGCTGAAATGATTTAAAAAAAAAAAAAAAATGTTCCGGTCTTTTTTTCCTAGCAGTATTGTTCTGTTCTTTATACATTGCTTAGATTTTTCAAGGCACCTTTCACTATATCAATGTGCTTTCTTGCCTTTGCTGTGCTCTTTTAAAATGTATGCTAGTTATTTAAATTTCTGAGCTTGTGTTTTTCATTTCCTCCAATCCGCAGTTCCCATCTTGGGCTTTTGTATTTGTCAGCAATTGTTTTTCAACAATAACGTGTATATGCGATGTTCTCGGGTCAGCGCCAGTATAGGTAAGCAGACAGGCTAATATTCCGATAATCTCCCGGTAACGCTCAATGCGACGGTGATCGTTAAATGAGCTTACCAACAGGTTAAGATCGTGGCGAAAAGTTGTAATTACGTTCTACTGGAGAAAAGAAACTTCAGTGCGTGCTTGTTCAAATCATTCAGAAAGCATAAGCGCCGAGCTAACGGCCGTCTGAATTCTTTTCTGGATTTGCTGACAGCCACCTACTCTTGGAATGAAAAGAACTCGCTTTGGGGGAGGTCAGAGCATCGACAATAAAGACGTTTATACAAAATCTAGACAGTTATTGACAGTTTTGTATAGATAGGAACGATCATTATACATTGATAGCGATTATCTAGAAAACGTCTTTTATGTGAGTATATGGGTTGCATAGGTTCAGACATTATCTGGATATCTTCTCCAAGATCTGACGTCAAGCCGGTGTCCAAGACAGGCGATGAAGAATTGATTGGAATGAAATGTCAAACTATGACACGATGCAAAGACTATTCAGCCCGCGTTCTGCGGCCCGTGTACGCCAAAACGGTTTCGATTCAGAGCATTCTTTCTCAATCTTGCCATCACAAAAGGTTAGAAAGCCCACACTGTCGTGTCCATAACATAGGTGGTAGAAATTTGATTTATGCCCATTCCTAAGGGTATTAACGCGAACTGAACCAACTCGACCGGAATTTGCATTCGCCGATAATTTACGTTCAAGCAAACGCACTTTTTCCAATGGATGGAGGAAAGTTATTTTGCGTGGGTGCGCGTGATAATGTTTGTTTGTTTTTTCTTTTTCTTTTTTTTAAACAGCGAAATCAGAAGTCTTACAAGAGAAATATTAGGTTGGTTCAAAAATAATGACGTAAGAATGTCGTTTTTTGACGTATTTTTAACGTCAAAAAACGACATTATTATGTCATTATTTTTGCACCAACCTAATATTATACCTACCTAGAAAACTCTAACTTGTATCCATTTTAACATGAGTGAAAACCACTCTCATAGTAATCTTTCAAATACTGTAGCCGGTACACGTGATTCACATTAAAAAAAAATCGGCGCTTCTACAAGAGTATCCACGAAAATTAACCTAATAAATACAAGGTATCTTCCCCACAAAATTGACAATTTAAAATGTGAATATCTGAGTAACTCCATGTCCCAGGCAAACGAAATTAAATAGGTTTCAGGTTGATCAAAAAGACTTCTTTATCAAAATTCGAACAAGATGCTCAAAGCGTCACATGTGTCCAACATACGCTCTACCTGTGATCCGACACACGTAAATCTGTAGTCCAGCTCCTGCCAAACATGCTGTAGCATGTCTTGCGTAACATTCTCCAGAAGCTCAGTGATTCCCTGCTTAAGTTCCTCTAGACTTGTAGAAGGAGGGGAGATATAGATCTGTCTTTTCATATAGCCCCATAGAAAAAAATCACACGGTGTCTAGTCGGGTGAACGTGGTGGCCATTTCAACAGCACATTGTCGTCATCACTGGCGAGCCCGATCCATCTTCCTGGTAGATTATCACTGAGATAAGATCGTTCAGTCAACTTAGTTTTTACACATTTTGTTAAAATTTGAGATCTTTTGAGCGAGAATTGGCGAGAATTAAACTACAAAATAACAATTTTTGTGGTGAGGGACACCCGAAATATATAAATGTATTTTGCGTGCGTGTCGTGTATTTTGCGTGCGTGTCGTGTATTTTGCGTGCGTGTCGTGTATTTTGCGTGCGTGTCGTGTATTTTGCGTGCGTGTCGTGTAATGAATAGCGGCTTGAAACATGAAAATAGGAGAGCCGATTTTGAATTCCAGTCGGGTGCATATATTCACTTACGCGCATGTTTAGGAGAGGTTTGAATCCTCCTCTTCTACTCCAGCTTTGAGTTAAATAGGAGAGACTGGGCCCTTCAGTCTTGGTTGGTAACTAATATTGGAGAATGTCAGCTCAGAATTCAAGATCTAAATAGAGTTGTTTAGGGTCATCGTGGCACACTATATGCACCAGTTCTCTGCATTCATTTCTTCTGTAAAGTGTATCGGGCTCTACGCATGCGTTCGCCACTATAATAAGATTATGTAGGTGGTGTCAGGCTGTTCGGTTCTAGAAGTACAATCGTCCTTGTACGTCGAACGTGACGGATCTCATTAGCTCTCTAAAATAAATAGTAAATTGAGAACTGATGCCATATATGTTGATGACAAAACCATTTACTCCTTTGTCGATAACAAGTCTGATAAATTCGTTATGATCATACTTGGTAAGACGATGAAGTACGGCGGCGTCCCGGGTAAGACGATGAAGTACGGCGGCGTCCCGGGTAAGACGATGAAGTACGGCGGCGTCCCGGGTAAGACGATGAAGTACGGCGGCGTCCCGGGTAAGACGATGAAGTACGGCGGCGTCCCGGGTAAGACGATGAAGTACGGCGGCGTCCCGGGTAAGACGATGAAGTACGGCGGCGTCCCGGGTAAGACGATGAAGTACGGCGGCGTCCCGGGTAAGACGATGAAGTACGGCGGCGTCCCGGGTAAGACGATGAAGTACGGCGGCGTCCCGGGTAAGACGATAAAGTACGTCCAACAGCAAAGCCTCTAATGAAGAGGTTTTGAGGAGCGTAGAACCATCTCTTAATTGCTGGTGTTTTCAAGTTCATCCTGACCCGGGTGGTAGCACTTGTTAGGGTCCCAAATTGGGTCAAAATACTATGAAAGTGTAAAAATAGGCTTTAATACTAGAAATACTTTGTAAAAAAAAAAAAATTATTACCAGCTATACATTTTTGAAAAAGAAAAATATTACCAGTAATATATATATATATATTTTTTTTTTCTTTTTCTTTTTTTTTTTTTTTTTGCATTAAATAACCTATTGAGGTTGATATGCCGTAAAACAAGTTGCCAATTTTCTGTTTTTTTTTTTTTTTAATGATCTACACTCTGATGATGGGGAAAGGAATAGCTTGTTAATTTTAACGCCTGCAAAACTAAACTGATTTTTATCAGTCATCTGACAGGTCACTTTCTGCCTTCTATCAGAATGGCTGATACTAATCCCCAGATAGTGATTCGTTGCACCTTCTCTGGATAACATTTTCGACTGATATGAAGTAGAATAAAGTATATTAACTCCATTGCTAGGTCTGTTACTAAGAAAGTTGGTTCACTGTCGTTCTAGACAATTTTTCTCTCCAGAATCTATCTTGCATATTTACGTCGGCCATTGGCCCTTGCTTTTCATATTGCTGCCACATGTTCCGGCTCTATATATCTTTAGAGATTCTAGATAATATCCAAAGAAGAATCGGCAATATTATTGGTCAAGACCAGGCATCTCGGCTTCAATTTCCCAAAGCCGTAATGTAGCTTCTCTGTGCCCTTTCTGTAAATGTGTTGTTTTTTTTATTTTTCCTTCTGCCTCTGCTGTTAGGCGTCGCGTGGCGGCACAGTCGTTTCTCAGCGGCAAGGCAAATACACAGGAGAGAGATCTCGTGGACTCTGTTTGCCACTGAATTAATCCTAGCGTCTTCTTGGTCTCCCTCTCACCTCTCCAGCCAACGTACCTGAGGGTGTATGCTCGTAGGGCAAGTTGATTAATAAGCATACGAGTGAAGTGCCTGATTATTGGTATCGATCCTACCATATCTCTCATTGCCTCAGTCCGGATCTTGTCTCGCCTGGTCTTGTTCAATGCTTTCCTCAGGCATTTCATCTCACAAGTGATCAGTTACCTCTCAAGGGTTTTTTGTTAGGGGCCAGGTCTGGCACTAGTATGTTAGTATTAAATGGCTTTAATGGGATTTGCTTGGTGCTCATGGAACTGCTAGAATATTCTAGAACGGTAGCGTTGGCTTTCTGACATGTGGTCTCGATTTTTCTGTCTAGTTTGCCGTTTTTAGTAAATACGCTGCCCAGATATTTGAATTCACTGGTTAGGCTTAGCTGGGTCCAATGATGTTAATGTTCAGTTTTTCTGGTCTCTTCCTGACGGGGAATGACCTCGGTCTTACTGACACTGATCTTCATGTCGTATTTCTAGCAGCTTGAGTTGAGTTAGTCGGTGCGTTCCTGCAGCTGGATCCTGTCGTTGTTCATCATTGCCTGGTCATCGGCGAACATGGGTGCGTTGAGTGATCCACGATCAGGATTCGCCTCCTTTGTAATCTGATCCACGTAGATCACGAATAGTAGAGTAAAGAGAGTGCAGCCTTGCTTCTGTTGTTCAATGTGTTGTATTATTGGTATCGATCCTACCATATCTCTTATTGCCTCGTTCCTGATCTTGTCTCACCTGCACTTGGCCATTGCTTTCCTCAGGCATTTCATCTCGCAAGTGATCAGTTTCCTCTCTAGGGTTTTTGTTGGGGGCCATGTCTGGCACTGGTATGTCAGCGTTCGTAGGAAAATGGCGTTGATGAGATTCGCCTTGGTGCTCACAGAAATGCTAGGATGTTTAAGAAAAGGAGCAAGTTGGTAACTGACTGCGTTGGCTTTGACATTTGCTCTCGATTTCTGTCTAGTTTGCCGTTTTCAGCAAATATACTGCTCAGATATTTGAATTCACTGGTTTGCTTTAGCTGGGTCCCATTGATGTTAATGTCCATTTTTCAACTCTTGCTGAAGGTCATGACCTCGGTTTTACTGACACTGATTTTCATGTCGTATTCCTCGCAGTTGGTCAGTGTGTTCCTGCAGCTGGATCATGCCGTTGTTCAACATTGCCTGGTCACGTTGGCGAGCATGAGTTTGTTGAGTGATTTTCTATAAATACTTTCATGATAATTGTTCCAGTGACCACTTTCTGCAGGATACCTAGAATTTAAATGAAGTGCGATATTGGTAATAATTTACAGTAGAAATGCCTGGATGTAACGGTAAGTTCTATGCAGTTTCTTTTCTCGCACTTCGCCCTTGTGGAACTTTCTTCCGGCTCCATGCTTCCTAGACAACTTTGATCTTCAAAACTTTAAATGCAATATCATTGTTATCTGTATTCTTGATTATTCTTCTATTGTTTACGCTTCTTTTGACTTCATGTTATTTCACACTCGGTAACGCCTTGTGGCTACATGATTTTACTCCCTTGCTTAGAGTAAATTATTAAAAATATATATTGTGATACTGAAGCCGTGAGATGTTTAAATGTTAATTCTAAATGAAATAGAAACTGGAAGATATATATATATATATATATATAATATTAGTGGTAAATATACACATACATATGCAATCATACACCTAAAATATATATATATATATATATATATATATACACACACACACACACACACACTTGTATAAAAAATAATTCCAAGAGGATAGCATCCAGTTAGAACTCAATGTCCAGGACAGAGTAAGGATATAATAAAAAGGCTTAAACACTAATATTCCATGGTCATAATTTATTCCATTGGAATCGTAAATACGATCCAATTCATCAAACTTTGTCGATCTGATGAATTGGATCGTATTTACGATTCCAATGGAATATTAGTGTTTAAGCCTTTTTATTATATATATATATATATATATATATATATATATAATCAGACCACTTTTAAAGTATAATTTATTTTTCTGTGGATCTTCAGACCACTTTCAAGGGTGAAAAAAGAAATTTAAAATTTACACGCTTGAAGGGCAGTATTAAGTTTATATAAGGTGACATAGAGGGTGATAAGGGATAGTGTGAGAGACATGGTCGAAATTAGAGAGGGAAGGGAGAGTTTTAAAACTTACTTTTATTACAATACTTAATATTGAGGAGGAGGAGTAGGGTGGTTAAAATCAGACATTAACCTATTTAATGGTTCAAATTTAATGGAAATGATATGGGGGAAGGAGAAATGAAAAAAGTGGCGGGGGAGTAAAGAAATAAGAGATGGACGGAGGGTATGAAGGAAGGATAACTGACTGAATGCTAACTTCAAATATTAATCCTCTTCCTCTCCCCAACTCCATCTATGGGTAAATAGCAGAACATACCGGTTTCTATAAAGTTGGATGACAACTGGTCTACTGCAGAAAGAAATGGCAACCTATTGCGGGGGAAAAATTGCCTCGTCAGTCATGTATCGAAAGATACATGATCGCCTAAACGTGTATCAGCATAGCACATAAGTGACTGGTTAAAATGTTCATTCCATATATATATATATATATATATATAATTATTTAAAAATATGATTCCAACGCTACATAAGAGTTTTCATGTTCCAAAAAAAGAGCCGAAAACTTCAATATAATTATTTGAATTAAATTGAATTATCTTCAAGCGAAATCTTTTTTTATTTTTTTGGCTTTTGTTTTGAAACATGAGAACTCTTATGTAGCGTTGGAATCATATTTTTAAATAATTATATTTATGCTCTACTTTTGTATCGGCACTATTTTTTAAAAATAATAAAAATACTAAAGAACTTTGGATTATTTACCTAACGAGTTCTTTCCTATTTTCTATATATTTTTACACACACATATATATATATATATATATATATATATATATATATATATATATATATATACTGACTAAAGGAACTATGGAGAAGAAATCCGTAAACATGACTTGCTCAGCTTTTTCTCATTTTTCTATTTACATTCTTCGGATTTTTGCCCAAATCTTTGTTAAATTCACTATAAGATGAGGAAAACGTTCTTTCTAGTTTTGTTCTACCTAATTATTCATGTTTCTTATCACAACCTAAGGGGATAAGATACACTCTTCATTATTACTATTATTATTTTACCGAATTTACATAATTCGGGCTGTTATCCCCATCTATATTGTCACATTCTCAACATTTTGTCCATTGTGAAATTATGAACTGAACCCTTTATTTAGTCATTGGGGGTTTATTGTTTGAATTCTGTGTGCCATGCCTTTTGATATTTCATTTTTAGTCGATTTGTCTGTATAACTGTCAAAGTTATTGGTTATTGAGGCTAGGGAATGAACTCACCAGTTTGGATCTCTTTTTAGATCAATCAACCAATACTCTTATTCACTGAAGCATGTGTCCTTAGGGACTAAATAAAGGCTTCGGGTCGAAATTCCAACAAATCACCTGAAGAAGGCCTGAACGTACAATGTTCGAAACTTTGTGAATATGTCATTAGACATGAGGACATCAATGTTAATAGAATAGCTAATCTCAGAAATGTAAACATATTTTTGTTGTATTTTTACGTTTTTTTTTTTTTTTTTTTTTTTTTTTTTTTATTTAAGTAATCTTTCCAAAATATGATTTGGTTTCAGGTATCGCCATTTCTCACTTTGGATATTTACTGATGACTTCAAGTAATCGAAACAAATATTTGATAAGGTAAGACTGCATTTTTCTTAGTGACTTTTAATACCTCATTATTGCTGTGTTTTGAGGAACAATTCTATAAAAGTTATCTTTGTCTCCATAATCTTTGCGATTTTAATCATTTATAAAAGAAAAGTATTTAAGAACCGGATAAAAGACGTTAAAATCTGCTTCCAATAATTCAAAACTGCTGCAGTCATTTGTACAAGAGAAAAATTTAAACAAAAAAAAAATCTTCAAAATATCAACAAAAAAAGTCAAGTAATTACGAGAGGGTACTGAAACGTTCCTGAACTTGGCCAAATCTTACCAAAATTACTTTTTGTGTTGGTCGGACCAAAACCATTTCAGCACCTCCAATTGATTTTCTTTTTAACGTATTTACAAAATAATTCACTGTAAAAATAAATTTCTTCATTTTTTTTTTTTTTTTTTTTTTTTTTTTTTTTTTTTTTTTTACATATGTACATTAATTTTTTAACGCATCTCTCCAAGAAATATTAAGAGGATTTTCAGTTTGTAAACTAATTCTAAATTGACCGTCTATGCAAGCATTACCGGTGGCAGAGAAAAATGACGTAATGCCCAGCCACCGCTTGAACGGTGGGTAAACACTTGTAACTATTTTTATATTTACCGTAATACATTACATACCAATTGTTTGCGAATTTTGATTCAGAAACTCGGGCAGAAGGATTAAAATTGGTCAGGAAGACAGGGCTCAAAGAGTTAAGTAACATAATAACGAATTTAATGTAATCTTCTAAATTCATATTTAGTGGTTCTTTCGATATTTTGTAGACATTATGCATTATTTTAACTCGACACTGAAAAAAGTAAGAATATGATTTAAATAATAGAAATGACATTTTTTTTTTTAACTTAATGATTTTAAAATTTGTAAATAAAAAAAAAAAATAAATAAAAATAAAAAAGTTTTTACAGGTTATGTACATTACGTACGCCTCCATCTGAAAATGTACAATTTCTTTCCTTAAACTGATGTTCGTTACCTGGGCTGTATCGTAAAATTAAATTAAATTTGAAAAAAGAAAATTGTTTTTGAGAGAGGTGCATTTCTGCAAAATGTATTGAACCATTTATTACCATATCTGGTAGCATATACGAATCTTGCATTGTATTCTCAAAAATGGCTGAAGAAATATCACTTCGTTCTCGTATGCGAAGCTGAGTGATTCAGACGCTGTAAATGACTAACTCTGGTACCAGTCGTAACTTCATAATATAAATATAAGATATTAAATTGTGGGAAATATATTATCGGATATGGTAATTGTCTCTGATTAATCAAATTAATTGAATTTCAGTTCGGGTAAGTAGACATCGTTATTCCTTCACTTATTTTCTACAAGTTCTCATTTTCAATTTCAGCATATTAATAACGGTAGAAAAACTGTGTGGATGTAGATACACACACACACACACACACACACACACACACATATACATATATATATATATATATAATTTTTTTTTTTTTTTTTTTTTTTTTTTTTTTTTTTTTAAGCATTTCACCCCAAGCAAGGCGAGAGTGCCACTAGCACGCAAGGGGTTACGGAGAGTGAGAGTAAAGTGGAGTGTTTGGGGAAAAGAGAAGGACGGGGATGACGATCAAGGCATCAAGATGTCGATTGACATTACATTTGAAGATTATAGCTATCATGGGATGCCATTAAGAGGAATGGAGATCCACTGTCGGGAAGTGCGTGAGAAGAATCTTTTGGAGTAGAGGAGTCGGTTACTTTTAACTGTTTTGAAAGTGAAAGGGTGGGACCGAGTTGTCAACCCAGTAGCAGTTGTAGTACCAGTGAAAATAGCTCGTCAGATATATTATCTACATCCACACACATCATCTACGGTCATTAATATATATATATATATATATATATATGTGCGTGTGTTATCTCCGATCAGCGATATGCATATATACGTTTTCTAGGCTCACCGACATACATATATACGTAATATCCGCTCATCAGTGTGTGTATATATATATATATATATAATGTGTTGGTTTATTTAATTTTCCTATTTCATTCTTTTTTAATGCTCAATTAACAACTTCCATTTCTACACAGTACTGAGCACAAATTTATCGAAAACTTGATTTCATCGTTTTCCTTTCCTGTTATTTGTAAAAGTAAAGATTGAATAAATATCTGGTGTGAATGTTTTGGGGGGGCGTGCAACTGATAACTGGGTATTTTTGCTTGAAATATTGTTATATAGTGGCGTGGGGCTTCGAGGTTAGAATGAACATTTGATTTACCCACACCAAAAAGATTAATGACGGATGATAATGACAAGGAAACACGGACAATTTTAACAAGATAAGGAATTTATTTACGAATTTACTCGCTTGACGTTATCTCAATAGCTCGTTTCAGTAAAATACATAATCCGTATTTTTAATTTGTCCTGAAGAAGAAATGTTCATACAACAGATGAAAAGATCTGACATAAATAATATTTTTTAAAAAGTATTTAAAACAGAGGCAAGATTTTTATTCTCACAGAAGGGACATACGGGTTCATAGGTTCAAAAGTAAACGAAGAGATATAGTTTGAAATAATTAGCTTTCTTGAATTCTTGGTGAAAACTTCTTTGAAGTGCTTGGTTAAAGGCCGATAATATAATAGTAATTTTGCACTGGCGAAAACTTCAACGCTGGTCGCGGTAAACAGAAATGAAACCATTCACATGACTGCAGATACTCTTATTTGTTCTCCTCATTGTAAATGAAAAGTAATTTTGAATAGGCTTAATACTTTTCTTTCTTATCAGCTCAACGGCTAATTTCTGTAAAGACAAAAACAATTATTAAAAGCAATTTCACATAGGCTCGCAAAATTATTGCCGTCTTCGCCGGTCAATCTCTATGAAGTCGAGGTTTTCATGGGTCTAAAGAAAATTTCCCATAGGCTCACTTTTTTCCGTTCCGTCTTTAACTGGAGTTAATTCGCACTCATTGTATTGAAAAGTGTAAGTAAATTGAAAAATGTACTCTAAAAGCCATCTTAAAAATCTACCAAATTTCAGCTAATTGTTTGGTTATAATATTCAGTACTTGCTTAAGAAATGGCAAAATTTATTTAAAGAAGCCTCTATTTTTAAATATAACATTTCCGTCCTTATTTTATCTGGATATACGAAATCTTTTGTACATTTTTTTTTCTTTTTTTACATATTTGAAAGAATTCATCAGATAAAAAGTTTATTATTCTAAAGGTGTTTGTTTTGGGTTTTTTTTTTTAAAAAAAAACAAAAAAAACAACTTCTAAAAGTTAGGATTATAAGATTTATAAACTATGTATCTCGATTACACATAGCCTCAAACTTTTTTTTTCTATATCAGGTCAGGAATTTATTTTTCTCCATACATGTCAATCGCTTATCTCTTCCTAACTTCGTAAATATTTAAATTTTCTATCGCTCGGTTCTTTCTTTGAATTTGCACCAATATTCAAAGCTAACCTGGAAATAATAGGAAACCTGTCCACAAACATTCTTGAAGTGTAAGAAAACGACTGCTTTAAAAATACGAGGAGACATTAACAATGTTTATAGCGGATTTGTCATCGGGACTAGGAAGTTTGGCCCCAGTAACCGGTCGCTAGTGAGCAACGAACAAATTATTGTATTACTGTTCTTACCAGCCGGTCCTAATAAACGGCTGTTCACAATAACCGATGTCACATTTAACCAAACTCTATTACATTGTTCTATATTTCAGTCTTTCCTTCAGACAATGCTTTTGCTAATGCTAGTAGAAATTCCTCGTGTTGCTCGGGAGAAAATAACCTCAAATATAGGAATGCAGCAAAATATTTTTAAGCAAACCTAGTTTTAGAAATTATATATATATATATCCAACACAAAATTAACGATAAAAAAACAAATGAAAACTATAGAAAAAGTTAATTTTATTCAAAAAGTCATTCACTCCTGAAATTTTTCTCCCCATGATGTCCATGCTGAGTGAAACTACTCGAGGAAGCTAATTGAAAAAAATAAAAGAAAAAATATTAATATACAACCCAGTGTGTCTGAAAAATTTTACCTTTTTTATTGTTCAACACACACACACACACATATATATATATATATATATATATATATATATATATATATATATATATTTATTGAAGCCTGACGATTGCCTCCAGGATGAAACAGCCTGGCGGCAATCGTCAGACTTCAATGTTCGTTTTACATTTATATTTACATACTGTCTCTCTGATATTGCGCATTTTATCCTATAAATATAACACACTTAGGTTGGTGCAAAAATAATGACGTAATGTCGTTTTTGACGTTAAAAAATACGTAAAAAAACGACATTATTACATCATTACTTTTGCACCAACCTAATGTATTTCTTATATATATATATATATATATATTGAACTCTCACCGTTTTGTAGGAGTAAGGGAGTACAAAAATTTGTATAATTTACATTATTCTAAGCGCTTTTGACTACTACTTCAACAATTTTCAAGATGATTTTGTTTTTGGTGTTGGTAGTTAGAAAAACCTGTCTAAATAGCTAAACAGTTAGTGGTTTTCAAATCCATCCTTCTTCCAAGAGCTCGGAAGCATTTTAGCATAACTTCGACTTGTTCCTGGTAGTTTTCTTTTTGTCCAGAAAGCCTTTCCAAACTTCGAGGAAAGAGCAGTAGACTCACTTAGTCATGTGAGACAAATTTTCCATACTCAAAGTGAAGTCTCATTCTTGAGTAGAGTTATCTCCCCTGGCACAAAGCAACGATTAGAGACATCAAAGTAGCATGTTCAGAGAACATTAAATCATTGAGATTTATTAACGTCCAATATCTTGAAATGTAAAGCCAATTCAACATAGTTACGTTTGGTTTCATTTGTTTTACGGCATATCAACGTCAATGGGTTAATACCGACAAGATTTTTTATTGCTGCTAATATTTTTATCTATCTCAGTATATATTGTTTTGTTTTCTGCCATATCAACTTCAATGGGTTATTTAATGCCGAAATTTTTTTTTATTGCTGCTAATATTTTTGTTTCAAAATGTATTACTGGTAATAATCTTTTATTCAAAAATTCATTGCTGGTAATAAAACCTATTTTTACGTTGTCACCCCATTTTGGGGTTTAACTATTTTCCCATAGCTAGGACCCTAACAGATGCTACCACTCCAGGTCAGAGTGGACCTGGGAATACCAGCAATTAAGAGGTGGTTTCAAGCCCCTTCAAAATCTTTTGATGAGAGGCCTTGATGGTGAATGCAGTTTATCGTCTTACCCAGGACAGAACATAGTTACGTATATTTTCGGATTCAGATTTACTCCAAAAACGTTCAAATATCCGGTGGCTTTGATTTTGTTTTTTCTTTTTGTTTAATGATGAAAAAACTTTTGGGCTTTCTTTTAAATAATGAATATTTTGGCGATAACATTTTTTTTTTAAGTTTGCGGCATTTTTTCATCATCATATACTATTGAAAAACTATGGCAAACTGAATTTTTTTTAAATTTTCATTAGGAATTCATTGGACTAAATTGATATTCACGTTGGTGCAACTTTAAATACACACGAAGGAGAGAAGACACTGAGAATGGTAAATTAAAAAATAAATATAATCTTTCTATATTGTTTTTTTTTCATATTTTCCTAACCGTTAGCACAACTCAGTTTTATGCAGGATGCAATCTTCAGGTTACTGATTAAAAAAAAAAAAAAAAAAAAAACAACTCGGACTGCGTCGTGCGTGAAAGTCAATGCTGCTACTGGTGACCAAAAAATGGATATTTATTATTAATATAAATTCTAGCTCGGTGATTATACATCGAGTATTACACTCAATGCAATACGGCACGGCACACACACACACACACACACACACACACACACACACACACACACACTTTTAAGAAATGGCAAAATAACTTTGTCAATAGTTATATAAAGAAAAAGCGTTCAAGGTAAATTCAAATAATGAAAATGCAGAGCAATTTAAGACATAATTATACAACAAAACCAAAGTTTCCGGTATCAGCCAGTGACTACTTATATAGATATATATATATAGATATGGTGTGTGTGTTTTGAACAATAAAAAATTAAAATTTTCAGAGACACTTGCGTGTATATTAATATTTCTTTTCTTTTATTATTTCAATTAGATTCCTCATCTAGTTTCGGTCAGCAAGGCCATCATCAGGAGAAAACAAATTCCTGCTTGTTAGTAGCAGTGAACTACAGGAATGAATGACTTTCTGAAGAAAATGAACTTTTCATTTTTTTTTTTTTTTTTTTTTTTTTTTTTTATCGCTAATTTTGGTCAAACGGCCTCTTAAGTTGTTTTTTAAGATAAAGGTTATGGAGATTCATGCGACTCAGAATTCCCTTGGTCATTTTTGACACTTTTTATTGGTTCATTTTGACAGTTTTATTCGTTGCTAGGAAGGGAATGTGGGCATGTTATCATTTAGTTCTTTGGTAGTGTGTAAGTGTATATATTAGTATGGTTGTGTATATTTAAATGTGAGACCTCAGCAAGCATGTTTGATTGTGTGGGTGAGAAATGTGGTAGGGCTTGATTTATGGGGTTATATATTAATTCTACCTATGTTGTTAAAGTTGTGATTAAGCCCGTCAGGAAGAAGTGCTTTGTGGCGCAAAATCCATTTGTCTTCATGTTCTTCTAGAATTTTTCTAATGTTATCTTTTCTGTCTATTTTTTCAATTATAGTGAATTTTGCAGGGCTTTTAAAATCATGTCTTTCTAGACGGAAATGTTCATCTACAGGTAATCTTTCGTGGGGAGCCGACTTGATCCGATTCTGATAATTATTAATTCTGCAGTGGAGGGGTCATTCAGATTTCCCCACATTTTGTTTCTGGCATAGTGAGCATTCTAATAGGTAAATTACGTTATAACTCCTACAGTTGTTGTAGATTTTGAAAGTAGACGGAGCTAGTGAACGAATTGGCGTCTATAATGTGGTTACAGCGTAAGTTCCTTTTGTTGTTACATGGTTGGGAAAATGCCGTTTTTATTTTGGGTCTATTACGGATTACCTTATCTGAAATTTGGTTCCTACATATAATTTCCTTAAGGTTCTTAGGTCTACAATATGCTAAAAGGTCAGATTACTCGAAGAACTTTTTAGGTCTGTTTTGAGATATATTTCCCTGCGAGTGTGGTGTTGAAAGTGGTTACTAGAAGGATGCGTCTGGATTTGTTTTTTTTGTTTTTTTTTATTAAGGTGTCTTCTCTAGATGTGGAAATTGCTTTATTTATTTGTTCCCTGATTAGATGTTCTTTATAGCCACATGTTGTTAATTGATGCTCTAGATTTTGAGTGTGTTTATTTAGTTCTTCATAGCTGGAACATATCCTAAGTACTTGTATATAGGGAAGGTTCTCCTTAAAGTGTTTAGGGCGAGAAGACTTAGTGTAGATAGTTGTGGGTGTCGGTGATTTTAGTGTGTAGTGTCGTTTGGAGTTTCCTGTTTTTATCTATGTAAATGCGGGTGTCTAAAAAAATATTACCGATCGCGTTGATTTTTCGTGGTCGAACTTACCGAATCGTGCACCGTGTTTAGGATCATAAGAAATTCAGTGAGTATCTCCTCACTGTCCCTGTATATAAAGCTGTCATCGATATATCTTGCATAGAATATGCAATCGCTACCAATGAAAGAATAAATGAGTCTCCTCTAATTTTCCCATGAAGATTGTGGCATAGGATGGAGCTACAACGGTGACCATAAATGACTGACCCTCCTGGGTTGTTGTTTTTGTGTATTTTGGGAAGTAGATAGAATGGACAGGCGTGACGCCTGTGAATGTGCGTGTTGGGCATATTTCTGTTTTAGTGGAACACATCTATTCTATAGTTAATAGACTCTCCCACCTATAATAAGTAGGAGTCGCTCAGTGGGTCGGTCAGTCAGTCGATGCCGGACGACCGTTAGTTGGATACTAAAGTATCAGCGACGACAACTAGATTTTCTCTGAGTCATACCTATTAGATGAAGTTCCTAACGTTTTGTATGTCGAACCTATTTTAGGACCGACTTAGTACAAATACAAGCCTCCACTGTGAAGCCACTACATAACTTGGCGACGGCGATTCAAACTCATACGGAGGAAGAAAAACTTTCGTTCGCTTGACGACGAGGATTCGAATTCATACTGTGAAAGAAAGAAATTAACCCGCCATAACAATTTAATTATCAGTTTATGAAGTATCATGTTTAGCGAGCTTATTATTATTATTATTATTCATGGAGAAGGTCTGTAGGTGAGTTTTTGTAGGACTTTTTGTCGGCTAGCTGATGTTGACCTCTTTAATAAATATTTTGATTCCCCTGATGACTGTGACACCTACCTTGTCAGCCTGTGTAATGATTAGGTCATCTTTATATCAGCGTCTCAAGGGCCGCCTTTTCCCCTTCAGTGACATTATGCGGCAGCTTACATGCTTAGTTTCCTTTGTCAATTTCTACTGCCATTTCAAATGCCTGTATAGTAATGTCCGTGTTTTGTAGGGTGAATGTAGAGTCCTTCTCTTTTAATGTATCAAGTATGGAAGGTGTGTTGTTATTTTCCCTGTAGTGGGCTTTTAGCCGTATTCTTCTAAAGGGTTTCAGGTCCTTTGACAAGGTGTCTTTATCAAACATTGGGGGATTAGGGCAAAAGCAAAGTCCTTTATTTAATAACATGAATGTGTCGAGCGAGAATTTACTGGTACCACGATTTATTACTTGTGCGTAAGGTCATGTCTGTATTTGCAAGCATGACGAAGTTTTTTGGTAAAAGCTCGAAAGCTTGCATCATGTCCACTATTAGGGAGGATATGCCTCCTTACAAGTGTCCTGGTTGGTGGGGGGGATTATCCCGTTTTTTTCTTCCTTTTTTTTTTTTTTAAGGTTGAGTGTGTTAGATGTTGATAGTCTACTAGGTGCTAATCTGGGTGGTCTGGGATGTGTAGTGGGGTTATGCATTCTGTATGAGGGCATAGTGTGTTTTGATTTGTGTGTGTGTATATATGTATATTTTTAGGTGTTTTATATATTTAATTTTTTATTTTATATAACTTTATTTTATTGCTGTCACATATTTATCAATTTGAAAGTGTGGTAAGGTAAATATAATGCGATGATTGTTTCGCTGTCTAAAATGGCATTCAATGTCTCTATTTTAAATGTGATCACGCCCTGCCTCACCCTGAATTTTAACTTGTTCAGTCCTTAATTAAAAAAATCATTTCTCGGTCACCCTATCGGCTTTCCTTTTCTGTCTCTCTCTCTCTCTATCCTCCCCTCTCTTTCTCCCTTTCCCACAAAGTTTTAAAACCTCACATTGAATTTTTTTCTTTCTTCCTCTTTTAATATTAATATTTTTAATTTTCGTTTTTCGTCTGTCTTCTCCTTACGTCTGGATAAATTGACTCCATTTATTACCTTAAGAGATTAATATTTGTATATTCATGAAATATATTATAACCGAATGGATTTTCAAGGATAATCTGTAATCATAGCACACACACACATATATATATATATATATATATATATATATACACACACACACACACACAGTGTAACCCGGATATAAGAGTTGTCGGGACCGGAGAAGAAGTCTCTTATATCCGGGTTTGGTCTATTTTGTTTAGGTAAATATGGCTCTAATTTGGGACCAGAGAAAATCTCTTATATCCGGGTCTCTTTTATATATATATATATATATATATATATATATATATATATATATAGTCGGGATTTCAAGTCCGACTGTATGAAAAGAAAGGGAAGGTAGAAAAGCTATAATGGCAACTATTAGCATTTAAAGCGAAACGCAGTAAAGAAAGAAATGATAACGAATTCTTACTTGTAACTGACGTAATCACGCGGTCGCAATCGTTTGTGTCAAATTGCATCAAAAAACATTATATATTGGCTACAAGTAATTCTCCTTGTAGAGATAACGATAGAAAATAAAAAATTAGAACTCTAAGTTTCGGTAATACGTTCAGTCAGCTTCGAATGATAGCTCAGGGTCTTAACGAAGAAAGAAAAGAAATAACGGCCCTTGGGTCACGATTTTAGCGTTTCATATATCCCTCTTCGAACACATATGCAAATTGTGACTCCCCTTCAACCAGGTGGGGTCGACTGTAAATCATTTCAATAAATTTTCTGTGAAGACGAAATGTTTTTCATTATATATATTTTCATCACAAGATTACATTTGAATTCCTTCATTTCTTCACTTACACAAGTTTCGCTAAGGTAAGCGGACAAAGTTTCCACTATATGTGTGTTTGTGTGTGGGGAAACCCGTTACAGAATTTTATAAAAATGCAATGCATTAAGTTATATTACTTAAACTCAAAATTATCTCGCTTTTGAGCAACTTTTCGGCTCCAGTTTGAACTTCCACATTAGCGTATATTAACCAATCAGATACGTTTATTGTAAGCGCCTGCATACCTTTGAAACTTTCAGAAAACAATGTTTGTACTCTGCTACAAAGTTTTGAAGTCTCACTTCTGAAAATATTTGACCGCCTAATATGATATTTTAAAATTGGGAAAATATTTATTAACCAATAAACTCATGAGTTTAATAAAATTTAACTTTTAGTCTCTTCTTGGCCGATTTCTCAGATATAAATGCGCTTGTATTAGTTCACAAAAATTAATTTTTCAGTTAACCTTTGATCTGGGTCTTTATACAAGTTGGAATTCTCAAACCTTAATTACACACATTTTCCCATATCTATTCGACTATACTATATTTAAAAAAAAGACTTAGCTATCTTGAATTAAGGAATACAAAAAAAATACGGATTGAGTTTTACAAACGCAAACAGTTGTGTCTATACTGCTTACTGCCTATCGACTACCAACTGCTAGGAAATTACATGCATGCATAAAATTACGTAAATTCGTGACACACTCATTCTGATATGCAGACTCATTCTGTTACCTATCATACTAACGTAATTGATCTGGTTGTATTGTAAAGATATAAATTTTGTGTGAAATTGTTTCGTAAAGAATTATTCATTTCTTTCAATTTAAAACAAAAATTAGTCAATAATAAACATTTTAAGTTTGAAGAATTGCGCTGAAGATCTCATTTCTTCGCTTTATCCACGCATATTCTTCTCTCTCATATATATATATATATATATATATATATATATATATAATTAAAAACGTTAAGGAAATCTTTGTGAGGATGATTAAAGTAGAAAGGTTTACATTGAAACCTATTTATTCTTTGTGATGTTTTTAAAAGGTTTTAATCATATTTTAGTAGTCTTTCGAGATTATCAATGAAGTGTAGTTAGTCATTTGCATTCAAGATGTCTTTTTTCCGGATTTTTTATTTGATCGTTACTTAAGAAATTTCTCAAAAAGAAACTTATTAAGTTGAGCCTCCTCAGGAATCTGATCCAACAGTTTGAAGTTTATTTTTTCAAATATATCATTCTTTGGTGCAGTAATGCCCCTGCTTCCAGCATCACTAGAAGTTTTAGTCATTTGGGGACAAGTTTAGTTCTGAGTATTTTAAAATTTTTGTCAAAAGCCTTTTTTCCGATTTGCGCAAATTTTTACACACAATATAGACAAAGCACATTCTTTAGCTTAGTTTTTTTTTTTTTTTTTTTTTTTTTTGTGGTTTGGCTAAAAATACTTTAGTTTCATTTTGACCGCCAAGTATATGGGCGGTAGGGGAGGATATATCAACTTTTCCTATGATTTCTGTCCGCAAGTTGTCCGAACGGCCTAGTTTTATTCGACAAATATAATTGATACTTACATAATTTACATTATTCGAACTGTTATCCTCATCATTACTGCCATATTCACAACGTTTCGGCCGATGCACGCTTCGGCTTTCTTCAGATGATTGGAATTTCGAACTGAACACTGGGGTGAGTTCATAACCAGGCCCCAACAGTGGTGAACTAAAACTTGGAGAGTTGAGTTAAAGGGAAATAACTGACATCCGGAAGAAGCATGGCACGTGGAACTAGAACAATCTACCCCGGTGGAGTAAATAAAGGTTTCGGTTCGAAATTCCAATCACCTGAAGAAGGCTGGATGTACAACGGCCGAGACTTTGTCAATATGGCAATGCAGATGAAGATAACACTCCAAATAATGTAAATAATGCAAGTAATCATAATACCTCATCTCAGAGATATAGACACACACACTCACACACACATATATATATATATATATATATATATATAGAGAGAGAGAGAGAGAGAGACATAGACATAAAGGCCGGAGCGTACAACAGCCGAAACGTTGTGAATATGGCAATGAGGATAATGGTCCAAATCATGTAAATAATGCAAGTAATCATAATACCTCATCCCAGAGATATAGACAGATATATAGAGAGACATAGACATAAAGGCCGGAGCGAACAATGGCCGAAACGTTGTGAATATAGCAATGAAAATGACGATAAGTCCGAATAATGGAAGTAATCTTAATACCTCATCTCAGAGATATAGACAGGAAATCTAATTGTGTAACTGTAATAGACAAATGTAATTATATAACTGTAAAGTCACAACTTAATTCTACTTTTAATGATTTCAATGCATAGCAAACCAAATATTCCACTGTTACTCTGGCTAGACATGACATGCTCTTCTTATTGGTGACCTTGAGTTTCGTCGAGGTCACATAGGTTTGAGATTTTGAGTTATGGGAAATAAGTAAATGTTGAACTTTCCGTTTGGCCGGAACGTCAGAAACATACAAATTTCGATCTAATAATAGTGATATTCTCCCGTTAAGAATTTTCTATCCAAATATTGTTCTTGAAAATCTACATTAGTCTCAATATTCATCAGATCCCCACCGTCAACAGTGTCCATGACTATATGTGCCATCTCTTATTTTTCTCACCATTTTATTCAGTCTATTGTCTTCATCTAATTATAAACAAAGTTAGACCCGAAATCTTTCTTGTCGTTACTTATCTCGTCTGAAGTCCTTAGAGAAATTAATTGCATTCGTGCTTTTCATTCGATTGCTTTAATCTTAGCCGATTTGAACGTCTTAGCTGCCGTCCGATTATGATTCCTAAGACCTTCTCTTAAATGCCGATTATATAGTGATAATCGATTTTTTCTTTCTGAAACGTTTCTGTCACTTCAAAAGTATTTTGTATTTACGAATGATGTATTAATGAAAGGTAAGACTTTGATGCAATTGTTTTATAATCTTCAGACACATTTCTGAATAGTCGACCAGAGGTTTTAAGCCTTCCTATCATTGTATATAGTTTATGTATTATCGTTTGACTCTGATAATCTGTTTATCGTTTTTTGTTTTTTTTAGAGATTTGCGATTTTTGTGTTTTTTCGTTTTTTTTTTTTTTGTGGTTGGTTGCGTTTTTTTTTTTTTTTTTTTTTGTTTTTTGTTTTTGGTTGCGTGTTCTTTTTTTTTCTTTGTTGCGTGTTTTTGGTTTCGTGTTCTTTTTTTGTTGCGTGTTTTTGTTTGCGTGTTTGTTTTTTGCGTGTTTTTTGCTGTTTGCCTGTTTTGAATTCTGTATTTTCACTTCAGTATTTTTATAGGGGTATTCTTTTGTTGTGTTCTTACTGCTTTTTGTGTTGCTTTTCTTGGTGCTGTTCTGGTTTGTGTTTTTGTTGTTTTTTTCTGTGTGGTTTCTCAATACGAAAAAACGTGGGACTATAGATTTTTAACTGTCATTAATTCCACTGTTTCCTAAATCGATTGTGTTTACAGTCAAAAACTCTTCTGCTTGGGAATTAATACTGAAATGGCAAGGAATGCTGAACAATCTTCTTGCATATGAAGTGAAATATGAATCTAGAGAAGGATGCTGAGAATTCCATTGGCGGAGTGCGTAAATAACGAAAAGCCTTAAGGAATATGGAAACAAAAAGGATATTTCTACTCAAACAGCTGAAATTTTTTGGTAATATGAGGAAAGTGGGACTGGATAATTCGACACTGACAGGGCGTATTAAAGAAAAGATGCATGTAAAGAAAAACTGGTCACCTGCCTAATTAGCTTTGATATTAGGACTACGTCCGGTTTGGTAAAGGGAAAAACGTTGCTAAGGGATAGGTTTTGGATAGCTACGATCGTCCCCGTCTTGAAGGGCCACGGACCTATCACTAAACTCAGTTTCTCCCTTACTTTTTGTCATTAGTTGTACCCACGACACCACGTCTGCCTTGCATCGAGTGTAGATCATATACTTATTATAAAACCCAGGTTGTGTGTGTGTCTGTTCGTTTATATATTGGATCGGATTTCCTACATTTTTCAACCGATTTCAACAAAACTTCACAGGACTACGTAAAATTACCTTGCGGTGGTTCTGACAGCTCCAAAAATTGTAAAAACACAGTTGTTTTTGCACGAAATCAATTTGAAAACACGTTTAAGAGGCATCGCTGAAATTAATGAAAGGGAGACAACATATCGAGTTATGCTTATTATCATAAAACCCAGGTTGTTTGTGTGTTCGTTTATATATGGGATTTCCTACATTTTTCAATTGATTTCAACACAACTTCACTTTTTTTTGACAGGTAGTGTTTCTTATTGTCTTGCACACTTTTTTTGTTTATTTTTACATTCAGAATGAATTAAAAATTCCATTTTTGTTTATAATAAAATTCTATTCAATCGGTAGACTCATAACGATTGAAAACAATGTTTCTGTTTGGGTTTGACCAATCCGTAAAAAAAACAAAAAACATCTAATTAAAACATGCGTGTCCGTCAACCTTAAACAATCTTTGTCAATTTTATTTTTCAATCTTTATGATGGTCGATACTTGATCTATCCTGCTAGTATTCTATAAATATTTACTGACCTTCAGTGAATGTTTGCAATACTTTCTCCTTTAAAAAAAAAAAACAACGTAGATTATGAATATTCAAGAGAAAAGGGCAAAACTACACACACTCGCTATGTCTGGATTTTCTGATACTTAGTTTAATGGTTATAAACCGCACTCTAGGAATTCTAATACAGGTAAAATAAACTTAGAACAGACCTTTTTTGTTGTTAAATCCTGTAATTTCCTATAGGGACACAAACGACATTATTCAGAATCTCTTTTCATATCCTTTCGTCCGGTTCACACTCCTTCCTAGCCTGTTGAACAGAATCAAATGTTTGTCATTTTGTTTCAAGTTTAGGATTGGGTTTCAGATTCCTTCGAAAATCTACATCAACTCTTTAATTCTAACGTCTTTGCCTAAACACTGAAATTTTATTTCCCATTTTTTTTCTTTCTTCAATAGGAGTAGGTAGGTTCTCCTATCGTCCTGTTCACGCTCTTTCCCGGTCTTTTGTGTCGTGCGTATGACTATAAACTACATAGGGCGCCGTGGGTGTGACTATAGACTACATAGGGCGCCGTGGGTGTGACTATAGACTACATAGGGCGCCGTGGGTGTGACTATAGACTACATAGGGCGCCGTGGGTGTGACTATAGACTACATAGGGCGCCGTGGGTGTGACTATAGACTACATAGGGCGCCGTGGGTGTGACTATAGACTACATAGGGCGCCGTGGGTGTGACTATAGACTACATAGGGCGCCGTGGGTGTGACTATAGACTACATAGGGCGCCGTGGGTGTGACTATAGACTACATAGGGCGCCGTGGGTGTGACTATAGACTACATAGGGCGCCGTGGGTGTGACTATAGACTACATAGGGCGCCGTGGGTGTGACTATAGACTACATAGGGCGCCGTGGGTGTGACTATAGACTACATAGGGCGCCGTGGGTGTGACTATAGACTACATAGGGCGCCGTGGGTGTGACTATAGACTACATAGGGCGCCGTGGGTGTGACTATAGACTACATAGGGCGCCGTGGGTGTGACTATAGACTACATAGGGCGCCGTGGGTGTGACTATAGACTACATAGGGCGCCGTGGGTGTGACTATAGACTACATAGGGCGCCGTGGGTGTGACTATAGACTACATAGGGCGCCGTGGGTGTGACTATAGACTACATAGGGCGCCGTGGGTGTGACTATAGACTACATAGGGCGCCGTGGGTGTGACTATAGACTACATAGGGCGCCGTGGGTGTGACTATAGACTACATAGGGCGCCGTGGGTGTGACTATAGACTACATAGGGCGCCGTGGGTGTGACTATAGACTACATAGGGCGCCGTGGGTGTGACTATAGACTACATAGGGCGCCGTGGGTGTGACTATAGACTACATAGGGCGCCGTGGGTGTGACTATAGACTACATAGGGCGCCGTGGGTGTGACTATAGACTACATAGGGCGCCGTGGGTGTGACTATAGACTACATAGGGCGCCGTGGGTGTGACTATAGACTACATAGGGCGCCGTGGGTGTGACTATAGACTACATAGGGCGCCGTGGGTGTGACTATAGACTACATAGGGCGCCGTGGGTGTGACTATAGACTACATAGGGCGCCGTGGGTGTGACTATAGACTACATAGGGCGCCGTGGGTGTGACTATAGACTACATAGGGCGCCGTGGGTGTGACTATAGACTACATAGGGCGCCGTGGGTGTGACTATAGACTACATAGGGCGCCGTGGGTGTGACTATAGACTACATAGGGCGCCGTGGGTGTGACTATAGACTACATAGGGCGCCGTGGGTGTGACTATAGACTACATAGGGCGCCGTGGGTGTGACTATAGACTACATAGGGCGCCGTGGGTGTGACTATAGACTACATAGGGCGCCGTGGGTGTGACTATAGACTACATAGGGCGCCGTGGGTGTGACTATAGACTACATAGGGCGCCGTGGGTGTGACTATAGACTACATAGGGCGCCGTGGGTGTGACTATAGACTACATAGGGCGCCGTGGGTGTGACTATAGACTACATAGGGCGCCGTGGGTGTGACTATAGACTACATAGGGCGCCGTGGGTGTGACTATAGACTACATAGGGCGCCGTGGGTGTGACTATAGACTACATAGGGCGCCGTGGGTGTGACTATAGACTACATAGGGCGCCGTGGGTGTGACTATAGACTACATAGGGCGCCGTGGGTGTGACTATAGACTACATAGGGCGCCGTGGGTGTGACTATAGACTACATAGGGCGCCGTGGGTGTGACTATAGACTACATAGGGCGCCGTGGGTGTGACTATAGACTACATAGGGCGCCGTGGGTGTGACTATAGACTACATAGGGCGCCGTGGGTGTGACTATAGACTACATAGGGCGCCGTGGGTGTGACTATAGACTACATAGGGCGCCGTGGGTGTGACTATAGACTACATAGGGCGCCGTGGGTGTGACTATAGACTACATAGGGCGCCGTGGGTGTGACTATAGACTACATAGGGCGCCGTGGGTGTGACTATAGACTACATAGGGCGCCGTGGGTGTGACTATAGACTACATAGGGCGCCGTGGGTGTGACTATAGACTACATAGGGCGCCGTGGGTGTGACTATAGACTACATAGGGCGCCGTGGGTGTGACTATAGACTACATAGGGCGCCGTGGGTGTGACTATAGACTACATAGGGCGCCGTGGGTGTGACTATAGACTACATAGGGCGCCGTGGGTGTGACTATAGACTACATAGGGCGCCGTGGGTGTGACTATAGACTACATAGGGCGCCGTGGGTGTGACTATAGACTACATAGGGCGCCGTGGGTGTGACTATAGACTACATAGGGCGCCGTGGGTGTGACTATAGACTACATAGGGCGCCGTGGGTGTGACTATAGACTACATAGGGCGCCGTGGGTGTGACTATAGACTACATAGGGCGCCGTGGGTGTGACTATAGACTACATAGGGCGCCGTGGGTGTGACTATAGACTACATAGGGCGCCGTGGGTGTGACTATAGACTACATAGGGCGCCGTGGGTGTGACTATAGACTACATAGGGCGCCGTGGGTGTGACTATAGACTACATAGGGCGCCGTGGGTGTGACTATAGACTACATAGGGCGCCGTGGGTGTGACTATAGACTACATAGGGCGCCGTGGGTGTGACTATAGACTACATAGGGCGCCGTGGGTGTGACTATAGACTACATAGGGCGCCGTGGGTGTGACTATAGACTACATAGGGCGCCGTGGGTGTGACTATAGACTACATAGGGCGCCGTGGGTGTGACTATAGACTACATAGGGCGCCGTGGGTGTGACTATAGACTACATAGGGCGCCGTGGGTGTGACTATAGACTACATAGGGCGCCGTGGGTGTGACTATAGACTACATAGGGCGCCGTGGGTGTGACTATAGACTACATAGGGCGCCGTGGGTGTGACTATAGACTACATAGGGCGCCGTGGGTGTGACTATAGACTACATAGGGCGCCGTGGGTGTGACTATAGACTACATAGGGCGCCGTGGGTGTGACTATAGACTACATAGGGCGCCGTGGGTGTGACTATAGACTACATAGGGCGCCGTGGGTGTGACTATAGACTACATAGGGCGCCGTGGGTGTGACTATAGACTACATAGGGCGCCGTGGGTGTGACTATAGACTACATAGGGCGCCGTGGGTGTGACTATAGACTACATAGGGCGCCGTGGGTGTGACTATAGACTACATAGGGCGCCGTGGGTGTGACTATAGACTACATAGGGCGCCGTGGGTGTGACTATAGACTACATAGGGCGCCGTGGGTGTGACTATAGACTACATAGGGCGCCGTGGGTGTGACTATAGACTACATAGGGCGCCGTGGGTGTGACTATAGACTACATAGGGCGCCGTGGGTGTGACTATAGACTACATAGGGCGCCGTGGGTGTGACTATAGACTACATAGGGCGCCGTGGGTGTGACTATAGACTACATAGGGCGCCGTGGGTGTGACTATAGACTACATAGGGCGCCGTGGGTGTGACTATAGACTACATAGGGCGCCGTGGGTGTGACTATAGACTACATAGGGCGCCGTGGGTGTGACTATAGACTACATAGGGCGCCGTGGGTGTGACTATAGACTACATAGGGCGCCGTGGGTGTGACTATAGACTACATAGGGCGCCGTGGGTGTGACTATAGACTACATAGGGCGCCGTGGGTGTGACTATAGACTACATAGGGCGCCGTGGGTGTGACTATAGACTACATAGGGCGCCGTGGGTGTGACTATAGACTACATAGGGCGCCGTGGGTGTGACTATAGACTACATAGGGCGCCGTGGGTGTGACTATAGACTACATAGGGCGCCGTGGGTGTGACTATAGACTACATAGGGCGCCGTGGGTGTGACTATAGACTACATAGGGCGCCGTGGGTGTGACTATAGACTACATAGGGCGCCGTGGGTGTGACTATAGACTACAATGGAAATAGATTTTTGACAAAACAAACATATTACCAGGAGAAAAAAGTTGTCGGCATTAAATGACTTGTTGAGGTTGATATGCCGTAAAACGAAACAAACCAAACTAAATCATTTCCGGTTCCTTCCAAAGTGTGTTTTTTTTCTCTTTCACTCCGAATAGCCCCTTGCAACTTAGTGGTATTATTCCCTTGTTTGGGATGAATTTATTAAAAACAACATATCACAGGAAAATAGTTGAGACCCTTACGTTCTTTACACACATTTGTTCTATTTCTAAAAAAAAGGTCGCCCCTAAACAATTCCATTTTACCAAATAATGGGAAATAAAAAAAAACATTTCATCAAAAAAAATTTTTTTTCATAATCTTTATTCTTCAATTTGTTAATGATATAAATAAAATATTTAAGTTGATATAGCATAACTTACTAAAAAAAACAATGCCAAGTTCTGTTTCAAAAAGTTGTAGAAAGATTCAGAATGTCATAGTACTATTATACTTATATGATGACCTACTATACCATGCTTAGGCGATTATGTATCTTTTGATACATGACTGACGAGGCAGATTTTTTTCACACAGGAGGTTGCCATTTGTTTCTGCAGTAGATTAGACACTGTACTGCTATTTTACCCATAGCTGGGGTGGAGAGAAGAGGATTCATACCTTTCCCAATGGTATTAGCACGTAAGTGAATGTAATGAATTCGGCTGGAATTCGAACTCGGCTCTCCGATTCCTCAATCCGAGCCGCTAACCACCTTGCGTCCTCGTATACTTATATACGATTTTAGAAATTTAGTGTTGGGGTTGCTTTTTTTTTTCTTAAACCATTCTTGAATTCTTTTGAACGAAAGCATCTCGAATTATTATACAGGAAATGAATTATTTTACAAAGTCAAGAAGTCATACCCTATACACAATGGTGAATTTCGAGAGCTTTAATGAGAGCCCTATGCGGACGGGATTTTTCTTTTTCAAATCGACAAAAGAAATCTTTGTTTTCTGATTCAGCTTGGGAATTTGTCCCGTTTCTCTGCTGCTGATGGTTGAATGCATAGATGATTCCTTTTCGTGTGTGTGTGTGTGTGTGTGTATATATATATATATATATATAGCTGTTATTCTTAAAAAATCTCTTGCCTTCGATGTACCATTCTTCAAAATCTCTTGCCTTCGATGTACCATTCTTCAAAATCTCTGGCCTCGTTAACTCCCAGAAATTTCAACTCTCTCGGTGCAAATGTCTTTTTTGTTGTAGTTTTCTTCCTCGTTCCTCATATACTTATTCCGTGGTATTCTCAGCTGCGCCATGTGTCCTCAAAGACACATTGCACAGTGGATAAGGCCGTTAGTTAGATCCAGTGACAGGACCCAAAGAGTGCGAGTTCAATACCCGATTAAGGCGGTGGAGTACTTGGAGAGGGTAATTAACAGGAGATAACTGACATCCATTAGACATGGTACGTGGTACTAGAACAGTCTACCCCAGCGAGCGAAATGAAGGGTTCAGTTCGACATTCCAAACATCTGAAGAAGGCCGGAGCGTACAACGGCCGAAACGTTGTGATAAATATGACAACAAAGATGAGGACGATAGTCCGAACAATGTAAATAGTGTATTCTCAGCTGGTGAAGATTGATATTATATAAAATTTCAGCACTCTTTGTTTTGCGATTAACGAACATTTCCTGTTTCTTAATACTTTACTTAGCTTCTGGAAGGCATCTTTCGTTATTCAAATGTGCATTCGGATTTCGGAGCCAGTTTTCGTCGTCTACGATAAAAATGTATAGATGGCTAAATTTCTGTTCATGCTTGATTTTCATGTCACCAATTTGTACTTCACGACTTGGCCTGTTCCTAATGCTGACAAGCATACATACTATCTTCAAATTTGCCGTTAGTCCTTCCTTCTAGTTTTTCTTTCTTACCTTGTCTCCGATTTTTTGCAGTGCCATTTCTCTTTCTGCCATCAAATCAAAATGTTTTACTCGTAAATTTTCCTTCCAACGCCAATTGTCAATTCTTCAATGACGATTTGATGTTCGAAGATCCATATTTTCCGTACAAACAATTATTAGGTTGGTGCAAAAATAATGTCGTTTTCTCACATATGTTAATGTGAGAAAACGACATTATTTTTGCACCAAGCTAATATTTTTATATCATGGGTGACAGAACTATGTATGAGATAAAATTTAATATAGTATAAGGATGGAAAATAGAAATTATAATTAGTTATTGAACATTTGAAGAGTTAGTGAAACATAATAGCTAATTAAGTAAAACCTGTATTATGGAATATAATATATTAATATATATATTTAACCTTGCATAATCTGGCAACCTTGAATCTGACCACAACCAAAATCGTTCTCTACGTCTAACTTTTCTATCGCTTTTGAATGAGCTATGAATCGGATCTTATTGAGCAGAGGAGTAGCTTGGACACACTCACGCACAAACACATACACTCTACTTCATATATAATCTTTAAATTAAGCGGCAGCAGAAGAATTATCGCTGAACTTTTAAAAGGTAAGCTTAAACATTAATTCAATACTTAAATGCAGCAATCAATTTTGAATTCTTCTGTAGTTTATTGATGTCTATGACATCTACTACTCTTTAGCTATTGTGATGATGGCCAAATTAAGAGTCTTCCACAGGAGCTAGCTTAAATGCCGCCCGATACGGCGGCTTTTAATCTAGTAATATATATATATATACACACACACACCCAAATATCTATTCTAACGTAATTTCAATGAAGATATAAAGTGAATAACATATGTATTTTTCTCCTCAGTAATTTTATAATTTTTAACTTAATAGTGATTAAATTTGAATTTTAAAATTAGTAATTTTTACTTTTAATATCAAATTTTATCATATAATTTAATAATTATTGTTTACAATAAATTCTTTTAATATTACCCCTATTTTAAAGATCTGAATAGCTATTATAACATGACTTCGTAGTCAAGTTTTTTGAATTCTCATATACTTGTATTTTGATTGGTCATTCTAGCTTTTGTAACAACGTTTTACCCTTGCGAAGGATTAATTAATTTAAAACTTTTAAAACCATTTATTTGACATTCAACATCATCACTTGATAAGACACCGGAGGTTTTGAAACGAAATGGCTATTCTTGTAGTGATTTTATAACATATTTATGTTATAATTTTTTTTGAAATATCTATCTATATATATATATATATATATATATATATATATTTATTTTTTCCATTTCGTTTTATACGTATCCGGAGAACAGCTTCTCATTAGATCACGATAACTCACTTTTTATCCTGGTTGAAAACAGCTCTTGTTTCGGATTCGCTCGCTAGACTATGATGTTCGTATCCTGGTCGGGATGTTTTATGACTGGGTGTCCGAAATAAGTCTTCATGGCCCCGTGATTCTGAATATCCATTTATTTTTAGGGATGTTGAAATTTTCACGTAATGAGGAAAGACGGCTTGGAAAATCTGATACATACAAGACAGACTAAAAGAAAGACGGACAGGGAAACAAGACATACTTCGTGATCTTGAGTAAATGGATGGCGGAACAGGGTTTAGGAGAAATAAGACAACGTTTAAGAGCCGCCAAGGACAGAAAGCTGAGGGGACAACTCACACACAAAACAAATTTGGTCTCATTGTTGTAATTTCTTTATTTTTAATTTAATGTGACCCGGATAGAATTTAATTCGTAACCACACTGTACTGATCTGAAATTTGGTCCAAAAGAACGCGAATGGGAAAGATCTGGACCCCATCGCTGTGAAATTGTGACAGTGATGAGTTGCTGTGTCTAAATTTTGATAATAGACTGAATGGAGGGGATAAACGAAGGGTAAGGGTTATTGTTGTCGATAACCTTCACCTCACTTTGTCAAATTACTTTATGTATCCGATATTTTAAATGGGGAGAAACTTTACTTAGAATCTTGGCCTGTTGATAGTTCAAAGTGGCGATAATATTACGCACGGAGAAAATCTAATAGATGGACAATCTGCTGCCACCCGCTCTTTCTGTCGTCCGTTCTCGTCCGCTCTTTCTGTCGTCCGCTGTCGTCCGCTCTTTCTGTCGTCCGCTGTCGTCCGCTCTTTCTGTCGTCCGCTGTCGTCCGCTCTTTCTGTCGTCCGCTGTCGTCCGCTCTTTCTGTCGTCCGCTGTCGTCCGCTCTTTCTGTCGTCCGCTGTCGTCCGCTCTTTCTGTCGTCCGCTGTCGTCCGCTCTTTCTGTCGTCCGCTGTCGTCCGCTCTTTCTGTCGTCCGCTGTCGTCCGCTCTTTCTGTCGTCCGCTGTCGTCCGCTCTTTCTGTCGTCCGCTGTCGTCCGCTCTTTCTGTCGTCCGCTGTCGTCCGCTCTTTCTGTCGTCCGCTGTCGTCCGCTCTTTCTGTCGTCCGCTGTCGTCCGCTCTTTCTGTCGTCCGCTGTCGTCCGCTCTTTCTGTCGTCCGCTGTCGTCCGCTCTTTCTGTCGTCCGCTGTCGTCCGCTCTTTCTGTCGTCCGCTGTCGTCCGCTCTTTCTGTCGTCCGCTGTCGTCCGCTCTTTCTGTCGTCCGCTGTCGTCCGCTCTTTCTGTCGTCCGCTGTCGTCCGCTCTTTCTGTCGTCCGCTGTCGTCCGCTCTTTCTGTCGTCCGCTGTCGTCCGCTCTTTCTGTCGTCCGCTGTCGTCCGCTCTTTCTGTCGTCCGCTGTCGTCCGCTCTTTCTGTCGTCCGCTGTCGTCCGCTCTTTCTGTCGTCCGCTGTCGTCCGCTCTTTCTGTCGTCCGCTGTCGTCCGCTCTTTCTGTCGTCCGCTGTCGTCCGCTCTTTCTGTCGTCCGCTGTCGTCCGCTCTTTCTGTCGTCCGCTGTCGTCCGCTCTTTCTGTCGTCCGCTGTCGTCCGCTCTTTCTGTCGTCCGCTGTCGTCCGCTCTTTCTGTCGTCCGCTGTCGTCCGCTCTTTCTGTCGTCCGCTGTCGTCCGCTCTTTCTGTCGTCCGCTGTCGTCCGCTCTTTCTGTCGTCCGCTGTCGTCCGCTCTTTCTGTCGTCCGCTGTCGTCCGCTCTTTCTGTCGTCCGCTGTCGTCCGCTCTTTCTGTCGTCCGCTGTCGTCCGCTCTTTCTGTCGTCCGCTGTCGTCCGCTCTTTCTGTCGTCCGCTGTCGTCCGCTCTTTCTGTCGTCCGCTGTCGTCCGCTCTTTCTGTCGTCCGCTGTCGTCCGCTCTTTCTGTCGTCCGCTGTCGTCCGCTCTTTCTGTCGTCCGCTGTCGTCCGCTCTTTCTGTCGTCCGCTGTCGTCCGCTCTTTCTGTCGTCCGCTGTCGTCCGCTCTTTCTGTCGTCCGCTGTCGTCCGCTCTTTCTGTCGTCCGCTGTCGTCCGCTCTTTCTGTCGTCCGCTGTCGTCCGCTCTTTCTGTCGTCCGCTGTCGTCCGCTCTTTCTGTCGTCCGCTGTCGTCCGCTCTTTCTGTCGTCCGCTGTCGTCCGCTCTTTCTGTCGTCCGCTGTCGTCCGCTCTTTCTGTCGTCCGCTGTCGTCCGCTCTTTCTGTCGTCCGCTGTCGTCCGCTGTCGTCCGCTGTCGTCCGCTGTCGTCCGCTCTCGTCCGCTGTCGTCCGCTCTCGTCCGCTGTCGTCCGCTCTCGTCCGCTGTCGTCCGCTCTCGTCCGCTGTCGTCCGCTCTCGTCCGCTGTCGTCCGCTCTCGTCCGCTGTCGTCCGCTCTCGTCCGCTCTTTCTGTCGTCCGCTCTTTCTGTCGTCCGCTCTCGTCCGCTCTTTCTGTCGTCCGCTCTTTCTGTCGTCCGCTCTCGTCCGCTCTTTCTGTCCTTTTCCCATAACAGATGACTACAACGATTCCCCTACCGAAATAATGTGTGGTAAGAATGAAAGATCCCGAGAAAATTTTTATGCCATTGAATCTGTCTATAGACGCTTCGCTTGATGCAGTCTCGTCTCAGGAAACAGCTACCCGACCCCGTTTTATACGGTGTCTACAGGGAATTTGGCTGATCCTACGGGCACGGATGCCCCACATTAAATTCGGCCTTGTGCTACATCTGACCGCGTGGGGCGGTTGGTAGATATCCTGCAGTTTCAGATTCATTGTGGAATTGATTAACTTCAGTTTACTACTTCTACGCACCGCTGCCGAATCTTATATGGGTTGTTCGTGTCCTAAGTATTATCGTTCATTACCAACCATCGTATGATTATTCTTTAATTAACCTTCCCTAGGTTACAACAATTATATACATAATTATATATTTCATATAAAACGTTTAACCATCTTGACACCATTTGTCGTAAGAATTACTGAAAAACCCTTCGGATTATTCAGCTGGAAAGTGAACAGGTTAAAATCGTTCTCTGTCAGCCCCAGTCTTATCTGAGCAATGGTGAGAGGAAAAAGACTGGTAATACCATCCATACTGTGGCTTCCATCTTCAAAGTCAATTCAAGAACCATCAAGAGAAGAGTGAATAAGTTTAAAAAAGAGGGAACACTAGAGACGAAATTAGCACGTAAGAGAGGAGTTTCAGCTATGACAGTTCAAAGAGCAGTGATCAGAGACTTGAAAATGAAATCGTAAATGAAACCTCTTAAGAACCTTCCTACTCCAGGACAGAAACTTAGAAGGTTAGAGGTCGAAGAATATGTAGATATAGAATATATATATATATATATATATATATATATATATATATATAGAATATGTTCGAAAATGATCCTGGAATAATATATATGTTTCCAATCCTTAGCTATGATTAATTAATGATGAACATGTCATTTTTGTTTATAATGACATATAATGCGATTCTTCTGTTAAGCTTAGAGAGTAATTATATTTTCTTATTGCTCAAAGGAGTGTTATTGTAGTTGTTTGTTGCGGGATGATGTACTTTAAATAAATTGTATTTCAACTGCAAGAATTCTCTGAAATATGTTCTGTCTATCAATTTTTAATTAAATCTTTCAAAACTCCGAATAAAATATTTTGTTTTATCAGTAAATTTACAAATATTCATATAAACTTATTTTATATCATTTTCCTTCCCGAGCGTTTTCAAGGATCCCTCTCTCTCCCCCTCTCTCTCTCTCCCCCTCTCTCTCTCCCCCTCTCTCTCTCTCTCCCCCTCTCTCTCTCTCTCCCCTCTCTCTCTCTAGCCATCTCTCTCTCTAGCCATCTCTCTCTCTAGCCATCTCTCTCTCTAGCCATCTCTCTCTCTAGCCATCTCTCTCTCTCTCTAGCCATCTCTCTAGCCATCTCTCTCTCTCTCTCTCTAGCCATCTCTCTAGCCATCTCTCTCTCTCTCTCTAGCCATCTCTCTCTCTCTCTAGCCATCTCTCTCTCTCTCTCTAGCCATCTCTCTCTCTCTCTAGCCATCTCTCTCTCTCTCTCTAGCCATCTCTCTCTCTCTCTCTAGCCATCTCTCTCTCTCTCTCTAGCCATCTCTCTCTCTCTCTCTCTAGCCATCTCTCTCTCTCTCTCTCTAGCCATCTCTCTAGCCATCTCTGGGGTGGTATTATTGGAAAAATATTAGTGGGCCCATGGAGAGTACCAGATGGCGTCAAAATGACTGTTGATGCATACATAGCGTTTATGAAGGAGCATCTTGAGCCGTGGATGTAAAGTCAAAGAGTTGCCTTCAGAAAGGCCATTGTTTTTATGCAAGATAATGCTCCCTCACATGCTGCTCACAAGACTACTGAATATTTGAAACAGGCTTCGATGAAAAAAAAAATGAAGTGGCCAGCAAATTCTCCAGATTTGGACCCAATCGAAAACCTTTGGAGTATCATGAAGCGAAGACTGTACGCCAACGGACGACAATTGGGGAGCAATGCTGAGTTGTGGGAAGCAATTCTTGACATATCTCGCGGCATTACAGCAGATGACATCCTACAATTAACAAATTCTATGATTCGTCGACTTCAAGTAATTTCAAAACAGGGAAAGCACATTCCCTATTGATTTGTTTAAAACTGTACCTTTGTTTGTATCTGTTATTATTTCCTTGATTATCTTATTTATTATCTTCTTTTGGTCATAAACATTCACGTGCAACATTAATAAACGTTTTGTTTGCTCAATTCTGGGAATTTTACTAAACCTTTCTAATAATTTGGCACGGTTAAATCACTGCGCTGATAACAAATATGGCGCCAGTTTGTTTATATTGCGCAGATCAGTGCGAAAATTTCAGTGATTGCGCAGGTTAGTGTTGCCAATATTGTGTGAAAATCTTGTGTAAATTGATTGGACGGTTTTTCAAATATTATAAAAAAGTTATCTCGATAATAATTTGTCATGCAGTATAGATTACTCTGCGTTATACCGATTATAGCAAGTTCCTAACGTTTTGTACGTCGAACGAATTTTAAGAACGACTGAGTACAAATACAAACCTCCACTGCGAAATCACACAACAACAACAACAACATGATGTATATATAAAGTAAATCCATGACATCGTTATACGCAAGTCAGTCGAAATACTAGCGTCAATTTATGTCTATTCAACATTAATAAATTCCGCTTGAGGTGTTGTAGATTGGAATTGAATTTGGAAATATATAATAAAGGGGAGAAAAGACAAAGTTTGTTTTATGATTTTTAATCAAATAGAATTTGATAAAAGCACGCAGCCAAATACTATATGGGTTGGGTATATATATATATATATATATATGGACGTGTGTTTATATATATATATATATATATATATATATATATATATATATATATGGACGTGTGTTTATATATATATATATATATATGGACGTGTGTTTATATATATATATATATATATATATGGACGTGTGTTTATATATATATATATATATATATATGGACGTGTGTTTATATATATATATATATATATATATATATATATGGACGTGTGTTTATATATATATATATATATATATATATATATGGACGTGTGTTTATATATATATATATATATATATATATATATGGACGTGTGTTTATATATATATATATATATATATATATATATGGACGTGTGTTTATATATATATATATATATATATATGGACGTGTGTTTATATATATATATATATATATATGGACGTGTGTTTATATATATATATATATATATATGGACGTGTGTTTATATATATATATATATATATATATGGACGTGTGTTTATATATATATATATATATATATATGGACGTGTGTTTATATATATATATATATATATATGGACGTGTGTTTATATATATATATATATATATATGGACGTGTGTTTATATATATATATATATATATATATGGACGTGTGTTTATATATATATATATATATATATGGACGTGTGTTTATATATATATATATATATATGGACGTGTGTTTATATATATATATATATATATGGACGTGTGTTTATATATATATATATATATATGGACGTGTGTTTATATATATATATGGACGTGTGTTTATATATATATATATATATGGACGTGTGTTTATATATATATATATATATATATATATATATATATGGACGTGTGTTTTTATATATATATATATGGACGTGTGTTTTTATATATATATATATATGGACGTGTGTTTTTTATATATATATATATATATATATATATATGGACGTGTGTTTTTATATATATATATATATGGACGTGTGTTTTTATATATATATATATATATATATATATATATGGACGTGTGTTTTTATATATATATATATATATATATATGGACGTGTGTTTTTATATATATATATATATATATATATATATATGGACGTGTGTTTTTATATATATATATATATATATGGACGTGTGTTTTTATATATATATATATATATATATATATATATGGACGTGTGTTTTTATATATATATATATATATATATGGACGTGTGTTTTTATATATATATATATATATATATATATATATGGACGTGTGTTTTTATATATATATATATATATATGTGTTGTGGACGTGTTTTTATATATATATATATATATATGTGTTGTGGACGTGTTTTTATATATATATATTAGTTTTTGACACCTATTCCATACTGCGCCTGTCATTTTCATGTGGAACCAATACACCATTGCTATTAATGCTGTTTACTGTTTCCCTGCTTGTTGCACGCGTTCTAACTGCATCGCATACATATCGTCTGTGATGGTTTTACCAGCTTAGTTTACACCACATACAGACCAGGATTTTTGGAGGTGATGGCGTGGTTGTGAGTTACAGGTTGCCATCGGGACAATTTTTCAAAAGTTCTTGTTTTTACTTCCTGGTAATAACAGGACAACGAAAATATAGATGTAATCCGAAAAATGTTTTTAGAAATGTGTTATTGTTAATTGTAAGTTTTTTTTTTTTGATGTCTGTATGCACAGATGAAAGCTTGTAAAAAAAAAAAAAAAAAAAAAAAGACCTTATGCAGCTGGAATTTATAAACGGGGGTCATATCATTCATCTACTGGTTCGGGGTTAATGTACTTTATTAAATTTGTTTGCGAGGATGTATTCTCGCCATTTAAATCATTAACTTCTATATCTGTTTTTTGTATGAATGATTCATGTAATGTAAATTGAACTGCACCACATACTTTATATATATATATATATATATATATATATATATATATATACACACACACACACACACACACACACACAGAGGGTGAAATGGATAAATGGTTGCACTTTTATATTTCGCGCATGCACTTTGTTCGTTTTAGATTTTGTCGACTGCACGGTATACTAGGGTCAGTTGGGAACCGTCTATGAGAAAAAGAGCACCATGACGCAATTCACTCCGCCAATAATTTGGAAAAAGCATGCTTGGCATTCACGCCGTAAGCTGCAAAACGAACATTTCAGAGTGTTTGGGTATCAATCAGAGGACAGTGCAGAGGAATCAGGAGTCTAATGGCGATTATGAACGTCAACTCTAAAAACCCACTCAGTGATTTCTGATAAGAAAAGAACGACTGAATATGTTAGTGTGGGGGGGGGCTCAGACTCAACACGGTGGCCGATATCAAGTCCCTTGAGGAGGTAGTGTTGTCTGGGATCAAGAGGGTGACTGCTGGAAGACCTTATGTCTAACAACAGGACTCTGCACCATGCCACACAATCAAGAGAACACAGTCATTGCTTTCAGAAAATTCCCACGACCACGTCACCCCGTAAATCTGGCCACCTAACTCCCCAAACTAGACCCCTCTTGATTTTTATGTGTGGGGCGCAGTCGAACTAGAGAGAAACAAAACTCCTAGTAGCGTCAAAGATAAGCTAAAGGATTATGGAAGCATTCACCAATTTAAAAAAAGGAGACTGTCCAGAAGAGTTGCAGACGATTCCGAAGTCGTCTAGAGGCCGTTGAAGCCAATGTTTTTATTGGAGGATTTTACTCTTTTGTATTTCATGATATTTCTATGTAATTTTGGTAAAAATATGTTAAAACAAGATGTCATTGTTATTTTCATTTTGGCGTCATTTAGACGACAATTTACCTATCGCACCCTGTATATCTGTTAAAATGTCTGTTATTTTGATTTAGGCGTCATTTAGACGACAATTTACCTATCGCACCCTGTATATCTGTTAAAGTCAGTAAGATGTCAGTGGTATTTTCATTGTTGCGTCACTTAGACAACTTCACCATTACACACTGTACGCTGTTCAGTGGTGCATTATGGGTAGGTCTATTTAAACGACAATTTATCCATCGCACCCTGTGTATCTTGTGTGTCACTGTTAGAATGAAATGAAATTCTTATGTCGATATAAGTGTTTGGATTTTAGATTTCCTGAATGCAACTGTTCCGATGCAGGCAACAACCTGAAGGTTGATAAGTTACGTCTGAATGATTGTTTGAATAATTGCACCCACCGACTCAGAAACACAGAAAGATGATGGAATATCAAGGAAGATCCTGCAATTGATTTTTAGATGATATTGACGACATTTCTTTTCTGTCTTTGACCTATTTCGTCTAATATTTAGGATTTTCGATTTCTTTCTTTTACTATCTTTTTTCGCTTCGTGCACTTTCTTGTTTTGGTTCGATTTTGTTGTTCAGCGTTCACTTTGCCAGTCTCTCTTGTCGTTTCGACAATTTTACCATTCTCTAAAGTGAGACCCGAAGCAGATGAAAGCAGTCAAGGAAACTCCGAATCGATAAGATCGATTGTTGTCTCGTTCTGTTTTGTGCCCTCATACTTCGCTCTCTCTTTCTCACTGTTTAGTATTTTGCCAGTCTTTTCTCCACCCTCGGAGTTTCGTGCTCTCCCACCCCTCTCACCGCAACTCGCTCAATGATTAGTGCTCTTTCGCAAAACTCCAAGGTCTCTCTCTGCTTAATGATCTCCCAATCCTCTCTCCCTCTCTACGTTACCTGATCTATATGCATTCTCACAACCCTCGTTCGCTCAATCTTTCTCGCTTTCGTGCTCACTCTCTCGCTTTCGTGCTCACTCTCTCGCTTTCGTGCTCACTCTCTCGCTTTCGTGCTCACTCTCTCGCTTTCGTGCGTGCTCACTCTCTCGCTTTCGTGCGTGCTCACTCTCGCTTTCGTGCGTGCTCACTCTCTCGCTTTCGTGCGTGCTCACTCTCTCGCTTTCGTGCGTGCTCACTCTCTCGCTTTCGTGCGTGCTCACTCTCTCGCTTTCGTGCGTGCTCACTCTCTCGCTTTCGTGCGTGCTCACTCTCTCGCTTTCGTGCGTGCTCACTCTCTCGCTTTCGTGCGTGCTCACTCTCTCGCTTTCGTGCGTGCTCACTCTCTCGCTTTCGTGCGTGCTCACTCTCTCGCTTTCGTGCGTGCTCACTCTCTCGCTTTCGTGCGTGCTCACTCTCTCGCTTTCGTGCGTGCTCACTCTCTCGCTTTCGTGCGTGCTCACTCTCTCGCTTTCGTGCGTGCTCACTCTCTCGCTTTCGTGCGTGCTCACTCTCTCGCTTTCGTGCGTGCTCACTCTCTCTCTCTTGGCGTGTCTCTCTCTCTCTTTGGCGTTTCTCTCTCTCTTTGGCGTTCTCTCTCTCTCTTTGGCGTTCTTCTCTCTCTCTCTCTTTGGCGTTCTCTCTCTCTCTCTCTCTTTGGCGTCTCTCTCTCTCTCTCTCTTCTTGCGTTCTCTCTCTCTCTCTCTTTTGGCGTTCTCTCTCTCTCTCTCTCTTGTCTCCTCTCTTCTTTGGCGTTCTCTCTCTCTCTCTCTTTGGCGTTCTCTCTCTCTCTCTCTCTTTGGCGTTCTCTCTCTCTCTCTCTTTGGCGTTCTTCTCTCTCTCTCTCTCTTTGGCTTCTCTCTCTCTCTCTCTCTTTTGGCTTTCTCTCTCTCTCTCTCTCTTTGGCGTCTCTCTCTCTCTCTCTCTCTTTGGCGTTCTCTCTCTCTCTCTCTCTTTGGCGTTCTCTCTCTCTCTTCTTTGGCGTTCTCTCTTCTCTCTCTCTTTGGCGTTCTCTCTCTCTCTCTCTCTTTGGCGTTCTCTCTCTCTCTCTCTCTTTGGCGTTCTCTCTCTCTCTCTCTCTCTTTGGCGTTCTCTCTCTCTCTCTCTCTCTCTCTCTCTTTGGCGTTCTCTCTCTCTCTCTCTCTCTCTCTCTTTGGCGTTCTCTTCTCTCTCTCTCTCTCTCTCTCTTTGGCGTTCTCTCTCTCTTCTCTCTCTCTCTCTTTGGCGTTCTCTCTCTCTCTCTCTCTTTGGCGTTCTCTCTCTCTCTCTCTCTCTTTGGCGTTCTCTCTCTCTCTCTTCTCTGGCGTTCTCTCTCTCTCTCTCTTTGGCGTTCTCTCTCTCTCTCTCTCTTTGGCGTTCTCTCTCTCTCTCTCTCTCTTTGGCGTCTCTCTCTCTCTCTCTCTTTGGCGTTCTCTCTCTCTCTCTCTTTGGCGTTCTCTCTCTCTCTCTTTGCGTTCTCTCTCTCTCTCTCTTTGGCGTTCTCTCTCTCTCTCTCTTTGGCGTTCTCTCTCTCTCCTCTCTTTGGCGTTCTCCTCTCTCTCTCTCTCTCTCTCTCTTTGGCGTTCTCTCTCTCTCT
>OZ010607.1:17847298-17860096 GCA_963932145.1 Acanthosepion lycidas | reverse complement strand
TTGTTTTTTTGTTTTTTGGGTTTGTTTTTTTTTTAGGTGTTTTTTGTTTACTTGTTCCTGTTTTTGTGTCTTCATGTTTTTTATTATTTTTGCGTGTTCTTGTTTTTTCGTTTTTCTTTTTTTTTTTTTTTTTTTTTTTTTTTTTGTGGTTGGTTGCGTTTTTCGTTTTTTTGGGGTTATTTTTTTTGTTTTTTTTTGGTTTTTGGTTGCGTGTTCTTTTTTTTCTTTGTTGCGTGTTTTTGGTTGCGTGTTCTGTTTTTGTTGCGTGTTTTTGTTTGCGTGTTTGTTTTTTGCTGTTTGCCTGTTTTTTGCTGTTTGCCTGTTTTTTGCTGTTTGCCTGTTTTGAATTCTGTATTTTCACTTCAGTATTTTTATAGGGGTATTCTTTTGTTGTGTTCTTACTGCTTTTTGTGTTGCTTTTCTTGGTGCTGTTCTGGTTTGTGTTTTTTGTTGTTTTTTTTTTTCTGTGTGGTTTCTCAAGACGAAAAAACGTGGGACTATAGATTTTTAACTGTCATTAATTCCACTGTTTCCTAAATCGATTGTGTTTACAGTCAAAAACTCTTCTGCTTGGGAATTAATACTGAAATGGCAAGGAATGCTGAACAATCTTCTTGCATATGAAGTGAAATATGAATCTAGAGAAGGATGCTGAGAATTCCATTGGCGGAGTGCGTAAATAACGAAAAGCCTTAAGGAATATGGAAACAAAAAGGATATTTCTACTCAAACAGCTGAAATTTTTTGGTAATATGAGGAAAGTGGGACTGGATAATTCGACACTGACAAGGCGTATTAAAGAAAAGATGCATGTAAAGAAAAACGGGTCACCTGCCTGATTAGCTTTGATATTAGGACTACGTCCAGTTTGGTAAAGGGAAAAACGTTGCTAAGGGATAGGTTTTGGATAGCTACGATCGTCCCCGTCTTGAAGGGCCATGGAACGATGAATGAAAGTGAGACCTATCACTAAACTCAGTTTCTCCCTTACTTTTTGTCATTAGTTGTACCCACGACACCACGTCTGCCTTGCATCGAGTGTAGATCATATACTTATTATAAAACCCAGGTTGTGTGCGTGTCTGTTCGTTTATATATTGGATCGGATTTCCTACATTTTTTCAACCGATTTCAACAAAACTTCACAGGACTACGTAAAATTACCTTGCGGTGGTTCTGACAGCTCCAAAAATTGTAAAAACACAGTTGTTTTTGCACGAAATCAATTTGAAAACACGTTTAAGAGGCATCGCTGAAATTAATGAAATGGAGACAACTCATATCGAGTTATGCTTATTATTATAAAACCCAGGTTGTTTGTGTGTTCGTTTATATATGGGATTTCCTACATTTTTCAATCGATTTCAACACAACTTCACTTTTTTTTGACAGGTAGTGTTTCTTATTGTCTTGCACACTTTTTTTGTTTTTTACATTCAGAATGCATTAAAAATTCCATTTTTGTTTATAATAAAATTCTATTCAATCGGTAGACTCATAACGATTGAAAACAATGTTTCTGTTTGGGTTTGACCAATCCGTAAAAAAACAAAAAAAATCTAATTAAAACATTCAACCTTAAACATTCTTTGTCAATTTTATTTTTCAATCTTTATGATGGTCGATACTTGATCTATCCTGCTAGTATTCTATAAACATTCACTGACCTTCAGTGAATGTTTGCAATACTTTCTCCTTTAAAAAAAAACAACGTAGATTATGAATATTCAGGAGAAAAGGGCAAAACTAGACACTCGCTATCTCTGGATTTTCTGATACTTAGTTTAATGGTTATAAACCGCACTCTAGGAATTCTAATACAGGTAAAATAAACTTATAACAGACCTTTTTTGTTGTTAAATCCTGTAATTTCCTATAGGGACACAAACGACATTATTCAGAATCTCTTTTCATATCCTTTCGTCCGGTTCACACTCCTTCCTAGCCTGTTGAACAGAATCAAATGTTTGTCATTTTGTTTCAAGTTTAGGATTGGGTTTCAGATTCCTTCGAAAATCTACATCAACTCTTTAATTCTAACATCTTTGCCTAAACACTGAAATTTTATTTCCCATTTTTTTTCTTTCCTCAATAGGAGTAGGTAGGTTCTCCTATCGTCCTGTTCACGCTCTTTCCCGGTCTTTTGTGTCGTGCGTATGACTATAAACTACATAGGGCGCCGTGGGTATGACTATAAACTACATAGGGCGCCGTGGGTATGACTATAAACTACATAGGGCGCCGTGGGTATGACTATAAACTACATAGGGCGCCGTGGGTATGACTATGAACTACATAGGGCGCCGTGGGTATGACTATAAACTACAATGGAAATAGATTTTTGACAAAACAAACATATTACCAGGAGAAAAAAGTTGTCGGCATTAAATGACTTGTTGAGGTTGATATGCCGTAAAACGAAACAAACCAAACTAAATCATTTCCGGTTCCTTCCAAAGTGTGTTTTTTTCTCTTTCACTCCGAATAGCCCCTTGCAACTTAGTGGTATTATTCCCTTGTTTGGGATGAATTTATTAAAAACAACATATCACAGGAAAATAGTTGAGACCCTTACGTTCTTTACACACATTTGTTCTATTTCTAAAAAAAAGGTCGCCCCTAAACAATTCCATTTTACCAAATAATGGGAAATAAAAAAAAAACATTTCATCAAAAAAAATTTTTTTTCATAATCTTTATTCTTCAATTTGTTAATGATATAAATAAAATATTTAAGTTGATATAGCATAACTTACTAAAAAAAACAATGCCAAGTTCTGTTTCAGAAAGTTGTAGAAAGATTCAGAATGTCATAGTACTTATACTTATATGATGACCTACTATACCATGCTTAGGCGATTATGTATCTTTTGATACATGACTGACGAGGCAGCTTTTTTTCACACAGTAGGTTGCCATTTGTTTCTGCAGTAGATTAGACACTATACTGCTTTTTTACCCATAGCTGGGGTGGAGAGAAGAGGATTCATACCTTTCCCAATGGTATTAGCACGTAAGTGAATGTAATGAATTCGGCTGGAATTTGAACTCGGCTCTCCGATTCCTCAATACGAGCCGCTAACCACCTTGCGTCCTCGTATACTTATATACGATTTTAGAAATTTAGTGTTGGGGTTGCTTTTTTTTTTTTCTTAAACCATTCTTGAATTCTTTTGAACGAAAGCATCTCGAATTATTATACAGGAAATGAATTATTTTACAAAGTCAAGAAGTCATACCCTATACACAATGGTGAATTTCGAGAGCTTTAATGAGAGCCCTATGCGGACGGGATTTTTCTTTTTCAAATCGACAAAAGAAATCTTTGTTTTCTGATTCAGCTTGGGAATTTGTCCCGTTTCTCTGCTGCTGATGGTTGAATGCATAGATGATTCCTTTTCGTGTGTGTGTGTGTGTATATATATATATATATATATATATAGCTGTTATTCTTAAAAAATCTCTTGCCTTCGATGTACCATTCTTCAAAATCTCTTGCCTTCGATGTACCATTCTTCAAAATCTCTGGCCTCGTTAACTCCCAGAAATTTCAACTCTCTCGGTGCAAATGTCTTTTTTGTTGTAGTTTTCTTCCTCGTTCCTCATATACTTATTCCGTGGTATTCTCAGCTGCGCCATGTGTCCTCAAAGACACATTGCACAGTGGATAAGGCCGTTAGTTAGATCCAGTGACAGGACCCAAAGAGTGCGAGTTCAATACCCGGTTAAGGCGGTGGAGTACTTGGAGAGGGTAATTAACAGGAGATAACTGACATCCATTAGACATGGTACGTGGTGCTAGAACAGTCTACCCCAGCGAGCGAAATGAAGGGTTCAGTTCGACATTCCAAACATCTGAAGAAGGCCGGAGCGTACAACGGCCGAAACGTTGTGATAAATATGACAACAAAGATGAGGACGATAGTCCGAACAATGTAAATAGTGTATTCTCAGCTGGTGAAGATTGATATTATATAAAATTTCAGCACTCTTTGTTTTGCGATTAACGAACATTTCCTGTTTCTTAATACTTTACTTAGCTTCTGGAAGGCATCTTTCGTTATTCAAATGTGCATTCGGATTTCGGAGCCACAGTTTTCGTCGTCTACGATAAAAATGTATAGATGGCTAAATTTCTGTTCATGCTTGATTTTCATGTCACCAATTTGTACTTCACGACTTGGCCTGTTCCTAATGCTGACAAGCATACATACTATCTTCAAATTTGCCGTTAGTCCTTCCTTCTAGTTTTTCTTTCTTACCTTGTCTCCGATTTTTTGCAGTGCCATTTCTCTTTCTGCCATCAAATCAAAATGTTTTACTCGTAAATTTTCCTTCCAACGCCAATTGTCAACTCTTCAATGACGATTTGATGTTCGAAGATCCATATTTTCCGTACAAACAATTATTAGGTTGGTGCAAAAATAATGTCGTTTTCTCACATATTAACATATGTGAGAAAACGACATTATTTTTGCACCAAGCTAATATTTTTATATCATGGGTGACAGAACTATGTATGAGATAAAATTTAATATAGTATAAGGATGGAAAATAGAAATTATAATTAGTTATTGAACATTTGAAGAGTTAGTGAAACATAATAGCTAATTAAGTAAAACCTGTATTATGGAATATAATATATTAATATATATTTTTAACCTTGCATAATCTGGCAACCTTGAATCTGACCACAACCAAAATCGTTCTCTACGTCTAACTTTTCTATCGCTTTTGAATGAGCTATGAATCGGATCTTATTGAGCAGAGGAGTAGCTTGGACACACTTACGCACAAACACATACACTCTACTTCATATATAATCTTTAAATTAAGCGGCAGCAGAAGAATTATCGCTGAACTTTTAAAAGGTAAGCTTAAACATTAATTCAATACTTAAATGCAGCAATCAATTTTGAATTCTTCTGTAGTTTATTGATGTCTATGACATCTACTACTCTTTAGCTATTGTGATGATGGCCAAATTAAGAGTCTTCCACAGGAGCTAGCTTAAATGCCGCCCGATACGGCGGCTTTTAATCTAGTAATATATATATATATACACACACACACACCCAAATATCTATTCTAACGTAATTTCAATGAAGATATAAAGTGAATAACATATGTATTTTTCTCCTCAGTAATTTTATAATTTTTAACTTAATAGTGATTAAATTTGAATTTTAAAATTAGTAATTTTTACTTTTAATATCAAATTTTATCATATAATTTAATAATTATTGTTTACAATAAATTCTTTTAATATTACCCCTATTTTAAAGATCTGAATAGCTATTATAACATGACTTCGTAGTCAAGTTTTTTGAATTCTCATATACTTGTATTTTGATTGGTCATTCTAGCTTTTGTAACAACGTTTTACCTTTGCGAAGGATTAATTAATTTAAAACTTTTAAAACCATTTATTTGACATTCAACATCATCACTTGATAAGACACCGGAGGTTTTGAAACGAAATGGCTATTCTTGTAGTGATTTTATAACATATTTATGTTATAATTTTTTTTGAAATATATATATATATATATATATATTTATTTTCTCCATTTCGTTTTATACGTATCCGGAGAACAGCTTCTCATTAGATCACGATAACTCACTTTTTATCCTGGTTGAAAACAGCTCTTGTTTCGGATTCGCTCGCTAGACTATGATGTTCGTATCCTGGTCGGGATGTTTTATGACTGGGTGTCCGAAATAAGACTTCATGGCCCCGTGATTCTGAATATCCATTTATTTTTAGGGATGTTGAAATTTTCACGTAATGAGGAAAGACGGCTTGGAAAATCTGATACATACAAGACAGACTAAAAGAAAGAGGGACAGGGAAACAAGACATACTTCGTGATCTTGAGTAAATGGATGGCGGAACAGGGTTTAGGAGAAATAAGACAACGTTTAAGAGCTGCCAAGGACAGAAAGCTGAGGGGACAACTCACACACAAAACAAATTTGGTCTCATTGTTGTAATTTCTTTATTTTTAATTTAATGTGACCCGGATAGAATTTAATTCGTAACCACACTGTACTGATCTGAAATTTGGTCCAAAAGAACGCGAATGGGAAAGATCTGGACCCCATCGCTGTGAAATTGTGACAGTGATGAGTTGCTGTGTCTAAATTTTGATAATAGACTGAATGGAGGGGATAAACGAAGGGTAAGGGTTATTGTTGTCGATAACCTTCACCTCACTTTGTCAATAACCTTCACCTCACTTTGTCAAATTACTTTATGTATCCGATATTTTAAATGGGGAGAAACTTTACTTAGAATCTTGGCCTGTTGATAGTTCAAAGTGGCGATAATATTACGCACGGAGAAAATCTAATAGATGGACAATCTGCTGCCACCCGCTCTTTCTGTCGTCCGCTCTCGTCCGCTCTTTCTGTCGTCCGCTCTCGTCCGCTCTTTCTGTCGTCCGCTCTCGTCCGCTCTTTCTGTCGTCCGCTCTCGTCCGCTCTTTCTGTCGTCCGCTCTCGTCCGCTCTTTCTGTCGTCCGCTCTCGTCCGCTCTTTCTGTCGTCCGCTCTCGTCCGCTCTTTCTGTCGTCCGCTCTCGTCCGCTCTTTCTGTCGTCCGCTCTCGTCCGCTCTTTCTGTCGTCCGCTCTCGTCCGCTCTTTCTGTCGTCCGCTCTCGTCCGCTCTTTCTGTCGTCCGCTCTCGTCCGCTCTTTCTGTCGTCCGCTCTCGTCCGCTCTCTCTGTCGTCCGCTCTCGTCCGCTCTTTCTGTCGTCCGCTCTCGTCCGCTCTCTCTGTCGTCCGCTCTCGTCCGCTCTCTCTGTCGTCCGCTCTCGTCCGCTCTCTCTGTCGTCCGCTCTCGTCCGCTCTCTCTGTCGTCCGCTCTCGTCCGCTCTCTCTGTCGTCCGCTCTCGTCCGCTCTCTCTGTCGTCCGCTCTCGTCCGCTCTCTCTGTCGTCCGCTCTCGTCCGCTCTCTCTGTCGTCCGCTCTCGTCCGCTCTCTCTGTCGTCCGCTCTCGTCCGCTCTGTCGTCCGCTCTCGTCCGCTCTCTCTGTCGTCCGCTCTCGTCCGCTCTCTCTGTCGTCCGCTCTCGTCCGCTCTCTCTGTCGTCCGCTCTCGTCCGCTCTCTCTGTCGTCCGCTCTCGTCCGCTCTCTCTGTCGTCCGCTCTCGTCCGCTCTCTCTGTCGTCCGCTCTCGTCCGCTCTCTCTGTCGTCCGCTCTCGTCCGCTCTCTCTGTCGTCCGCTCTCGTCCGCTCTCTTCTGTCGTCCGCTCTCGTCCGCTCTCTCTTTCTGTCGTCCGCTCTCGTCCGCTCTCTCTTTCTGTCGTCCGCTCTCGTCCGCTCTCTCTTTCTGTCGTCCGCTCTCGTCCGCTCTCTCTTTCTGTCGTCCGCTCTCGTCCGCTCTCTCTTTCTGTCGTCCGCTCTCGTCCGCTCTCTCTTTCTGTCGTCCGCTCTCGTCCGCTCTCTCTTTCTGTCGTCCGCTCTCGTCCGCTCTCTCTTTCTGTCGTCCGCTCTCGTCCGCTCTCTCTTTCTGTCGTCCGCTCTCGTCCGCTCTCTCTTTCTGTCGTCCGCTCTCGTCCGCTCTCTCTTTCTGTCGTCCGCTCTCGTCCGCTCTCTCTTTCTGTCGTCCGCTCTCGTCCGCTCTCTCTTTCTGTCGTCCGCTCTCGTCCGCTCTCTCTTTCTGTCGTCCGCTCTCGTCCGCTCTCTCTTTCTGTCGTCCGCTCTCGTCCGCTCTCTCTTTCTGTCGTCCGCTCTCGTCCGCTCTCTCTTTCTGTCGTCCGCTCTCGTCCGCTCTCTCTTTCTGTCGTCCGCTCTCGTCCGCTCTCTCTTTCTGTCGTCCGCTCTCGTCCGCTCTCTCTTTCTGTCGTCCGCTCTCGTCCGCTCTCTCTTTCTGTCGTCCGCTCTCGTCCGCTCTCTCTTTCTGTCGTCCGCTCTCGTCCGCTCTCTCTTTCTGTCGTCCGCTCTCGTCCGCTCTCTCTTTCTGTCGTCCGCTCTCGTCCGCTCTCTCTTTCTGTCGTCCGCTCTCGTCCGCTCTCTCTTTCTGTCGTCCGCTCTCGTCCGCTCTCTCTTTCTGTCGTCCGCTCTCGTCCGCTCTCTCTTTCTGTCGTCCGCTCTCGTCCGCTCTCTCTTTCTGTCGTCCGCTCTCGTCCGCTCTCTCTTTCTGTCGTCCGCTCTCGTCCGCTCTCTCTTTCTGTCGTCCGCTCTCGTCCGCTCTCTCTTTCTGTCGTCCGCTCTCGTCCGCTCTCTCTTTCTGTCGTCCGCTCTCGTCCGCTCTCTCTTTCTGTCGTCCGCTCTCGTCCGCTCTCTCTTTCTGTCGTCCGCTCTCGTCCGCTCTCTCTTTCTGTCGTCCGCTCTCGTCCGCTCTCTCTTTCTGTCGTCCGCTCTCGTCCGCTCTCTCTTTCTGTCGTCCGCTCTCGTTCTGTCGTCCGCTCTCTCTTTCTGTCGTCCGCTCTCTCTTTCTGTCGTCCGCTCTCTCTTTCTGTCGTCCGCTCTCTCTTTCTGTCGTCCGCTCTCTCTTTCTGTCGTCCGCTCTCTCTTTCTGTCGTCCGCTCTCTCTTTCTGTCGTCCGCTCTCTCTTTCTGTCTCGCTCTCTCTCTTCTGTCTCCGCTCTCTCTCTGTCGTCCGCTCTCTCTTTCTGTCGTCCGCTCTCTCTTTCTGTCGTCCCTCTCTCCTTTCTGTCTCCGCTCTCTCTTTCTGTCGTCTCTCTCTCTCTCTCTCTCTCTCTCTCTGTCTCTCTCTCTCTCTCTCTCTCTCTCTCTCTCTCTCTCTCTCTCTCTCTCTCTCTCTCTCTCTCTCTCTCTCTCTCTCTCTCTCTCTCTCTCTCTCTCTCTCTCTCTCTCTTCTCTCTCTCTCTCTCTCTCTCTCTCTCTCTCTCTCTCTCTCTCTGGGGTGGTATTATTGGGCCCATGGAGAGTACCAGATGGCGTCAAAATGACTGTTGATGCATACATAGCGTTTATGAAGGAGCATCTTGAGCCGTGGATGAAAAGTCAAAGAGTTGCCTTCAGAAAGGCCATTGTTTTTATGCAAGATAATGCTCCCTCACATGCTGCTCACAAGACTACTGAATATTTGAAACAGTTAGGCTTCGATGAAAAAAAAATGAAGTGGCCAGCAAATTCTCCAGATTTGAACCCAATCGAAAACCTTTGGAGTATCATGAAGCGAAGACTGTACGCCAACGGACGACTATTGGGGAGCAATGCTGAGTTGTGGGAAGCAATTCTTGACATATCTCGCGGCATTACAGCAGATGACATCCTACAGTTAACAAATTCTATGATTCGTCGACTTCAAGTAATTTCAAAACAGGGAAAGCACATTCCCTATTGATTTGTTTAAAACTGTACCTTTGTTTGTATCTGTTATTATTTCCTTGATTATCTTATTTATTATCTTCTTTTGGTCATAAACATTCACGTGCAACATTAATAAACGTTTTGTTTGCTCAATTCTGGGAATTTTACTAAACCTTTATAATAATTTGGCACGGTTAAATCACTGCGCTGATAACAAATATGGCGCCAGTTTGTTTATATTGCGCAGATCAAATTTCAGTGATTGCGCAGGTTAGTGTTGCCAATATTGTGTGAAAATCTTGTGTAAATTGATTGGACGGTTTTTCAAATATTATAAAAAAGTTATCTCGATAATAATTTGTCATGCAGTATAGATTACTCTGCGTTATACCGATTATAGCAAGTTCCTAACGTTTTGTACGTCGAACGAATTTTAAGAACGACTGAGTACAAATACAAACCTCCACTGCGAAATCACACAACAACAACAACATGTATATATAAAGTAAATCCATGACATCGTTATACGCAAGTCAGTCGAAATTCTAACGTCAATTTATGTCTATTCAACATTAATAAATTCCGCTTGAGGTGTTGTAGATTGGAATTGAATTTGGAAATATATAATAAAGGGGAGAAAAGACAAAGTTTGTTTTATGATTTTTAATCAAATAGAATTCGCAGCCAAATACTATATGGGTTGGGTATATATGTGTGTGGACGTGTTTTTTTATATATATAAAAATGTGTGTGGACGTGTGTTTTTATATATATATATATGTGTGTGGACATGTGTTTTTATATATATATATATGTGTATATAAAAATGTGTGTGTGTGTGGACGTGTGTTTTTATATATATATATATATATATATATATATATATATAAAAAGTGTGTGTGTATGGACGTGTTTTTATATATATATATATATATATATATTAGTTTTTGACACCTATTCCATACTGCGCCTGTCATTTTCATGTGGAACCAATACCCCATTGCTATTAATGCTGTTTACTGTTTCCCTGCTTGTTGCACGCGTTCTAACTGCATCGCATACATATCGTCTGTGATGGTTTTACCAGCTTAGTTTACACCACATACAGACCAGGATTTTTGGAGGTGATGGCGTGGTCTTGTGTTGTGAGTTACAGGTTGCCATCGGGACAATCAATGCGAGCCTGCGCTAAAGAACCCACTTTTCGTCACTCCTGAGCGTGCCGTGATATCAACAGGCTGTCACTCATTCTTTTTTTTTTTTTTTTTTTTTTTTTTTTCAAAAAAATCATCTTTTATCTGTGCATACAGACATCCTCAGGTATGGAAATAGATTTGTTCTTGTTTTTACTTCCTGGTAATAACAGGACAACGAAAATATAGATGTAATCCGAAAAATGTTTTTAGAAATGTGTTATTGTTAATTGTAAGAATTTTTTTTTGATGTCTGTATGCACAGATGAAAGCTTGTAAAAAAAAAAAAAAAAAAAAAAAAAAAAAAAGACCTTATGCAGCTGGAATTTATAAACGGGGGTCATATCATTCATCTACTGGTTCGGGGTTAATGTACTTTATTAAATTTGTTTGCGAGTATGTATTCTCGCCATTTAAATCATTAACTTCTATATCTGTTTTTTGTATGAATGATTCATGTAATGTAAATTGAATTGCACCACATACTTTATAATATATATATATATATATATATATATATATATATATATACACACAGAGGGTGAAATGGATAAATGGTTGCACTTTTATATTTCGCGCATGCACTTTGTTCGTTTTAGATTTTGTCGACTGCACGGTATACTAGGGTCAGTTGGGAACCGTCTATGAGAAAAAGAGCACCATGACGCAATTCACTCCGCCAATAATTTGGAAAAAGCATGCTTGGCATTCACGCCGTAAGCTGCAAAACGAACATTTCAGAGTGTTTGGGTATCAATCAGAGGACAGTGCAGAGGATCAGGAGTCTAATGGCGATTATGAACGTCAACTCTAAAAACCCACTCAGTGATTTCTGATAAGAAAAGAACGACTGAATATGTTAGTGTGGGGGGGGGGCTCAGACTCAACACGGTGGCCGATATCAAGTCCCTTGAGGAGGTTAGGGTTGTCTGGGATCAAGAGGGTGACTGCTGGAAGACCTTATGTCTAACAACAGGACTCTGCACCATGCCACACAATCAAGAGAACACAGTCATTGCTTTCAGAAAATTCCCACGACCACGTCACCCCTTAAATCTGGCCACCTAACTCCCCAAACTAGACCCCTCTTGATTTTTATGTGTGGGGTGCAGTCGAACTAGAGAGAAACAAAACTCCTAGTAGCATCAAAGATAAGCTGAAGGATTATGGCAGCATTCACCAATTTAAAAAAAGGAGACTGTCCAGAAGAGTTGCAGACAATTCCGAAGTCGTCTAGAGGCCGTTGAAGCCAATGTTGTTTTTATTGGAGGATTTTACTCTTTTGTATTTCATGATATTTCTATGTAATTTTGGTAAAAATATGTTAAAACAAGATGTCATTGTTATTTTCATTTTGGCGTCATTTAGACGACAATTTACCTATCGCACCCTGTATATCTGTTAAAATGTCTGTTATTTTGATTTAGGCGTCATTTAGACGACAATTTACCTATCGCACCCTGTATATCTGTTAAAGTCAGTAAGATGTCAGTGGTATTTTCATTGTTGCGTCACTTAGACAACTTCACCATTACACACTGTACGCTGTTCAGTGGTGCATTATGGGTAGGTCTATTTAAACGACAATTTATCCATCGCACCCTGTGTATCTTGTGTGTCACTGTTAGAATGAAATGAAATTCTTATGTCGATATAAGTGTTTGGATTTTAGATTTCCTGAATGCAACTGTTCCGATGCAGGCAACAACCTGAAGGTTGATAAGTTACGTCTGAATGATTGTTTGAATAATTGCACCCACCGACTCAGAAACACAGAAAGATGATGGAATATCAAGGAAGATCCTGCAATTGATTTTTAGATGATATTGACGACATTTCTTTTCTGTCTTTGACCTATTTCGTCTAATATTTAGGATTTTCGATTTCTTTCTTTTACTATCTTTTTTCGCTTCGTGCACTTTCTTGTTTTGGTTCGATTTTGTTGTTCAGCGTTCACTTTGCCAGTCTCTCTTGTCGTTTCGACAATTTTACCATTCTCTAAAGTGAGACCCGAAGCAGATGAAAGCAGTCAAGGAAACTCCGAATCGATAAGATCGATTGTTGTCTCGTTCTGTTTTGTGCCCTCATACTTCGCTCTCTCTTTCTCACTGTTTAGTATTTTGCCAGTCTTTTCTCCACCCTCGGAGTTTCGTGCTCTTTCACCCCTCTCACCCCAACTCGCTCAATGATTAGTGCTCTTTCGCAAAACTCCAAGGTCTCTCTCTGCTTAATGATCTCCCAATCCTCTCTCCCTCTCTACGTTACCTGATCTCTATATGCATTCTCACAACCCTCGTTCGCTCAATCTTTCTCGCTTTCGTGCTCACT
>OZ010607.1:17837298-17842298 GCA_963932145.1 Acanthosepion lycidas | reverse complement strand
AGGGCTTCCATTACTTTTAATCTTTTTTTTACATGGTTATGTGGTTATCATGCTTCTATTTTCTACTAATGTTTCGGATGGTATCTTTTAGGTTTGTGTGTGTGTGTGTTTAAATGATTGCTAATGGAGCTGCGTTTGGATAGGTGTAACGTATGTCGTCGGGATAGGCATGTTGTATTATGAATAATCTAGCTTTCAACAGATCCAAAAACGAAAGAAAAAAACATGGGTATGCTTAAATAATGAACCATAGTAATTTTTCCCTAAGATGGCGTTCCTCGTGATTAAAGAAGAAAGAAAATGTGTGACATTTTTAAAAAGTCGTTAACATTTATTCTGTATCTTTAGAATTTTTAGTTCATGTCGAAAGGTTTTGATATATTTTTTCAAGTTTTTCCTTTTGTATCGAATTAAAGGCAAATCCCAATCTCATTTTCACTGAACGGCTTTTTCGAAAGTCAATCATTTATTTTTCTTTCTTTAATCACAAGAAACGAGAGCTTAAGGAAAACATACTATGATTAATTATTTAAGAATAAATATATACACATTTTTTCTTTTTATCTGATGAAGCCTAGAAACGCGTAATCAAATCTAGTTTCAACGAAACGCTTTCCATTTGTCATGTATATATATATATATATATATATATATATATATATATATATATATATATATATATAAGCTGACAACGCTGACAGGGTCTACCGCGGTTTCGACCGCCGAGGTCTGAGATCATGGCTAAATGTAAACACGTCAGAAAGTCAATTTTGGGGCTATAGGAACACGGATGAAGTTTTTACTAAACTCCCTCCCCCGTCACTTCTGGTGTCGAATGAAGGCATTTAAGTTGCTGAATTGCCTCTGATTGATTCGCTGAATAAAAACCACCTGACGAGACCTCAGCGGTCGAAACTGCGGTAGTGTTCCAGTCAGCGTTCTTATCTTTTTCACATATATATATATATATATATATATATAAGGTTGGTGCAAAAATAATGACGTAATAATGTCGCTTTTTGACGTATTTTTAACGACAAAAAACGACATTATTACGTCATTATTTTTGCACCAACCTTTATATATAAGTTTTCTGGTCGGCGTTCTTTTTTGATATATATATATATATATATAATGAAATGGACAAAGTCCGAAAATTTTAAATACAAATATTCCAGTAAATGCTCTGTTTATAATAAGGAGAGCATATACTTAAATATTTGTATCTATTAAAAGAACGTACAAACATAAAAAATGTCTTTAAATATATATATATATATATAACGCTGAACAGAAAACACACACACACACACACACACACACATATATATATATATCTTAAAAAGATAGATATCTATCTATCTATCTCTCTCTCTATATATATATATATCTTAAAAAGATAAGAACGCTGACGGGAACAGTACCGCGCTTTCGACCGCCGAGGTCTCGTCAGGTCGTACGTACAGCGAATCAGAGACCAATCAGCAATTTAAATGCCTTCATTCGACACTGGAAATGATGTTTGGTGGGTGGAATTGTAGTGAAAAAAAATTACTACAACTTTATCTGGGGTTCGTATAGCCCCCAAATTTATATTTTGACGTGTCTACATTTGGCCATAATCTCAGACCTCGGCGGTCGAAACCGCAGTAGTGTTCCGGTCAGATTTCTCATTCTTTAAAGTCATTAAATCGATCTCCAGGTTTGGTTTTCCTACGTGAATTTGACCCCCTTTTTAACATGTACAATTTTAACAAATATTTCACTGTTTGCTTCTTACGTTACACACACACACACACACACACACACACACACACACACACGTGTGTGTGTGGTCTTTCAATAAACAGACAATGTCTGTTCATTTTCTCATATTTCATAATTTTCAAATGTGGCGTTTATTCCAAAGTTATGGTAGGAATCGGTCATCCTGAAGAACAGAATAATGATAGCGTAGAAGACAAGATTTCCTTTGCTACATCCTGGCATTTCAAAGAGACAGGGTACCGTATAAGTGATAACATATGTAGTTACCAAACACGAGTTCCTTAATAATAATTCAGTAAAACTATTTATGTTCTTAATTATTTAGTGCCGGAATTGTTAGAAATTTCATTTAAACCCGCAGGAAATACTTACATGCAAAAGCAGCGAGAAAATGAAGCGTTATCGCATTATCCTGTCCGGATTAAAAGAGGTTTCAGAAAATCTGGTGTTGTAAAGTGAAGATTTGAAGAGAAGCAGTTGTTCCCTGTCTCGACCACCCATAGCTTATATGGATGTAGCACTTAAGACTTCGTCCATTAACGACGAAGTCCCATTATAAGGAAAGAAATTTTAAGTCTTGTCGCCAATATATTGTTTAAAGTGACATTAAAGACAGGAGTTCCACAAGCAAGAAGGGTGTTTAAAGGGTGTCGCCGTGAAATGCAAGAAGGGTGTTTAAAGGGTGTCGCCGTGAAATGCAAGAAGGGTGTTTAAAGGGTGTCGCCGTGAAATGCAAGAAGGGTGTTTAAAGGGTGTCGCCGTGAAATGCAAGAAGGGTGTTTAAAGGGTGTCGCCGTGAAATGCAAGAAGGGTGTTTAAAGGGTGTCGCCGTGAAATGCAAGAAGGGTGTTTAAAGGGTGTCGCCGTGAAATGCAAGAAGGGTGTTTAAAGGGTGTCGCCGTGAAATGCAAGAAGGGTGTTTAAAGGGTGTCGCCGTGAAATGCAAGAAGGGTGTTTAAAGGGTGTCGCCATGAAATGCAACTATAATAGGAAGAAACATTTTGGTTTGTCTTGTTTTACGGCATATCAACATCAATGGGTCATTTAATGCGGACATCTTTTTTTTTTCCTGGTAATATTTTTGTTTTGTCAAAAATCTGTCTGGTAATATTTTTTCCTCAAAAACGTAGAGCTGGCAACATTATTTTTTCATAAACGTGTTATCAGAGGTCTTGCTGTTGGACGTAGTTTATCGCCATACCCAGGACGCGAAACATTTTTGCAGATCGTGATAACATCTTCACGTTTTAAACTACTACATTTAGTAAGTAGGAAAACCTTATGGGCCTCAACTGTAAATGACATCGACGCGATTTCAAATTCCGTTTTCGTTTGTAGCGTTCAGTTTCACCCTAATACCCTTACGAAAAGCAAGGAATCAACATTTACACCTGTTCCCCAGCTATTGGTTAAATATCAGTGTAGACCGTGTTCTCTAAACTTGGTTGGTAAGCAGTCGAAGGGAAGGGAAACTGAAGGTAACCACTCCACTATCTTTCCTAAAACCTTATCGCGATTTCGAGATAAAGAAAAAGTGTCTCTCATGGAGAGTCATTATCTCCTATGTTTTTGAAAAAAACAAAAAAAACATTTGATTTATTAAAAATGAAAACAAATATCTATATCCCAAGAATATGACATAGTTATTGCTTATTTGTGTGAAAATCACGCGGTTGAAAGAGTCACACAACACGAGACTTGATTAAAAACAGAAGACGAATAGGAATCTGCAATGAGAGACAAACCTAATTTTGGTAACGCCGCATCGTCTTCTGCTGCTAAAGTCGCCTGATATTCCTAGCTATCCGATTCTCTTGTCGAAAAAGAGATACACAATCAATTGTTCTTTTGTTTCGCTCATACGACTTCTGTGTCACGTGATATTTCGACGTCGCCGCCAAATTATCGGAGACTCTACTGTCGACTACTAATTCGAAGTAAATCCTTTCCTTTTCTTTTTCTTCTTTTTTTTTTTCTTTTTTTTCAGTCAAAAGAAAGCATCTGAAGATGTGAGCATCAATACATGTCACGTGATATGTTTGAGATCACGTTTTCGTGTGATTTGAAATCTGGGTTGCCTACTTTTTTTTATTTTTATTTATTTACATAGTACTACATAAAGAAATTAGAATAAATCCATGCGAGTCTGCGTGTCAGTCAGTCACAGACTTCTTCCTGTCATGGAAAACGGAAGTGGATCTGGACTTCAGCAGTCTGTTTTAATTTGTAATCTTCATAGAAGAAATATTTTACAATATCATTAATACAGACGCATTAGATTCTTTTTAAAACAAATATTAGCTGTTCTAAATAAATGCTTCTATCAACATTTGGCTACACACACACACACACACACATATATATATATATATATATAAAGTGAACATTGAAGTCAAAACTGAGAGGTCACAGGTTGTTTCATGATAGACGCAATCGTCAGCCGTGGCCTGACGATTGCGTCTAGTATGAAACAGCCTTACATACGCTCTATCTCTGATATTGAGCACCTTATCTCATAAATATAGTACGCCTTAAAACTCGCTCTCTCCCTCTCATATATATATATATATTTCATTAAATAATATAGACAAGTTTTTTCTATTTATTTTAAGTAAGATCCTTTCATATTGTCTAGTAAGCTTAACATTATCATTGAAAGACGAAAGGAAATCAGTATATTGATACATGTTTTAATCCTATCTAAACTTTCGGCTTACATAAGCCATTATCAAAGATGACAATTACATTTCAATATATCAAACAATACACAGACGAAACAATAATGATAGTCTGTTTTTGTTGCATGAAAAATTAGATCTCTACGCCAGTCTAGTACTGCGCTTACATTTAAAATGTCTAGAGTACCAAGAGCTCATCGGAACAATTACGATGAAAATATTTATAGAAAAGACACAGAAAGGTGGTAGGAAAGTGACTGAAGCCAAGCCACGAGATCAGGACCAATAATATTGCTGACTCTTATTTCCACTATATCGAGGGGATCAAGGTAAATAGCATAGGCACCAGACCATATGTGGCAGTAATATTCTAAGTATTGATAAATGGTAGACATAAATATGTAAGATAGATTCTGGAGAGAAAAATTGTCTAGCATGACACAGTGAACTAGCTTTCTTAGCCGCTGATCTAGCAATGGATTCAATATAATCTCTCCACTTCCTGTCAGCTGAAAATGTCAGCCCGAGAAGGCGCACCGAGTCACTTTCCTGGAG
>OZ010607.1:17829798-17834798 GCA_963932145.1 Acanthosepion lycidas | reverse complement strand
TTTTTTTTCTTTTTTTTTTCTCTTTTTTTTTCTTTTTTTTTTCTTTTTTTTCTTTTTTTTTTCTCTTTTTTTTTCTTTTTTTTTTTCTGTTTTTTTTTGTTTTTTTTTTTTTATCTTTAAGGTTGCTATGGTGGCAGCTGTTAAAAATTGAGATTGAAAATGACGATCTGTAGGTTTAGCGTATAGCGATGGGGTTATTGTTAAAACGTACCAGTACATTCAGAAATGAAAGTGGCTGAATATTTCAGTGGTAATTTGAAGATGTTTGTGTTTATATATATATATATATATATATAGTTGACCCAAGCCTTGTCAGTGAAATTGAGTAGATGTAACTTTTGGGGGCCAACGATAGCTGTGCTAGTACGAAGTCACAAGTCATCGTGACCGAGGGTTTGAGTGTGCTGGCCTTGTTCAGATTGTCTCCCATAAACTATATTGAACTGTGAGTGTTGAACAAACACAAGTGTGCCTGAGCGAGAGTTTGCAATAGGGATTGACTAGCTGCCCTGATAGGTATCCTCGAATACGATTGGCCAGCTATTATATAATGTATGTATAAATCATTTCACCCCAAGCAAGACGATAATGCCACTAAGATGGAAGCAGTGACTGGGAGTGAAAAAAGAAAAATGAATACTTTAAGAGAAATCGGAAACTGGTGAATTTGATCCTCACTGGATGCTTTACTATTTTTGGCCTGGAATAAGCTAAATGTAGTAAAATTTAAGTAGGCAAAAATAATTATTAAGATGAAAATGAAAGATGAAAAGAATTCTGTAAATATATAATAATTGAGCGATGTGGTGGACGGTATGGCGTTTATACAGCACGTATATAATGCGTTAAAAAAATTCCCGTGCACCCATAATCTAGGAGTAAGAGTCTCTGACTGATGTCAAATCAGTCGAGTTTCGATCCTGGCTTGAAGCAATCTGATGTCTGGCCACACTCATGAGCTGTGATACAGCTAAACAGGATGTGGATGATACGCGCGCGCGTACACACATATATATATATATATATATATATATCCTAAAAGGCCAGGAACAACCTACTTAGGTTTCACCTAAACGGATCTTCAGGATTCAGCTTACCCTGAAGATCCGTTTAGGTAAAACCTAGGAAGGTTGTTTCTGGCACTTCAGGATTTATTCAGTTTATCCCAGCTCTACTTAGCGTATTGAGCACTCTACATTTTAGCTTTATTACTAGCTTGATTTTTTTTCCTTTGGACTAAAACCGTAAGGCACTCGACGATTTGTTTCGAATGTTTCTATATCTTTTTTTTTTTTTTTTTCTTCTAATACAAATTTGTTTCGATAAACTATCCGAGGTTTTTCCCGACCGAGTATCACCAGTTGTTTAATATATATATATACATATATATATATATATATATAATCGAATAAAACAAATATAACCTCACGTGCCTTTCGACCGACACTTCGTCGCTATTAAAATACAACTGAATGGTCGAGGATATTTTTTTCTTTTTCTTTTTTTTTTTTTTTAATAGAATCTTAAAACGATAGGGACCCCACCCAACAGATCGAATGGAACATCGTAAGTAACTCATAAACGACGAACTTTCAGAAACAGATGCAATTTATGCCTGCAAGATGGCCTTCAAACAAATACAAAAATACAAGATTATTAATTAATTATCAAACCAGAGAAATGGAATCGTATTTAAATAAGGGAAGTCATGGTTAGACCCTATGTGCTTCAGACCTCTCGGCCAGGAAGGGTTTTAATGATCAAGCAAGGTTGAATGTTACCTTTTATACAGTTTTGTTCAGTTTCACATCCTATCCTATTAATTAATTTTCCTAACATAAGATATTGTTATGGATAAACACACATCTCCAGAAGAGGACTTAGGCACGTCTATATACATAAATACTGATGATGAGAATTGTCAAGTAGAGTGTTAAGACGAGGAGGATGAGGAGACTTTCTTTTCCTCTTCCTCTCTTGTCAAACTTTCTGCCTCCGGATGGAGAGGAACCCAGACGAAGCTATGTCGAAGAGTAGTCTCTTGTTTGGGGAGGTAGACAAAACTTTATTGCCGGCTCTACGAAGAATTTTTTCCCGGGCCTACTGGCTCGGAAAGACTGGCCTTGTGCCACATCTCGCTCTGTGGGGAGCTCGGGTAAATAACGAGTTAGAACGAGGAGGAAGCTTTCTCTTCTCCTTCCTCGTTTGACGAACTCTCACCCTGCGGACGGAGAGGAACCCAGACGAAGCTATGTCGAAGGGCAGTCTCGTTTGGGGAGGTAGACAAACCCGACCTCGTGTATACAGGCTCTACGGGTAATTTTTGTCCGTGCCTACTGCCTCGAAACGCCACACGTTATAAACTGGCCTTGTGTCACATTTTTGTGAGGAGTTTGTTAAATAGTGTTTTATACCGTACCTATAAACACTAATGCGTATATCCCAATCCTCATAAATACGTTGGACACTATTCTAAGGTCGGGGGATAATATGCTGTCTGTGAAAGCTCGGGCGGAGCAAGTCGCGAGAAGGCCCGGGCGGAGAAAGTCGCGAGAAACAACGAGGTTCTAGGGAAAATGAAAACAAAAAGGAAACTCACGATTAATATCAGGCAGAAACAGTTGAAATTTCGACGGTACTTAATGAGGAAAGAGGGCTTGGAAAATCTAATACTCACAGCACAAACTGAAGGTAACAGCGACAGAAGAGAAGAACATATAACATACTTAGTGTGCTTGAGTAAATGGAGAGCGGAACAGGGTTTAGGAAAGTTAACAAAAAAACAAAATTTATTAAGAACTACAAAGGGCAGGAAATTTTGAAGAGCCATGATCGCCTATGTCGTGAATGGATATGACACACAGAAGAAAGTCCTACCAGGATTAATTATTGGCAGTCACAATCTTACAAGAACTCTTACAAAATGTAGAGAAGGAAACATCCATTGCAAGAAGACTGAATGTATGGTTGTTAGAAAAAGGGACATCCCAGCATGCAAATTACAAATTGGGGATGGCAAAATCGAACAAGTACAACAGTTTAAATATCTGGAAAGTGTTTTAACAGAGGACGAAAAGGGTGACATTGAAATCCAAAGGCGCATTAGGATAGCTAAAATGTCTTCCAAAAGCTCAGCAGAGTATTAAGAAACAAAATTTTGTTAGAAACAAAGAAAAGCGTACTAAACTATTACTATCAGTCCCCCTGTATGTCAGTGAATGCTAGACAATCTCCTCTTGGGTGAATAAGAGACTTGAAGCAATAGAAATGTGGTTCTACAGGAGGATACTGAGGATACCATGAATCAAAAATATGAGCAACAAGAAGGTTTTGGAGAAAATGGAAACAAGAAGGAAACTTATACTTAACATCAGAAAGTTGAAATTTCTACAGTACTTAATGAGGAAAGAGGGCTTTGAAAATCTGATGCTCACAAGACTAATTGAAGGCAAGAGCGACAGTTAAACAAAGCATAACCTACTTAGTATGTGCCAATGAATTGCGGAACAAGGCTTAAAAGAAAAAATTGAGAAAATTCAGTAAGAGCTACGAATAACAAGAAATTGTGGAGTCATGATCGCCTACGTCCTGAAGTGACACGTTATATAAAGACGTACGTTTTCAGTGTATCGTTGAAAGAAATTGAAATTGTGAAACCCTCTCAGCTTTTGACATTTTAACGCCTTCATATAAAATCCTATTTGCAATCTCTGCTTCGAGACTCCAATGACATTACAAAAAATAAGCCTATCGATTTGAGTTAACATAATAGTGTAGCAGATGGATCTATTCCAATGAGGTTGCAACAAAAAAAAAATGTCCGTTTTAGAGTTTCATTTGTCTGATCGTTATTTACTTTTCAGCATCGTTTCCTCACGCAGATGCGTACATTTTATGTAAATTTATATCTCTGCGTCTCTTCTTTCATCTACCGTTTGAAAAAAAAAAAAAAATATATATATATATATATATATATATATAGTTTTAAAGTATTCTTTATTTATGGGTAAAACTGCTCAATGTCAAGGTTAGAGCGTGTGTAAATATAAAAGTAGACACTGAGGTCAGCACCGAATGGCAACAGTCTGTTTCATGCTTGGACGCAATATTAATGCCATACTGAATTTTAATTAGATGAAGTTTGTGTTGGACCATAAAACAGATTGTCGCCATTCGATGTTGATCTCCGTGTCCACTTTTACCCATAAATATAGCATTTTTTTTTTTTTTTTTTTAACAGTGATGTTCACCCTGTGCAAGGTCTGGGAGCCACTCGAGGCATAGTTTATGCGATATGTGGGGAAGATAACAGTTAAATTGACCGGGTTAAGATTGTATCCTCTTGGAAGTTTGTTCCATGAAGCATCTGTCCGTGGTAAGAAGCTGCTTGAGCGAAACTTGCATCTCACTAGTGGAATGCGAATAGAATGAGGTTGGTTTACTACAATGTGCGTAGCATGGCAAGTCCTAGTCGTGAAGGTTAGAACTGATGTCCTAAGGATTATAATTTGTCTAAGCACTTTCCATAGAGATAGTAACAGAAGTGAGATGCTTGAGACGTTTCGTCAGTGAAAAAGTGGTTGGTGATTAGAAAATAAAATAATTTTTCACCCGAAAGGACGCAGAGACGGTTTTGAACTCTATCGAGAGAGGAAAGTTCAGACTGAGCAGCTCTTTCCCGTTACACAGCAAGAGGCCTGATCTGGCTCTTCTGAAGGCAGAAGATGGCGGTATGAATCGGGTACTTACTAGAACCGTACTGGGAATCGACTGTTTTTCTCCATCTTTAGCGATAGATCGTTTATACGAGAGCTACTTGATGCCTGGGTGGAGTTCAAGTTGCAAAAGGCGCTCAGGGCATGAAGACCTCTCTGATGGAACCTCCGTTCATCTGGACGCAATCAGCAATGATTGAATGTGACTAGTTTCGTTTTCGAATCATTCGATATAATCAGCCATTTTTCCCAAACTGATATGTTACTGGTAGGTGAAAGGAGAGA
>OZ010607.1:17734798-17824798 GCA_963932145.1 Acanthosepion lycidas | reverse complement strand
TAATCAACGCCAAAGTGGTTATGCACATTTCATCCGATGATCTGCTCTCCGACAAGTAATATGGTTTCTGCTTTGCCCGTTCTACAGCTGATGTGCTTACGGCCATAACTGAAATTGTTTACCAAGCACTTCCTAATAACGGAGAAGGTCGTGCCGTAGCTCTTGATATCTCCAAAGCGTTTGATAGGGTTTGGCATGCCGGCCTTCTTCGCAAGCTTCAAGGTTATGGAATTCCAGGTCGATTGTTTGACTTAATACAATCATTCCCATCAAACCGTGTATTGAAGGTCATTCTTAACGGATTCTCCTCCGGCTCCTATCCCACGAACGCAGGTGTTCCTCAAGGCTCTATCCTAGGCCCTACTCTGTTCTTTATCTTCATCAACGATCTCCCTGATGTCATAGGTTCCCAAGTAGGCATCTATGCGAACGACACTATTATTTACTCCTGCCTCAAAAACAAATCTAGTGTCGTTGACAAAACTAACCTGGCCGTTTGTCTTGAAAAGGACGCCAAATCGCTTGTGGACTAGGGCAGGAATTGGCTGGTTAACTTTAATGCCTCAAAAACAAAACTGCTAATAGCTTCGTCCACCGCGTTAGGAAAGTTGGCTCCCTGAGCCGCGCCAGGAAATTTTTCTCCCAGGAGTCGATCCTTCAAGTCTACAAATCAACCATTGGTCCTTGCATTGAGTATTGCTGCCATATATGGTCTGGAGCCCCTTCTGTTTGTCTCGGGGTCCTCGATAAAATCCAAAGACTGATATGCAATGTAATTGGCTCTGATCTGGCATCTTGTCTGCAGCCTCTCTCTCACAGACTTGCCGTCGCCTCCCTCTGTCTTTTTTACAAATACTTTCACAGTATCTATTCCTATGTATTGCTTTTTCAGGTTCCCAGACTTTATGAATTTAAGCGTTCTACTAGGCTGGCATCTCGCTCTCACCCTTTCCCTGACGAAACTGTTAAATGTAGCCGTCTCTTCTACTTCAATAGCTTCATGTCTCACACTTCTCGCTTGTGGAACTTCCTCCCTATTTCTTGTTTCCCTGATAGCTATAATCTCCAACTATTCAAAGGTAATGTCAATCGACGTCTCCAGATGCCCTGATCTATCCCCTAACCGTCTCTTCATCCTTTTCTCTATCACTCCTCTTTGCTCTCGCTCCAACACTCTGTAACCCCTTGCGTGCTAGTGGCTTCCCGCCTTGCTTGGTGTGAAATGCTTAAAAAATATATTTATGTATGTATCTGAGGGAAGAGGGAACCGCCGTTTAAAAAATCTATTTGTTTACATTTGGATACGAAACTCTGCAAATATGAAAAAATAAAAAAACTGAAATTAACGGTGGCTTCTTTCTTGAGTGACGCAGGTTCGATTCTTGCAATTTTTCTTCAATAAGATTTCTCGAATATTTAGGCAGGTAGGTGAAAATAAATAAACCTACTGCTTAATAGATAAACGCAGTGCCTACTCAAATGCGAGTATCCACTAAAAATAATGCTTAAAGTGATACATATATGTAGAATTTATAAAAATCCATTATAAAATGTATATAATTATCTTGAGGGCGTCGTCGGGTGATTTTTGCGAGGTTGGGGAGTAAGTAAACTAAGACCAGTATGATTTTCTTTCTTTATTTGTAAGTGTATCCAAACGATACATACAATATATCTGATTAACACAATATCCTATAGAACTAAATAAATTATTTTAAACATTTTTCTTGGTCTACTTGCTAATATGGTCCCAAGCTATTTATCGATGTTTTAACCATTTTCGTTTCTTTTCCGTTTTTACGGCTATTACATGATTTCCATTCAGTTTTATGACTTCATGGCTTGAATATTTTTAAATTCTCAAATATGTCCCTTTTAATAGGTGGGCTGTTGTTATGGAGTGATTTCACAGTGGAGGCTTGTATTTGTACTAAGTCGGTCCTAAAATAGGTTCGACGTACAAAACGTTAGGAACTTGATATATAATAGGCATTACACAGAGTAATCTAGTTATGGTCGCTGATACTTTGGTATTCGACTAACTGTCGTCCGGCATCGACTCACTGACTGACTATATTTAGTCACCCTCCGACGTAGGCATCATGCCAAAAATATGCCCATTGAACCCGTATAAACGGGTTCAGGGTCGGTTTACCTCCCCAAAAGAGAATCCGCCCTTCGGCGTAGCCTCTTTCGGGTTCCTCTCCGCCGGAAGGCAGAAAGTTCAGCCGGTCGACAGACATCGACTTGAACGACTGAATGACTTACTCCCTCGTTACTCTTACTACTCCTACTTATTATAGGTGGGAGAGTCTATTAACTATAGAATAGGTGTGTTCCACTATAACAGCTATCAAAAATGCAATTACTCTTTTAATTGATGTCTCCTCTCACCAGTAGGCCTTGTATGTGGTAAAAATCATCTAAAATCTTAAAGAAATATTCACTCGCAAAATAAAGGTTTGTTACAATCCGAACATTTCTTGGTTTCAAATAAGTCTCAAAGTGTTAAGCCATACAAAAATAGATCAATCTATACTTATAATTTTTAAATCATTACACCCTAAGTAAGGCAATAAAACCACAAAGATTCTAAAGCTAACATGCTGACACCATTTTGTGTGTTTTATACTTTGTACTGTAATTCCGCTGGAACTGTGTGTCCGGTTCAGTTTTGCTTTCTTTGCAGATGTCATTTTCATTAAAAGTCAGCGATCAATAATAAACACTTTCAACATCTTCCAGAAAAGATGGACGAAAACAAACCTCTAGATAATTTATGTGCACCAATGTCGCGGTATATTCGTGTAAAAGCGAAGAATTAAATTAATCTTCAACACAGATCTACAAACTTTAATAATTTTTATTTTAATTCAAGTATTATTTTACTTTCAAATTGAAAGAAAAGAATTATGCATAGAAATATATTGTTGCCACCGTTCTTAACGGAGAAAATATTGTGTAAAGATGTTGACGTAGTGTTTTATTACACGCGCAAAGATGTGTTTCGCTGGCTACGTTGTTTGTGTATGGATAAATTTTAGTAGTAACTTCCTCGCGTACGCACAACAGGTGAGTGGAAGAGGAAGGTGAAAGAATTTAGTGTATGTGTGCTACTGTTGACACATGTAAACAAGTTGGCGGAATGTCGTCACTTAACGAAATTTTTGTAATATTGAAATATCTAAGCGAATGATGAAGGTAGTTAATAGTGAGAATTTCAGTTCCGTTTGCGTGACAAACGTTCAAACAACGCCCTGATCAAATAAACTGAAAGACTAATTATGCAAGCGAAATGTTTGATATTTATAAAAATCTTGTGAATAAAACCGGCTCCGAAAAGAAAATTTAATTCTTTTAATCAAGAGTTTATTGGCTGATAAATAATTTTGCTAATTTAAATATTCCTTTTAAGAAAGAATAATGTTGTAAAAACTCCATTGGTATTGTTAAAAAATTGATCGACTTGAGACTTCGAACTGAAATAAAATTGACCAACGAACACAAGTCCACGAAAGACGGGTAGCTGAACAATTGATAATAACAAGTACCAAAAATATTTGTAATAGAATTAATGAAATACAGCCTAACCTAGCATGGACTTCCCTACTTCAACGGAAAATACGAAAAAACTAGGACTATTTTTTCTACTCCGCTTTGGAAATGACATTTTTTTCTTTAAGCAATTCTCACGCTTTAAGCTTACGTATGTCCCGCGAACTTTTTGTTAATTTGAATTTATAACGTATATAATGTAGCTTAGTCGGTGTTTCATTTATTTATCAAAAGAGATCAAGGGTTGCAAAAACTTTCCGAAATATATCTGTTTTAACAATAAATTATCCGTTGGAATTACAAGTTTTTATTCTTTTTAAGAATAAATATTATTGATATATCCTGAAGTTGATCCTGTAAAATTTTATTCTAAGATATTTTTTTAACTTCTACCGTTGTATTTGATGTACTAGTGTGTGCGTGTGTGTTTATATTACAATCGTGATATGGTTCATGATGTAGAAATGAGTATATCATCCTTAATATCTCACGTCCTATCACGGAAGGAAGTTATACACGTGTTGTCATCATAATAGTCTTTGGGCGAAGAAAGGTTGAATCTCACGTCTCTTGACGGGATGTCCGTATTTCCGACAGTAACAGTCCCTGTTGCATGCTGGGAGTAATTTTACTATTTTTATTCATTTAATTTATTTTAACTGAGTTTTAAATTTTATTTTATTTATAATTTCCATTATTTTATATCTTATTTTTACATATAACAATAACAATGTTCACACATCTGAAACTGGGAGATATATATATATATATATATATATATATATATATATATATATATATTAAGACATTTTTATGTTTATACGTTATTTTTATAGATACAAATATTTAAGTAAATGCTCTGTTTATAATAAACAGTATTAACGACATTTACCGGTCTGAATGTCCGAGAAATTCTCAAAGAAAATATTGGTCCTCCGACAGGAATCGAACCTGTATTCTATACGGAACCGTCATATAGCCTGACGTGCTTTACCGGTAAATATAGTTAATACTGTTTATTATAAACAGAGCATTTACTGAGATATTATTATCTATAAAAAGAACGTAAAACATAAAAAATGTCTTCAAATAATTGTCAGACTTTATCCATTTTATATATATAAATAAAAGTGAACATAGAAGTCAACACTTAGAGGCGACAGTCTGTTTCATGCTATATGCAATCGTCAGGCCACATATGCTGTTATTTTTCTCGGCTATATATATATATATATATATATATATATATATACACAACAAAGAAATTATACACACAAAACATCTTTCACAAATAGTAAATATGCGAACAGTACAATGCTTTCTAAGTATATCTGGGAAATTAAAAACAAAACGCACATCACACCAAAAATATCTTGGAAGATACGGAAAAAATCATCAGCCTACAACAACCAATCAAAAACTTGCAAACTTTGCTTGGAGGAAAAAATAGCTATCATTACTTTCCCCGACCAAAATAAGTTATTAATCAAAAGATTCGAGCTCATCTCAAAATGCAGACATGAAAATAAATTTTTACTACGTAACCTAAAAAAATGAAAAACGGAAAAAATAAAATAAAAACAAATAAATATACTAATAAAAAAAAACTTGACTTCTATGTTCACTTTTATATTTACACACGCTCTATCTCTGATATTGAGCACTTTATTCCATAAATATAGCACACCTTAAGACTATATTTATTTATATATATATATATATCTCCGTGGTAAGTATTCCAAGTGAATCCTAATAATATAAAATATTAAAACTGATCCACAAAAGAGCTCAATATATTTATTATAGAGCTTAGAAATGAATTACATAAAAATGAAAATCAATTTTACACTATTTATATAACCATAACTAGAGAGAGAGAGAAAAATTCTCTGTAACTTGTCAATGCTAAAACGTTTGATAAAAAAATGAATCGTAACGTTTTTTTTTTTTGTTTTTTTTTAAATTGAAAATTAAAAAGTATAGGAGAGGGGGGGAAGAGTATAAAAAATGTTACGATTCATTTTTTATCAAACATTTTAGTATTGATAAGCCCTAGGGAATTTCTCTATCAAGGAGCGAAATGGCCATATAAATAGGTAAAATTGAGTTTCATTTCTATGTAATTCATGTATATGCATGTATTTGTCCTTTTTCTTAGAATATTGGTTGAATATTGAATTATGAATATTTTAGGTTAGTATCAGTTTTATTCTTTTAATTCTGTCGTCGTCTATTCATCAGTCACAGAAAATTGATGGAAATTTAAAAAATCAATGTTTAATCTTCAATTTCTGCACGCGCCGTATAATAAACATCAACTATTATTTGTATATTAATCTTCCTCCAATATGAAACGAAAGGGCCACTCAAGCTCAAACGTTACTTTGTGGTGTTGTATGAGCCTAAAAAAGTGTAATTCATGGGTTTATGCAGGGAAGATCACAATTACCTAGCAATAGATATGAAGAGGTCATGATTGCAGTGACTGCAGAAAGCATCCTACTGGGAGTCTGTTCCACAAAGCAGCAGTTCATGTAAAGAAATTGCTCGAATGAAACTTAGGTCTTACTAATGGCATACGAAGCAAATGGAAATGATTCAAACTTAAAAGCATAGCAGTTCGAAATTGTAACGATAAGGGTTGTGTGGACTAACGAAGGTTGCTCGTCAGAAGAGAGGACATGGAAATATCGATAGAGCAATGAGAGGCTCGCGATGTTTACTCTGGAGAAGGTTTGTAGTGTGGAAAATACTGCATCACCCACAAGGCCGCGTAGATACTTTTGAACTCTATCAAGATGGGCAAGTGAGGAGTGGGCAGCTCCAACCCAGATATGTCATCAATACTCCATTTTTAGCCTGATCTGGTTTTTGTAAAAATATTATAGCAAGTGGGGTCAATTACTTAATGAAGTGGTACAATAAAACAAATCTTCGTCTCGGGTATGGCGATAAACTGCATCCACGTCCCGGGTAAGGCGATAAACTGCATCTGACAGCAAGGCCTCTGTTCAGAAGGTTCTGAGAAGTGTGGAACCACCTCTTAAATGCTGGTGTTCACAGGTCCATTTTGACCCGGAGCGGTATCACCTGTTAGGGTCCCAGCAATGGACAAATTGTTACCCGCCAAACTGAGGTTAAAATACTATGAAACTGTAAGAAAATGTTTTAATACCAGAAATACTTTGCAAATAAATTATTACCAGCAATACATTATATATATATATATATATATATTACCAGCAATACATTTTTGAAAAAAAAAATATTACCAGCATTAAATAACCCACTGAGGTTGATAAGCCGTAAAACAAACCAAAGCGAGACAAATCTTTTTTCGAGCATCTTCAGTAATAAATCAGATATACAAGTTCCCCTTGGGGGTCTGGTGAGAGGTTTAGTAACAATATACATTCAATTCAAGGCAAGGAACCTGATTGGAAGAAAATTTTAAGTTCGTTAAAATCTTGTTTTAAATTGTGCTAGGTTTCCCGATCTTAAAGAATTTCTTCATAATTTTTATTCAAATAAATTCGTAACAATTTTTGCGGAATATTTTCGTCTCCTCAGAACAGCTGACCGGGCAAGTTCTATTCTGAAATTGTTTGATAGCGGTTAAGCAGAAACAATGTCCCTGGTCATCGATATGTTTAATTCAAACCTTGATGTCATGTGTTCTCGGTTGAATGATTTGCGACACTAAATAAGCAAAACTATTCGAATCTATTGCATAATTAATTTTATGGCTGAGAAGACATCCGCAATTTCATCATAAAACAGGCATCGATTTGAACATCGGATTTTGTCACTTATGCTTATTTACTTCTTCTGCGGAAGTCCTGTTGTCCCCTCTTCACTAGGGGCGTCCTGTTGTCCCCTCTTCACTAGGGGCGTCCTGTTGTCCCCTCTTCACTAGGGGCGTCCTGTTGTCCCCTCTTCACCAGGGGCGTCCTGTTGTCCCCTCTTCACTAGGGGCGTCCTGTTGTCCCCTCTTCACTAGGGGCGTCCTTGTGGCGGACTTCACATTAATTTAATTTTAGATTAGGAAACAGGGATGATGCAGAAAAGGATAAGCCAAAGACATTGTTACACATAAAATATGTATTTAACAAGATGTACAATATCAAACAACGATGATTTAAGTAAGAAAAGGTTGAAATAAACAAGAGTTGTCTCTCTTTATCTGTTATTTTAGTATTTCAAAGTTCACTGGAATAATGTTCGTGAGTCTCTTATAATGACTGTTCTTAAAAGATTTGACGTGTAAGAAAAGATTATGCGAGAATATACAAGTTATGTTCAGCATGTGAGTGGTGTGTTTGAGTGAGAAGATTGGCGCATTCGTTTGGCAGCTGAATTCTCACTAAAAAGGATTAGAAAATTTTTGCTTAAATAAGTGACTGTAGGCGCCAGATCGCTGCGCGGGAAGAATTATTCTTCACGTGGAGACGATCTGATTGGTTGGCATAGACCAATCAACGAGCGAGCTTTGGGGAGACATAAGAAAGCTTCTGCGATCCATTTCTCCTAAAAGTGCACAAAACTGACTACATAAAAATAGAGCGGTTACAAAATTGTGGCATTGCTGCGATTTGTAAATTGTCTATAATAACGTAGTGGTAATTATTAGGTTGGTGCAAAAATAATGTCGGTTTTTGACGTTAAAAATACGTCAAAAACCGACATTAATTTTGCACCAACCTAATAATTAACCAATGAATGCTTGGCGTTGTATGTAATTTGTATTTGTATGTTCGTGCGTAATAGATACGCACGCGATCTCGGCGTCCCTTTTCTGCCAACGCGATCTCGGCGTCCCTTTTCTGCCAACGCGATCTCGGCGTCCCTTTTCTGCCAACGCGATCTCGGCGTCCCTTTTCTGCCAACGCGATCTCGGCGTCCCTTTTCTGCCAACGCGATCTCGGCGTCCCTTTTCTGCCAACGCGATCTCGGCGTCCCTTTTCTGCCAACGCGATCTCGGCGTCCCTTTTCTGCCAACGCGATCTCGGCGTCCCTTTTCTGCCAACGCGATCTCGGCGTCCCTTTTCTGCCAACGCGATCTCGGCGTCCCTTTTCTGCCTCTCTTCTCAATAATAGTCGTTCTCTCGACCATTCTGTTTTCCCTTTTCTTTTTTCCTGTCTCATTCTTTTTTTCCTGTCTCATTCACTTATGACTGTACCTTCCCATCTCTCTGTCAATCTGTTTAAAGATTTGTAGAATTAGCAAGAATAATTCGATGTCAACATTAATTTTTCATTTACTAAATTTGGCTCACTCAATGGCTGAAGAATCACTGAAGCTATATCGCAGTCAAAATATTAATGCGACATGAATTGAAGATGGAAAATGAGGTTGTTTCGTCTCAGCAGCTATAAAGGTTGGCATCTGAACATTCGCCATGGGCTTCTGGCCATATATAGCGAAGAAAACGGCGACTTACCTCATCAAACCAAGCGACAGCGCGTCGCGTGTAATTCTACAACGGAAAAAGCGGCGAAAAAGAAGATTACTTACCAAACAAAAGGGTACGTATTCCGCATAACATGCTGAAAATGGAATATTTGAATTAAAAGACAAGTCCGTCGCAGGAGTCTCTATAAAAGTATTTTGATATGCAAATTACGGAACATCCTATCCTAGCTGTCGACGAATGAAAAAAAAAAAAAAAGGGTTCTGCCGATAAAAGCAGTTGGTGTTCTTGATTTGACAGCGGAAAATTCCGGCATTTTTGGCTACGGCGTTTGTTAGTGAGTTATTTTTCTGACTGGTTACACGTATTGTGATTTGTGATAGTACCGGCGAATCGAGTTTTCAGCATTTCTTTCTGCCCCCGATATTCGAATCTGGACTTAGTGATTTTTTTCTTTGTGTTGTAGAAGTAATCTGCGACAAATACTCCCTTTGCTTTCAGAACGCTTACACCATATCACACTGAAGGAACAGTTCTCGCCCGATCACCAATGTTAAGAAATGTCGAACCTGGTCAATATTTAGATCGGTAATCTCTTGAGAATACCTGTTGTAAACCTCGATGTGCGGGTGGTACAGTGGGTAAAACGACTCTGAATGAAAAAGAGTTCGAATTCCAGTCGAGGTCGTTATATTCACTTCGGCGCAAATACCCTTGCATATTCACTCTTAAAATCTAAAATGTTTCTACTTTAAATAAAATGCAAAATAAAAAAGTTCAACAAACCAATCAGTAAAATTATTCACCCTGGAAATACCGCTAGATTTTGATTTCTTTGCAGCTTTATTTAAAGCAAGAAAATTTTTTTGTACATTACAAGAATTTGCTTTCGTGATAATAATGGTGTAGTGATATGAATCTTACGAATTAATACATAGCTGGGGGAGAAGAGATGGATTCATACATTTTTCAGTGATATTTGCGCGTAAGTGGATGTAAAGAACTCTACTGGAATTGGAATTCGGTCATACGGTTACCAATTCCGTGACATTATCCATTACAATACCAATACATCAAAGCGTTTACTATTCCCAAGAGGTCACCCATCTAAGTATCGACCAGGCTCGATGTTGCTTAACTCCGATGATTCAACCTGATATGGCCGTAAGCCCAAATAGCGATAGAGCAGCTACATTGCGTTTGTAGGAAAGAGTTTGCAGAGTGAAGAATCTCAATTCTTCCCGAGCGACTGTGTACCCTATCAAGACTCGAAAGTGATGATTGGTGAATTGAAGCCATGGCAGGAGTAGCCAGATGCTTCCTGGAGCGATAGAATGACACTATCATTTTTCCAGCCTCTCTGACTTTGCATTATATATACGAGTTCCTCAACCGTTACTTTGTAGAACTGATTCCCAACAGAATGCTTATCTGATCAGTATAATCAAGTGAAAAGTTAACCGTTATCTTTTTTTCATATATCCCCCAAAAATCTGCCTCTTAATTTTTAAACCTTTCCATCGAGAGTTCTTGAGCTTTTGTACATTGTGAACATTATTGTTAAGAAAAATCTGGAATAAACACGAGACCCAAGCGACATTCAGATCATGGATCTACATTGAGCGGCTCAGTTATTGATGAATCGGTAGTTAAGAATCAAAAATGTAGTTCAAATCTCATGATAGAATTAAAACATGAATGATCAAATTGTCCCTATAAGCTTTTATGAGACTAGAAATTACTATTAATAATAAAAAAGCGTCTGGCTGTCAAATTATGGTTAGCGGTCCATTACTAATTCTGTTTATCTGGTTGTTAAAGAATGCTCATGACCGGTAGTCTTGTACTCAATAGTGCCTTCTATCCTAATTGGTCGTTTTATGGCTGTGCTTTTATGATTGAAGTTAATGTTTGCCTTTGCTAATCTCAGTAAACAGATTCTTGTCTCTGAAAGCAAAATCTCATTAACAAATACACGAGATTGAAATAATGAAATTACAGACTTCCATGTGCGCGAGTTTTTCTATTCAAAATTAATTAGGAAAGAAATAGTGTGTGTGTGTATGTATGTATATATGTATATATATATATAATATATATTTATTATTATTATTATTTAGGCTTCAACCAAATGAAATTAGTGACCAAGAATTTGTTTATCTTTTCATATGTTGAGTCAGTAGAAGCGAAATAACAATATTCGTATTAAAAATAACAATGAAATCGAGGGGAGACTGAAACTTCTCTCTTTCACTTTCTATCTTACTATCTTTCTCTATCACTCTCGCTCATTCTCTAGCACTCTATATCTTATTTTTTATCCCTATCTTTCTTTTTTGCTCAGATCTGTCTCTTCACGCACTCTTTTACTCACTCACTCATTCTTTTACACGCTCATTCTTTCACTCGCTCACTCTTTCACTCGCTCATTCTTTTACTCGCTCATTCTTTTACTCGCTCACTCTTTTACTCGCTCATTCTTTTACTCGCTCATTCTTTCACTCGCTCATTCTTTCACTCGCTCATTCTTTCACTCGCTCACTCGCTCATTCTTTCACTCGCTCACTCGCTCATTCTTTCACTCGCTCACTCGCTCATTCTTTCACTCGCTCACTCGCTCACTCGCTCATTCTTTCACTCGCTCATTCTTTCACTCGCTCATTCTTTCACTCGCTCATTCTTTCACTCGCTCATTCTTTCACTCGCTCATTCTTTCACTCGCTCATTCTTTCACTCGCTCATTCTTTCACTCGCTCATTCTTTCACTCGCTCATTCTTTCACTCGCTCACTCGCTCATTCTTTCACTCGCTCATTCTTTCACTCGCTCATTCTTTCACTCGCTCATTCTTTCACTCGCTCACTCGCTCATTCTTTCACTCGCTCATTCTTTCACTCGCTCATTCTTTCACTCGCTCATTCTTTCACTCGCTCATTCTTTCACTCGCTCATTCTTTCACTCGCTCATTCTTTCACTCGCTCATTCTTTCACTCGCTCACTCGCTCATTCTTTCACTCGCTCACTCGCTCATTCTTTCACTCGCTCACTCGCTCATTCTTTCGCTCGCTCACTCGCTCACTCGCTCATTCTTTCACTCGCTCACTCGCTCGCTCATTCTTTTCTTTAATTATTTTGAACATTTTTATAGTCATTTACATGTCACGATGGATAAATTGTCGTCTAAATAACGCAAAAATGAAAATAACGCAAAAATGAAAATAACGCAAAAATGAAAATAACGCAAAAATGAAAATAACGCAAAAATGAAAATAACGCAAAAATGAAAATAACGCAAAAATGAAAATAACGCTGACATCTCATTTTAACTGATGTATTACCCAAATTTACACAAATATCTTGAAATACTAAAGAGTGAATTTATTCAATAAAACCCCCATTGGCTTCAACCACGGCCTCATTGTTTAAGTTGGTCACTGCTGCTGCTGCTGCCATAATCGTTGCCTTCAGTTCATCTTTGGTGCTACAAAGAGTTTTATTGGTCTCTCGCTCATAGCCGCCCCCCACATAATAATCAAGGAGGTTGCAGTCTGCAGAGTTAGATGGCCAGGTGTAAGGGGTTGTGTGGTAGCTGAAATTGTCTGACAGACATGACTGGGTTCTCTTGTTTGTGTGGCATTGTGCAGTCCTGTTACCAGACATGGAGTCTATGCCTAGCAACCAACCTCTTCACCCAGGACAGCGATACTTCCTCAAGGCACTTGTAGGCCTCCGTTTTGTGTCCGAGTGAGTTTTCTGAGCTGCCGTACTCGCAGTTCAATTCAAAATTCTTTCAAATTCTTTCCAAATGCACTGCACTGTACGGGCAGCAAGAATTCCTTTAAATAAATTGTTATATTCAACCAGCATAAAGTTATATCTGTTGAATATTTTCCTTAAGTTTTCGTATAAGTTGTACATTCGAATACAAATTGTGGATAAGCTCTGTCCAAATTTCAAGTTTTTACCTGTTTTTTGTACTTTCAACCGTCTCAAACTAGATGTTGTCAGTATGGCAAACAAGATGTTAGCTACATCCTGGGAGGAAAGGGCCGTCTGAATTGAAGTTCAAATATACGCACATTGTACGAGTCGAATCATGTGTAAAACAGTTACCCGAAGTTCGATTGCACCTGGAAAATGTTTCCAATATTTTATAAGCGTTGCTGAAATATATTTCATTTACGGCAGATTTTTCTTCTCTATAATAAAATATTCAAGTATTTTGCGTCTTTCCTTGCAGTGAGTGCTCTATAATATTTTAGCATTATCTACAAATATATGGCCTTATATTACTGGATGTGTTTTATGACAATCGAAAATAAGCAAATTATTCGACGCCTGACAAATGTTTGGTTATAACGCTAGCCTTCTGGTAATGAGGCACGGATTTTCCACTGGTTGATTAATCAACAGGTAATTTATTGATTTCTTTATTTAGCGGCGTATCAACACCTCTATGGTGCATTTAATGCCAAAATTTGATTGGGGGGCGTTAGTAATTTATTTTAGAACAAATGTATTGCCAGTAATTTTTAATTTCTTTTACAAAAAGGGTAATTTATTCATAGTTGAAACCATGAAATAGTGTTCAAAATATTTAGATTTCAGTGTTAAATAACTTATAAACAATAACAACCAAACCAATCGTCATTAAATAACCCACAGAGGTTATGACCCTGAACAAGAACAACCAAACCAAACCAATCAAAATATTTAGATTTCGGCATTAAGTAACCCATAGAGGTTGATATGCCGCTAAACAAAAACAACCACATCAATCAAAATATTTAGATTTCTGTATTAAATAACCCTCAGATGTTGATATGCTGCTAAACAAAATCAACCAAACCAAACCAATCAAAATAATTAGATTTTGGCATTAATATGCCGCTAAACAAAATCGACCAAATCAAAATATTTAGATTTCGGCATTAAATAACCCACAGAGAGTGATATGCCGCTAAACAAAATCAACCAACTATTTCTGAGCCAGTGCAGACATATATGTCTGACCATAATTTTGATTCAAGAAATTCTGTTTTAATTAAAAGAGAAAGCAATATACTAAGATAAAAGTGTATAGAAAGTGCTTTAATCGCTTGACCATCCAGAGTAAATTTATGTTGTGGGGTACCGGAGCACCCTTATAAGATAGACCAATCCAAAAAGAAAAATAGCAGACTCTCTTAGTGAGAGAGTGAAAGTTGAAAAGAAGTGAAGTTCGCTGTTATTCTAGCAAATTGTGTTCTTGACTGTTAGTATTATATTATTCTTTGGTATAAATTACTACTACATTTTCTAAACATATTGACTTATCCATTTCACGATACAACAATTTGCATTCACGCTTTTGCAACATTTCACCTTTCTTAGCAAATACTTCCCCCCCCATGAAATGTAGAAATATATAAGGTTGGTGCAAAAATAATGACGTAATAATGTCGTTTTTTGACGTCAAAAAATGACATTATTACGTTATTATTTTTGCACCAACCTAATATATATATATATATATATTACCAGTAATGCATTTTTGTAAGTATATATATATATATATATATATATATATATATATAGTATTTACATTATGCGGACCATTGTCCTCATCTTTGTCGCCATATTTGTCACAACGTTTCGGCCGTTGTACGCTCCGGCCTTCTTCAGGTGGTTGGAATTTCGAACTGAACCGTTTATTACGATCCCTGGGGTAGACTGTTCTAGTTCCACGTGCCATGTTTTGATGGATGTCAGTTATCAGTTATCTCCTGCTAATTTTCCCTCTGAAAGTTCTCCACTGCCTTGACCGGGTATTGAACTCACACTGTTTGGGTCCTGACACTGGATCTAACCAACGCCTTTATCCACTGTGCCATGTGTCTATATATAGAACAGTAAGATATATAAACCGGTGTTACTCATAGATATTTGTATTTTTACAAAATAGTGCTCAATGTAAATTTAGAGAGCATTAATATTATAAATTAATTGATTTAAAATGTTTTTACGCTACACAGTTCTAACCATGTTTCAAAAATGGAAGCTAAAAGCTCCGAATTTAATTTTGTAATTAAATTAAAGACATTAGTTCCATTTCATCATCAAGCGAATTTGGGAGTAACTTTTAAAATTACTTGGTTTTAAAGACACGGCTAAAATCATAATTCACGTTTCCAAGGTTACAGATAAATCCACTTCCACTAGACAAGGGGTGTCTGCGTGTTCATTATGTCTGTATTTTGATGTATCTGTTATTAGTTACGTTTTGGTAGGGGGTAGGGACGTAATTTTATATACTGTAAGTAATTCTATTACATTTACTTGTTTTTTCTTTTTAAAAAAAAAAAATAAAAAAAATAGTCTCTTAAAATAACAGTGAAAATATTTTAAAGTTGTATTTAAAATTGTAGTTAAAACGAATTCCAACCTAAACATCTTTTAAAATTGTAGTTAAGTAAAACGTATTCTAACCTAAACACCTCTCAAAAAGTACTACTGGCACTTAAATGAATCCAATAAAACACCCACTGAAAAATGAAATTATGACGAAAAGGTAGAAGATGTAGGCTATTGAATGACTCATGTCCTTTGTACATACATGTGAAACTAAATATTACCAAGTTTATATATTAAAAAAATAAAGTTTACTAAATCAGAGAAATGAATTAGCTATTTTTCCCCTAATTGCCATGAATTTTACTTAAATAATATTTAAATATAAAATTTTAAAAATCGTAATATACATATACTTGATATGGAAAAATAATTTTACTTACTGTAAGTAATTCTAATACATTTACTTCTATTAAAAAGAAATATAGTCTATTAAAACTAACAATGAAAATATTTTAAAGTTGTAATTAAAATTGTAGTTAAATAAAATGAATTCTAACCTAAACTTCTTTTAAATTGTAATTAAATAAAACGTTCTCTAACCTAAAGACCTCCCTCTTAGTACTACACGCACTTAAAAGAATCCAATAAAACACCTACAGTAAAATGAAATTAATATGAAATATCTTTAAATATACAAATAGAAAAAAATGCCGTAACACTTTTTGCCGTTAACAATAAAATTTTAAAAAATCCAGACGACATGCATTTAACGGATGTTAGATTTCATTGAAAAATACATCCCTACCCCTACCAAAACGTAACTAATAACTGATACATCAAAATACAGACATAATGAACACGCAGACACCCCTTGTCTAGTGGAAGTGGATTTATCTGTAACCTTGGAAACGTGAATTATGATTTTTGCTGTGTCTTTAAAACCCAGTAATTTTAAGTTACTCCAAAATTTGCTTGATGATGAAATGGAACTAATGTCTTTAATTTAATTACAAAATTAAATTCGGAGCTTTTAGCTTCTATTTTTGAAACATGGTTAGAATTGTGTAGCGTAAAAAACATTTTAAATCAATTAATTTATTATATATATATATATATATATATATATATATATATTATCAGTAATGCATTTTTGTAAGGTAAATATATATAAATGTGTGTGTGTATTACCAGCAATGCATTTTTGTAAAAGAAATTAGTAATGTTCCCAAGATAATGAATTGATATGCCGTTAAACAAACAAAACAAAGCAGGTTCATATAGGCCAACCAACTACTATATCACTAAATTGATAAAACAACGCTTTTATCAATTTGACCATTGTCCCGTAAGACAATTTGTTGTAGTGAACTCGGAGCTTTAAACCTAACTTAGCTGCTGATCCTGTTTTGATTGCTGTGGCTGAAGACTTTTGATGATAATAATGCGAATGTAAATAATGGTAACTTCACATCCCCAAAATTCAAACAATGAGCTCAGAATTTGCCGCAAGCCGACATGGCGCAGCACAATAGCCAGTGTCTGCAAGCTTTCTATTATTTTTTTTTTTTTTTTTTTTTTTTTTTGAAGGGTGTCTTACCCGTCTTCAAGGGATACATTTTGTGTATTCTAAACACTCTCGTCAGCAGGAAGTAATCGCATCTACTCACCAACAGACAAAAAGACATACAATAAATGAAGATAGTTTTTATATTTCTTTCTGAATGCGTGTTTCTGATAAACACAAGAAGCCTCTCAATTATGCCATAAATTTGCCAAAATATCGAAAGGAAATCGTTCTAATATCGACACAATTTCATCACTTGGAAATTTATACCCAAGTCGTCACTCAAATGTAGCTTGCAATCGATAGATAATTTGATAAGAGACAATAAAATAGTTTTGTTCTCGTCATCAATCTAGCGTTAACACGAGTGAAGTGTCGGCCATTTTGTATGTCTTTCTGAAAAAAATTATTTGGTGGGCCCGACTGATCGTCTGCCAGCCGCTTCCAATATGTCGGACAAGATAAAGGCGCTGTACTCAATCAGATTTCTTTGTCAATGTTTTCCCTTTGAGGATGTCATCTGTATAGGTTAACTTCTTTCGTCTACAAGAAAAGTTAAAAGCCTATTATTGCCCGTTTTTGACAAATAATTCTGTTACTCGTACGTAACATTTTATTGCACTGTCGATTGTGGTTAGAGAATAAACTGACCGTATTCTAGGCAGGGGAGTAAAATCTCTTTTAAATATACCAAACCAGAATGTAATTGAATATTACATAATTCTTTGCCTAAAGTGCATGTAAACAGATAAATGAAGACACACACACATACATACATACATATATATATATATATATATATATATATATATATAGTGATCCACAGACAGACTGTATCACAGCTCATCAGTGTGGCTAGACATCCGATTGCTTTCAAGCCGGTATCGAAACCCGACTGCTTCGGCAACAGTCGGAGATTTTTCCCCTGAAGAAAGAAAGAAAGGCAGCCAAAATTTTACGTACTTATTCTGTGAATAAACACGACAATGACTGAGAGAGCTCAATTCAGGGAAGGGGAAGAGCCTTGCAATATTAGTAGTAATAGCTATTGTTTACGAATTCGCACTAATCTTCCAAGAGTGCACAAACGAATTTTTTTTTTTTTTTTTTTTTTTTTTTTTTTTCGGGTGCGTATATATTGTCATCCACAGACAGACTGTTTCGGTGTATCACAGCTCATCAGTGAAACTAGGCATCCGATTGCTTTCGCCGGCAACAGTCATTGTCGCACGGTAGAAATAAATATATATATATATATATATATATATATATATATATATAAACAAATTGATATCAACAAACACTATCGTTTCACTGTCAGCCTTTTGCCTTTCCTATTTGTTCTTTATCTACATACGTCACCTTTCAAAATGTACCTAATTTTTTTTATTCAAACAAATAGAAAAAAGGACTTGATGCTCCACGCGCGGCCTGCTTACAAACAGAATTGTTCATAACCATTTTGGCTCTCACCAGTTGAGGTGCAACTAAATGCACCGAAACGAAGTTGCGTCTTTGTCGTGAGTAAATGGTTTTTGTCTATACAAAAAAATTATAATAAATAATTATTGCTCTACTATCGGTATTGAGCCCTCTTTTAAATTAATGCTATGGACGTTAGAATTTAGAAGTTTTTGAGGAGCGTGGAACCACTTCTTAATTGCTGGTGTTCTCAGGTCCACCCTGACCCGGGGTGGTAGCACCTGTTAGTATCCCAGCTATGGACAAATAGTTGACCCCACAACCTGACTCAAAACACTATGAAAGTGTAAAAATATATTTTAATACCAGAAATACTTTTTAAAAAAATTAGTATCAGGAATAAATATTTGAAAAAAGAAAATATTACCAGAAATAAATCTTGTCAGCATTAAATAATCCATTGAGGTTAATATGCCACAAACCAAACTATACATTTTTGAAAAAAAAAAAAAATTACCAACTATACATATCTGAAAAAAAAAAGGAAATTTTGTCGGCATTAAATAACCCATTGTGGTTGATATGCCGTAAAACAAAAACAAAAACAAAACCAAACCGACAGATTGTTCTTACATAAACATGATTTTTAGCGGAAAATCGTATTTGAGCAATTGTCTCCGTATTCAGGTCGGTAGACGATAATAAATGGGAGTGAGGGCAGCCACTGATATCCAGTGATGGTCCGAATGTGTACCTGGTGGTTATAAGGTTACCCGATGATTCATCTGACTTTTTTGATGCCTAACCACTACAAAAGTAACTGTTATAAAAATCGACGTTAAACATTTTTATAATAACAATCAAAAATGTATTTTGGACAAATGTGTATTTGAAAGGCTAATAAATGAAAACTGTAATATCCAGTGAATGCTCATGGCCTAAAGACTGCGTTCACGCATCCTGATCGGTGTTGACGTCAGTGTGCTATTTTATATTTACATAGGTTCTATTCCTGTTATTGAGCACATTTTAAGTACAGCATAATTTAAACTGTATTTTTAACATGTGTTTATATATATATATATATATATATATATATATATAATGATTTATTCGAAAAATATAACATAAATATGTTATAAAATCACTACAAAAATACCAATTCTGTTTCAACACTTCTGGTGTCTTATCAAGTGATGGTGTTGAATATATATATATATATATATATTGTGATGTCAACGAACACTATTTACACTGCTCGGACTATCATCCTCGTCTTTGTTGCCATAATTATCACAACGTTTCGGCCGTTGTACGCTCCGGCCTTTTCCATTTGGTTGAAATGTCGAACTGAACGCTTTATTTCGCTCGCTGGGGTAGACTGTTCTAGTTCCACGTGGCATGTCTAATGAATGTCAGTTCTCCTGTTAAACGTTGGTTAAATCCACTGAGAGGGCCCAAAAAGTTTATAGCGAAGAAAACGGCGACTTACCTCGTCAAACCAAGCGACAGCGTGTCGCGTGTATTCTACGACGGAAAAAGTGGCGAAAAAGAAAACTACTTACCAAACAGAGGGGCACGTATTCCGCATAACATGCTGAAAATGGAATAATTGAATTGAAGAAAAAACAAGTCAGTCGCAGAAGTCGCTATAAAAGTATTTTGATATGCAAATTACGGAAAATCCTATCCCAGCTGTCGACGAATGGAAGAAATAGGTTCTGCCGATAAAAGCAGTTGGTGTTCTCAATTCGGGAGGAGAAAATTGGGGCATTTTTGGTTTCGGCGTTTGTCAGTGAGTGAGTTATTTTTCTGACTGGTTACACGCATTGTGATTTAAAATAGTACCGGCGAATCGAGTTTTCAGCATTTCTTTCTGCCCACGATATTCGAGTCTGGACTTACAGTGATTCTTCTTTGTCTTGTGGAAGTAATCTACGACAAATACTTCCTTTGCTTTCAGAACGCTTACAGAGTTGTGAGTTCAATATCTGAGTAAGGCAGTGGAGAACTTGGAGAGGTGAATTAACTAAAACAGTCTACCCCAGCGAGCGAAATAAAGAGTTCAGTTCGGCATTGCAACCACCTGAAGAAGGCCGGAGCGTACATCGGCCGAAATACTGTGATAAATATGGCAACACAGATTAGGATGGTAATCCGAGCAATGTAAATAGTGTACATAATACCTGATCTCAGAAATATAGACAACAACTACTCTTTGTCACTTTCGCAATGCTCGTTGTAGTAGACTTTGTAATCGCAAATACAACTATAACAGACCGTTGAACAATACTGGTATCAGATGCCTTAGAATAACACTTGCATTAATAGTACTTGCTCGATAATATTCGCTCGAATAGAAACCACCGAATAGTAAGCCGTATAGTGAGATATTCACTAACCGCCTCACGCGGTCGGATGTCTCACAAGCCCGACTTTATTGTGAGGTATCCGAACCCGTAGGCTCGGACAAAATTTCCCGTAGACTCCGTAAAAAATAGTCGGGTTGCTGTCTCCCGAGACGAAACCACCATTCGACGTAGCCTCGTCTGGGGAAACTCTCTGCTCGGTGGCAAAGAGTTAGACCAGTACACTTCCGAAGTAATCCGTATAGTGATCCCTTAGAGATCACGCTCATTCCCATATACATATTTCCATCACGTGATCTACTTATTCAAAATGGGATCGCCTGTGTTTGTTCTCTGATGATCTGTGTTCAAACTCCAGTGTCGGCAACGACACTTTGTTCCTTTGACATTTATTTTTTCTCTTTCTTTGAAAAATCACTCTGACAGACTGACAGTTAAGCTCTGTGAATCCTGAGTGTTCTTACTATGATATATTCTCTGAGGCCCGTTTCACACAGAAATATTAGATTACTTTCTTATTGATTATTTTTGTGATGTCAACTAACACCCGTTGCTACTTTTGTAATGTCAACGAATATTCATTGTCACTTTCGTAATGCTCGTTGTAGTAGAGGCTTTGTAATTGCAGTTACAACTATAGTAACGCCGTTGACCAATGCTCGTGTCAGACGCCTTCGAATAACACTCGCACTAATAGTACTTGCTCGATAATACTAACCCCGTATAGTGATCAGAATAGAGAAATAGTATAGTGAATAGAGTAGAGAATAGCGGTCTGTATAGTGATAGAGGATAGAGTAGAAATGGCGATCTATTTGATAATTGATTCCATTCTTTTATTTGGGGTGAGGGGGCGATTCTTATCAGTTATTTCTCATTTTTTTAAACTCTTCTTTCAAGTTCATCCCATGCTAATTCTGGGTGTTGCTTCAAATTTTAAACTGTAATGTATATGTTGACAGATTAGAAAGTGAGATATCAAGGTTCTCCACAACTTACTCTACATTTTAGCTTTTAGTAAATTTCGAGATGTCACCGAACACTCGTTACTACTTCGTAATGTCAACGAATATTTGTCACTTCGTAATGCACGTTGTAGTAAAGATTGTGTAATCGCAGATATGGTACGCCGTTGAACAATACTTGTGTCAGGCGCCTTCGAATATCACTCGAACTAATAGTACTTGTTTGATAAAAGTCTCTCGAATAGTAACCACCGTATAGGGATCCGAATAGAGAAATAATATAGCGATAGAGGATAGTGTAGAAAAAGTGATCCGTATAGTAATAAACGATAGAATATGGTGATCCATTAGACGTCCCGCTAATTCCCATATATACATTGCCTTTACTATCAAATAATCTACTTATTTAAAATGGGATCGCTTGTGTTTGCTCTCTGGCGATCTATGTTCACAATACAGTGTCGGTAGCGACACTTTATTCCTGTCTAACAATATATGAAAAAATTCTCAGTTAACCTGTAGAAAAAGACAATATTTATAAATATAAAAGACAATAGGAAAACTGTAATAGTTGCCGACACGTTTCGTCCGAACTGAACTTTTTCAAGGCGAAACGAAATGAATTTATTAAACAAAGTAACTAATAATAACAAAAACAAAATGTCCTTAGCAACTGGAAGAATTTAGAGAATGCTATTTTCATACTGTTAACTGAAAATTACGTCAATTACTGTCACGTGTGGAAATAGTTATTATTGCTGTGTTGATGGATTCACCCACTCTCTTTTGATTTCACGATATTGTTGGGCACGTTTGTTTGGGAAAGTTGTAATTCTGTTAAAGATGAAATAGAGAAAAAACCTGGGCGTAGATTAATATTTGGATAATATTCAATGGCGGCACTCTCGAGGATTTTCTTTGAGTTATTTTCTTTTTTTATGAGTGTAGCATTTTCAAAATCAAAATTGTGGTTGAATTTATTTCTATGTATGACTAGTGCATTAGCTAAGTTGTTTTTTGTGAGATCTCTTTCTTGCTCATGAATCCGTCAACATTCAAATCAATTTATTTCGTTTTATTGCCTTGAGAAAGTTCACATTGGACGAAACGCGTCGGTAACTATTACAGTTTTAAAGACCCTTAACCAAGGCCATACCTATAACAGGTCAAGTAATCATGCAGCTGGGATAACTTACTGGGGGCGATGTAAATTTTTCTTAGTTAATCGATATAGCATTTGCAAACAGAGGGGAATATCGCCTGTTAGGTTAGTGTTTTTATGTGTTTTACGTACGAAAACAAGAACACAATGAGCTAATTGGTAAATTTGATAATTATTGACGGATTGCGATAAATGAAGAAACAGGTAACTTTAAACAAATGCAAATGTATATTAGGTTGGTGCAAAAATAATGACGTAATAATGTCGTTTTTTGACGTATTTTTTAACGTCAAAAAACGACATTATTACGTTATTTTTGCACCAACCTAATATTTCAATGAGTGATTTTTATTTCCATATTGGATTTCTTTAGTCAATTTGTACTGGTCAAAATATCATGACGTGTATATTGCGTGAAAGTGAATGTAATGACATAGCCAGTTACCCCCATGAATGATTAAGTACCTATAAAGTCAACTCTCTACGAGAGACTCGAGAAAGAGTGTGAGCGAGTGCTCACTCCTGTTCTTCACTGTCGAACTCTTTGCCTTGAAGGGCAAAGTTTCGTCCGAGGAGATAGACAGACCCTAAACCCGCTTATGCCGGTTCTAAGGGAAAATTTTTGGACGAGCCTACGGACTCGGATAACCCACAGTAAACTCGGCCTTGTACCACATACATCCATCGTGAGGGTGGCTGTTAAATATTAAGAGTGAGAGCGAGACGACACAAGCACGTCCGATCTTCCAATTAGTGGTACTCACTACTAGATTGACCTGTATGTATATAACTGTACCGTATTTCATACTGTACTTGTTGTGTACAATAAACCTTTCTTCTATTATCCACCTGGTGTTAAGTATTTATTTCCTTAGCACGGAATATAACAAAGAAAAGGAGCCCCGCCAGTTGATGACATCAAGCATAGAAAAATAGTTTGTTCGAATGTGATAATGTTTTACAAATTCAAACTGTCCTTATTTTGATTGCTTTCAGCATATCTTGGCTATCGTCTTCATTTCACACCATAAAATAATCCAAAACACAAAGTTCAAACTAAAATTTCAGCATTAGCTCTAGTGTGATCTTGTAGTCGATTAAACTAAGCATACAAATTCACTGAAATGAAAGATGGAATTAGAAAAAAAATAAAGATTCTCTGAAATGGAAGATGAAAAGAGGTAATAAAATGTCCATAGATTAAATAGAAGATTTAGTTAAAAAAAACGAACAGTGTTCAACGCATTGAGTTACGATAACCAGAATCCAGTGGAACAATTAAATCGCTACGATCTATTTCTTTCGAAGCACTTCCATGCTCATAATAATAAAAAGCAGTACAATTGAATATTTTCTCCTCTGTAAGAGGAACTTTTCGTGTGTGTGTATCCAGTTATCTAATGATGTAATGGAATAATCCTGTACCCCCATGAATGATTACACAAAAAGTAGTAAATACCTATAAAGTCAACTGTCCATGAGACGAGTAGGTAGAGAAGAGTGGGTGAGACGACGCAAGCACGCCCGACCTTCCAATTAGTGACACTCACTACTAGATTGACTTGTGTATATAACTGTACCCTATTTCATATTGTACTAGTTGTGTACAATAAACCTTTCTTCTATTATCCACCTAGTGCTAAGTATTTATTCCCTTAGCACGGAACACACACACACACACACACACACACACACACATACATATATATATATATATATATCTTTGGGGATACCAGTTTCTAGGTTTGGCAGGTGATCAAATGATATTATAATATATATTCACATTTTGAGCAATTATTGCCTGGATCCTGACTATATTCTCTAACATCAACTTTCAGCCGAAAAAGCAATTTTGCTTTTAGAATATGAAATTTCAGAAAAAAACATTTTTTAGTGTAATAAAGTACCGCAATAACCTTTTCTCAATTTACCAAATTCCGTTTCAGGATAATGGTAAATTCTTTAAGAACGACAAAATTGAACTGGTTGTTAAGTAAATGTCTACAAACATCATTTAAATGATTCCATGTATTTTGGATAGTCATACCAATGTCTTTTCTAAAGGATTTTATTCTCTTTCCTTACATTCTCCTGATTTGTTTTGCCGTACTTCCATAATCTACAAAAAATGTCAAATATTCATCAATTAGATCTAATACGGCTCGTTTTACTGGATCATTTGTTTTGGCACTTTCATGAAAATCTTTTACAACTCATTATTTTTCAAAACTTCTTCGATGAAAGTAAGTTTCTCATGTATTATCATCCTGTAATAATGGATGATTTTCATTGCAGCTACAGTCTCATCACGAAACACTTTCAAACAGTTTGAAACTTTCATTCAACTGGTTTTGGAAGAACCGCCATTTCTGTTAGTTTTGATAACTAAACAAATTGATTTTTTTTTTTTCATGCGCAAAAAATTGTTTCCCATTGTGTTGTCATTTCTTTAGCATCAGAATAAAATGAAATCTGAAGAAGCCTCAGTTATTGCGAATATTTTTTCAAAAATATATGTGCATAATCGAAAAGCAAATATAAACCATTTCTAGAAACACAAGGCTTATTTGCAACAGAATCAAATTTCTTGAATAAAGCTTGATTACATTATTTACATTATTCAGTCTATTTTCCGCATCTTTGTCGCCATATTTATTACAACGTTTCCGTCGTTCTATGCCCCGGCCTTCCTCGTGTGGTTGGAATGTCGAACTGAACACTTTATTTCGATCACTGGGGTAGACTGTTCAACGTGCCATCTTTAATGGATGTCAGTTATCAGTTATCCCCTGTTAATTTTCCTCTGAAAGTTCTCCACTACCTTAACCGGGTATTGAACTCACACTCTTTGGGTCCACTGGATCTAACTAACGCCTTTATCCACTGTGCCATGTGTCCTTGAGGACAGTACCCGGCTAAGGCAGTGTAGAACTTGGAGAGGGGAATTAACAGGAGATAACTGATAAACTGACCTTCATTAAAATATGGCAAGTGGAACTAGCTTCATTACATTATTTACATTCTTCAGACTATTGTCCTCATCTTTGTCGCCATATTTATTACAACGTTTCGGCCGTTGTACGCTCCGGCCATCTTCAGGTGGTTGGAATGTCGAACTGAACCCTTTATTTCACTCACTGGGGCAGACAGTTCTAGTTCCACATGCCATGTTTTAATGGAAGTCAGTTATCAGTTATCTCCTGTTAATTCCCCTCTCCAAGTTCTCCACTGCCTTAGCCGGGTATTGAACTCACACTCTTTGGGTCCTGTCACTGAATCTAACTAACGCCTTTATGCACTGTGCCATGTGTCCTTAAAGGACAGTAAACATAGCACGTGGAAATAGAATAGACTACCCTATTGTGCGAAATAAAGGGTTAAGTTCGACATTCCAACCACCTGAAAAAGGCCGGAGCGTACAACGGCCGAAACGTTGTAATAAATATGGCGAGAAAGATGAGGACAATAATCCGAATAATGTAAATAATGTACGTAATACCTTATCTCAGAAATATAGGCAGATACTGAAAGGCCGGAACGTTGTAATAAACATGGCGACAAAGATGAGAACAATAGTCCGAATAATGTAAATAGTGTACATAATACCTCATCCCAGAAATATAGACAGTTACTAACTTGGAATCATCTCGAATTCTGTTATAAAGAGACCGAGATGTGGCAAAATATTCGAATACCAGAAACAAAATTTTCCGACTCATGAACATTTTTGTCAAATATTTATGAGAACATAACTTCGATATGTTGGCTCAAAATGTGTTTCTTTTGCTCAATTTTCAAGTTCCCAGGGTAACGATTTGCTTCCTCAGCTCGAGACTAATTTTGAAACATTCATTCTGGTTTTCATCAGGGAAGAAATATGTGTGCGTATTCCTGCTTTGTTTTCACGCAAGTTTTCAAAATATTTTAATAAAAATATCGGAATAACTCCAGTGAAAAACAAATGAGAAAACTGGATGAACTGTCGATTGTTTGATTTGTAGCAGATAACTGCTGGCGCAAAATCGTGATGGTCAATATCAGCAAACAAATTTGTAAAATTATCAGTTCTCTCATTTTTTTTTTTTTTTTTAATGTGCTAACTCGTCATTTCACACGTCGCAAAGAAGCGGATCTTTTTTATTGCCCTTGGTTTTGACAAAGAAACACCGTATCACACTTGATGGCAAATTATTGAATGTTGATGGAGGATTTGGGGACTCTGCTTTTCCCTGAACAAACACATTTTCATAACCAAAACACTCGGACCATATTTTACTAATTATAATTGTCTCGACAGGCTTTTGTCACACAACACTTTTTGGCCATTTTGAGATAATATTCAACACTAAAAAAGTTTCTGTCTATATCAAGGAAACCTGACACAGTGGATAAAGGCGTTAGTTAGATCCAGGGACAGGACCCAAAGAGTATGAGTTCAATACCTGGTTAAGGCAGTTGTGAACTTGGAGAGGGGAATTAACAGGAGATAACTGATAACTGACATCCATTAGACATGGCACGTGGAACTAGAACAGTCTACCCCAGTGAGCGAAATAAAGGGTTCACTTCGACATTCCAACCACCTGAAGATGATGAACCGGGTATTGAACTCACGCAAACACATAACTTCAATAATAATTTTGACTGGGGTAGATATTCCAACCACCTGAAGAAGGCCGGGGCGTAGAACGGCCGAAACGTTGTAATAAATATGGCGAGAATAATGTAAATAGTGTGAAGATTTTTTAACAAAATTAAAGTTTCCTCTATTTAAAAGAATTTAAGCTTTATAAATCAAAATCGTTGTTAGCTTTTTTAAAAATGTTCAATGTCCATTACGCATGTAACTTCTATATTCCAAATAATTAAGAATACTCCTAATCATTTTATATCATTATAAGGAAATAATTTTTTGAATGCAGCTGAAATACAAAAATATATTTTGGAAAAAGGTTCAAAATTGTTTGAAAACAATTTTTGTTTTGTTACTATAAAGAAAAATCTTCATACAAAATTAACATAGTGTATCTGAATATAAAAAACAAAATAGCAGATTTGTGAAATTAAAATAGTTAATAAAATTGAAACAAGATTGAGTGACTGTCTATATCTCTGAGATGAGGTATTAGGATTACTTGCATTATTTACATTATTCGGAATGTTATCCTCATCTTCATCGCCATATTAACTAAGTTTCGGCCGTTGTACGCTCCGACCTTCTTCAGGTGATTGGAATTTCGAATCGAACCCTTTAATTTCAACGTGCCGCGCCTCTTCCGGATGTCTCAGTTATTCCCCTTTAACTCAACTCTCAAAGTTATTTTTTATCACTGCTGTATCCTGGTATTGAAATCAAAAGTCTTTTGGTCTAGTCACTGGATCTAACCAACTCTTTTTTTCAACTGGGCTGTGTGTCCTCAATAGATCCAGTGACTAGACCTAACGAGTTGTGAGTTCAATACCAGCAATAGTGAACCAAAACCTTGGAGGGTTGAGTTAAAGGGAGACATATAAGTTCATTTTGCTAATTTAATAGGTCAATATTTTTAGGAAACTAATTATATAATATATATATAATGATATAATTATATGTAGTTTTTTTTTAACACTGGGGATATGGGGCATTTAAGGACTTACAAATTCTCATTTTTTTTAATATTTTCTAATTTACTGAGTGATTAATGTTTAGTTTTAAATACCAAAAATATTTACATAGGGATGTTCGATTACGGTGTATGTTGTTAAAAAAAAGAAATATGTTGGTACCATTTTAATTTAAGAGTTTTTGTGCGACTAATATAAAATTTCTTAATACTCAGGTTTTCTTTATAAGAAATAGCACATTGATAAACAATACATTCAGTAAAGCATTAATTTTCCAATGGACACTTTATGGGGTTTGTACAATTACATAATTCATTATCGAAATTACTGATAAAACTTGGTGTTGTTTTACATAAATGCCTCTTCTGTCATAAATAATATTACATGGTTACAATGACAAAAGAAAGAAGGATTTAGATCAGGGGTTGGTAACCTTTTACAGAGAGCAGGCCCAGAAGCTATGCAGTGTCTCGGAGGAGGGCTATGATATTAAATGTCCTGTAATAAATTCTCTCGACCTCAGTCCACGAGGCTGCCTTGGTTTGGAGGTTTAAAGAAAAAAAAACAACGAAGTTAATGTTATATTATTCCAAAAAGGTTTCTTATTTTACTACATAAATAACAGGATAACAACAAACGCAACAAAAATGCCAATTCCTTACAGCAAAGATACAGTTAGAAATGGTGAATTATTTAATGAGACCATTGTTTCTGCTTATAGTTCGATAACGTCTTCACAACAGGAGAAATATTTGTTGACGACAGGAGCAAAATATCATTCTGGTGGTCATCACCCAACCTTGTTCCTAAAAGACTTTTAGTAGATTTCATTTTCTCAAAAAGTAGATCTTAAGCATATGTACTTCCAAATAATGATACCATCATTTTTGTATCATTCAAAAGGCTTTTTACCTTCCGCGTGGTAAAATATATTTCTTATAGAAGTCAGCAGTGGATTCAGAATTAAACTATTGTCTTTAAAAAAAAAACCCGTCGCATTGTATGTTGATTAACTCCAACTGATGTTTTAAGTGTCCAGGTGTTAAGCTTGCGGGCCGGACAAAACTCCATCGCGTGCCGGATGTGACCCGGGGGTTGCCGAACCCTGATCTAGACGAAGAATACGATCTTTTATAGTTATAGTTTTAAACTGAAATGCTTTGAATATAATTATTTTCTGGGCAGAGCTGATTAGAATAGATGTTGTAAAAGCGAATGAATTTTGTTTCGTCGGAGAGGGCCTCAGCTTTATGCAGAATACTGACTTTGCTTTCTTTCTCAACAAGTGACATTTAGTCGAATACATGGAGTCTTTACGTCACGAGTTTCTCTAGGAGAAAAGATATAATTTAAACGGCGGTTCTAGTCTAAAAATAAAAAAAAAACAAATCTGAGTGATTTGACTTGGTTCATCTTACTTTGGATTAGGCAATCGTGTTTATCGTAACCTGCCGAAACTGTAAGCTTGTAACTGTAAGCTTGTAACTGTAAGCTTGTAACTGTAAGCTTGTAACTGTAAGCTTGTAACTGTAAGCTTGTAACTGTAAGCTTGTAACTGTAAGCTTGTAACTGTAAGCTTGTAACTGTAAGCTTGTAACTGTAAGCTTGTAACTGTAAGCTTGTAACTCGAAGCTTGTAACTCGAAGCTTGTAACTCGAACGGAAGTACTCAGTAATACCTATGGTTATGTTACTTGTACTGCTTTCGGTTGAAATTTATAAGATTTTTCAATTATAACATTTTCCGGAAACTAAGTTACCCAAGTCCAGTAGCTGTTATCGCTCTTTCAAATATTATTTGAATTAGTGTGTAACTTCAACATGATGATCATGTCTCTTATTTTCTCTCAGTTACAGTGGGGAAACAAATATTCGTACGCATAGAATCTTTTAATTTATTGTATTTCCAACTAATGAATAAACATATTTTTCATATAATTAACTGTACACAGATGCATAATAACTAAATATGCATAGAAAACAGAAAAAAAACTTGATTTAATAGAAATAAATCCCATTTATCCATTTTAATGGGTGAAAAAAGTATTCGTACAATGCAGATTTCAGATTTTAAATCTTTAAAATTGCTTTAATACTCCAGCTTATTAAGTGGAATATTCTAGAATGCTCCAATAATGTTATCTGTAGTTATTTTTAGACAAAAATACAAACAGAACATTTTGTAATTGATATTCGTGCAAGAAGGTTATCATCACAGCAAGTGGTAAAGAATTGACAAATTTGCAAAAAGAACTGATTGTTAAGTTCTGGAAAGAATGTAAAAGACAACCTGAATATTCCATTTACTACCATTAGTTCATTCATTGCAAGGTATAAAAAAACATCAAAACTGTTGAAAACCAAAGAAGAAGAGGTGCTCTACGGAAGATTCCTTTAAGATCTTCGAGGAAATTAATGCGTCAAATTAAACAAAATCCAATGGTTACTCGTCAAGAGTTGCAGAATGATTTGCTTTCATCAGGAATCTGTGTCAATAAATGGACAATAAGCAATAATATTCATAGAAAAAAAATCTAAAATCCCGTTCAGCCTTGGAAAACTCCACTGCTATTGAAAAGACACAGAAATGCCAGGTTGAAATTCGTTCGTGAACATAAGGATAAGTAAAAATGGAGTTGGGAAATCGTATTATGGACCAACCAAAACCGAGTTCTTTGGAAGTGATTCTAGAAATCATGTATGGAAGAAAGATAGCGATTCCTTCAAACAAAAGAACACAGTTCCATCAGTGAAATTTGGTGGTGGCATCATCATGGTTTGGGGATATTTTTTTTTCGGCAAAAGGTTCTGGCAGCAAATCAGTAATAGATGGTAGAGTGAATGCTGCCGCATATCAAAATATTTTCGAAGCAAATTTAATGATTTCGTTTGAAAATCTTTAACTCCATCCTGATTTGATCTCCCAACAAGATAATGATTCTAAGCACACTGCAAAATCTATGAAGAAATGGTTTGCTGAAAATAATGTAAATATCAGGAAATGGCCAAGTCAGTCCCCAGATTTAAATCCAATCGCAGATCTATGACGTTATTTGAAAATTCAAATCCAATCGAGAGCTCTCAGAAATACCCCGGAATGAAGACCATATACGAAGAAGAATGGAAAAAAAAATACCAACTAAAATATGCAAATCATTGAGAACTACAAGAAGTTGGTTGCTGTAGAAGGGAATAATGGCCGTTCTACAAAGTATTAACTAAAGATTATGTATTCTTTTTTGTACTGTATGAATACTTTTTTCACCCATTAAAATGGCTAAATGGGATTTATTTCTATTAAATCAATTTTTTTCCGTTTTCTATTCTTTAGTTATTATGCATATGTGTACAGTTAATTATATGAAAAGTATGTTTATTCATTAGTTAAAGATACAATAAATTGAAAATGTATGTGTACGAATATTTGTTTCTCCCCACACACGCACACTGTAAATGTGATATTTATTTGAGTAGTTGCTGCTGCTGAAAGTCCTCAAATTATGTTTCAGTTCTTGATTTATGATTCTTTAGATCCAGTTCACAAGGTTTGAAGAAGGATTATCTTTGCTAAGATCCGTAGAGTTGACGTGCTCAAAGCCTTTTCTTAATAATTGATTTGAGAAAGCGTCTGTATCTAACTGTCTGTCTAGTTCGGATTAATCGCGAATAAATGGTTGACGCGGATTTCTGACGGAAACATTCTGTTCACTCTGAATCCATTAACTGAATTTGGAATAGTTTTCAATTTCCGACAATTCCAAGAATGAATGCGAAAACGATTCTTTAAATATGGTAAATAGTGACACTAAACTTTGATATATCAATCAAGCAAAAGCCAAACACAGATGGCTATTTACAAAAACTGTAAGAAAGTTTCTCTATAAATGTTAGAGTTCAGTTTAAAGTTCGGTTTTATGCCAGTTCAGAATTATGTAACTGAGTATATTCTGATCTAAAAAGTTTTGTTCAAGCATATACGAGGAGGCTAAGAAGAATATGGAAGGTAGATAGTGTCTAATGTCTGTATCTGGTGCTTTTTGTGTGTCAAGTCTTTAGTGTTTTTTGAAGTTGCCACGGGACGAAGTGAGACTTTTGACGTGAGTAAATCTGCTATTGTCTCTTGCAGTTGTTATTTCACCTTTGTTTTCAGAATGACTACGATCTTAGGTGTTTTGATTGGTTAAATATTATATCAGCACGACTATACAAGGTGTTCTCTAAGATGTCCTTCGGAGATCAGACCGACATAAATGAAGTGGAATTTCTTGATTGACTCATAGCGAGGCTTGAGTATTATTTTTATTTTGTGGAACTCTCTGATTGGTTTCTATTTATGACGTCTCCTGTCATTGGCCAATCGTTGTACGTGAGCGTGTGTGCTCGACAAAATTAAATACATCTCCATCTGTTTCTATTGTGTAAAAAGAAACACGAAGTCGACACAAAATAAGAGAGAGGCTCTTTTTCAAGCGTTTTATTTTAGTTTACCCAATAAAAGGCTCAAAGCCATTCAAAGAGGGTTATTGAATGAGATTCTTGTAAGTGGGTTGGAGGAATCAGGATATGCCTATGATGAGGATGTATAAGACAGTGTTGTAAAATTGTCTTGGTTCAAAATAGCCAAGAATTAGAAAAGCTGGATTAGTATTGCATCTCCGTAGTGCCGTGTTTGTGCCAGAGTATGTAGATCCCTTACTGTGCTAAAGAGCCACATTCGTTAAGCGCATCAGTATTTTCTACAAAAAGATATGTAGTAATGGCCGTACTTGCACATAAGTTGGCAACCACACGCACACAGAATGATAATGATTATTATTATTATTAAAAAATACGTCAAAAAATGACATTATTACGTCATTATTTTTGCACCAACCTAATATATATATATATATATATAATATGAAACATTCGTTCAAGTCCCGTAGACTTCACTGATGAGTATTGGACGATAACTGTCTACACGCTAGATTTTGCCGGCGCGGTTTCTGTATTAATTAGGTCTTTACGATATGGAGTAGATAGCCTCATGCTGAACCGGGTTTGAATTCAGACTTGTTCATCTAGACTGTTTTCCGACCAAGATCAATAACCAACTCTCCCCTACTGTTTAACCTATAGAAAGGGGGGAAGGTTTAAAGCTTTTTCCCAATGGTATTTGCAAGTGTGAATGTAAGGAACTTGACGAGGCGATTTGAGCTACTGAACATTCTCGAAAACACATAATTCTGCTTGTTCCTTAGCAAGCAACGCACGTACATTACGCTGTGCCAATACCAAATAACTAATGGATCATTTTGATCACGAGGAAAGACGAAAAATTTATAGAAGAAATTCTCTCTTTGGTTTCAAAGCGAAAGATAGAGGAGTAGATAATGCCCTCATATGCTTATCGTCTGCTTCAGTGAAATGGAGGGCCTTACGTCCATATCACATTGAAGCACCAGTTCTCGTACGTTCACTGAAGTTAAGCAACGTCGAGTGTGGTCAGTTCCTAAATGGCTGACCGCTTGTGAATACCAGATTCTGTAAGCTTAAACATGTCTTTTAATGGATAACAGCTTAGAATTGGAAATTGGAGAGCCGAGTTCAAGTCTAGATCGTTACACTGACATAAGAGCAAATATCCTTGGGAAAGATATGAATCCACCTTTTCTCATTTCCAGTTATTTGTCTTATTAGATAAGGTCAAGAACAAATAAGAAACATTTATCAATCTAACCTTGTTTCGCTTTTATTAAAGCTTCATCAGAGAATAAGATATCACCAACCTTTATTGAATCCATTATTAAATATCTAACCTGGGTTTCTCTAAAACAAACGGTATGTACATGAAACCTTTCCCAAATCAACATACGACAAAAACAAGATGTCTGCTAGCCATAAACACACGTACACACAGACGAATATACATTGTCATCTGAATTTCACGTAGACAAACTAGATGTATTATACACTTACATATACAGTGTAACCCGGATATAAGAGAGTTGTCGGGACCAGAGAAGAAGTCTCTTATATCCGGGTTTGGTCTATTATATATACATTAACACAGGCTCTAATTTGGGACCAGAGAAGATCTCTCTTATATCCGGGTTTCTCTTATACCCGGGTTACACTGTATATAGCAATATTTACGTGTTTTTTTTTTATTTAGTTAGGCTTGGAATCCGTTAATTTTTTTGTAACTTCGAAAGAACGAGTTGTCTCTCCTTGAATTCGGAACGCTACAAATTATACTAACGTTTGTTTAACAAGTCGAATGCGTGTAAAACATGTTTAACCAATGAAAATCAAACAACACAAAGTAGAAATACCAGAATTTCTTTCTTTTTTTTTTTCTCCATCTCTCGTTCTCTGATGAAGCATTAATAAAAGTGAAACACGTTTAGATTGATAAACGCTTCTTATTTGTTCTCATCGTTCTGTCGTATTCCGATCGATATTTGATCTGTGTATTTGATCTCCATTTTTAACGAGTCCTCGACAGCCAACTAACTACATTATCGAACATCTTATGTTAAGAACCCATTTCGTTGTATATTTTCAGAACGCACTCCGATGTTCAAAATTGTAAATTTAATGGCAATTAACCATCTTTTGTCTCCATGAATGCTGTTTGTTTTATTGTCTTTTATTGTCCTTTCTGGGGGGTGTTTTCGCTCTTAGTAATATCTTTCATCCTCAAGACTTTTATTGCCTTGATTGGGGTGAAATGATTTTTTAAAAAATACTAAAAGGAACACTTGTTACTTGTCATCTATTTCGTGTTTCTGCTGGACGCGGTCTTTGTCAGACCTTCCTTTTATATTGTTTTATAACTTAATTCATAGTCCTAACCTGGCATCTCGGCTTCAGTCACTCTTCCACCGCCGTAACGTGGCTACCATTTCTATAAATATTTCCAAAGTAATTGGTCTGATGAGATTTTCTCTTTAGTACCTTGACTTTATGAATTTAAACGCAGTACTAGATAGGCGGCTAGGTTTCGTCATCTTACAATTAGAATTGTTAGATGTAACCGTACGTTCTATGCTAACGGTTTCTTTTCTCACATTCCTTGCTTTTGAAACTCTCTTCCGGCCTCTTACTTTCTAGAGAAATTTGATCTTCAAAATTTAAATGCTATGTCAATCGTTATTTTCTTTTCTTTGATTGTTCTTTCTTCTTAATGTTTTATTTCCTCCTATTACTCCATAACATGGCTAGTAAGACATCGAATCGACTTTCCTAGCAGCAGACTTAGCAGTTGTTTCAATATAATCATTTCATTTCATTTCATATTAAAGAAACCAAGATACCATTTTCATTAATTATTAGGTTGGTGCAAAAATAATGACGTAATAATGTCGTATTTGATGTTAAAAATACGTCAAAAAACGACATTATTATGTCATTATTTTTGCACCAACCTAATATTTACAAATTATTTCGTTTGCATTATGGATACGAAATTGAGTAGGCTTTCGAGAAAATCTGAATGTAAGGATGTGTATTACTTAAAAGGGGTGACTAGGATTTTGCTCGGCTGTGACCGATCTGACTAAAACTTGCCGGATCAGACGCTGGTCTCTCCTACAAATGAGGACACCGTTTCGAACTCTGCTGGCGGTCACAAGTTCTTTACTCGCGTGCAAAGGCTAGAAGAAGAAATTTTAATTTTTAGATTGTTTGTTTTTTGTTTTGGAATTTTCGAATTAGTTTTTGCAAACCTAGATTGTGGATTAATAGTTTATATTTCTTTATTTTTTACCATTTGAAGAACGAAAGTTTCCAAAAGCTAAACGAGGTTTTTTTTTTTTTTTTTTTTTTTAAAAAAAAAAAAAAAAAACTACATTCACCCCAAGCAAGGCAGGAGTGAGTGCCACTAACACACAAGGGATTGCAGAGGATTGAGAACAAGAGTAAAGGGGTATGTTTGAGGAAAGGATACAGAGAAGGACGGGGAACAAGCTCACGTGTCAGATGTCGATTGACATTACACTTGAATATTTGAAGATTATAGTTATCGAAGAAGCAAGTAAGGGAAAGGGAGTTCTACAGACGGGAAGTGCGAGAGAAGAAGCTGTTTGAGTAGAAGAGACGGTTACATTTAACCGTTTTGACAACGAAAGGGTGGGATCGAGATGACAGCCTGGTAGCTTGCTTAAATTCATGCAGTTTGGGAACCAGCTTGCCGGAACAGTTGCCATGAAAATATTTGTAGAAGAGACAGAGGGAGTCCACGGCACGTCTGTGGGATAGCGATTATAGACTAGATGCCAGATCAGGGCCTATTATATTGCATATGCGTCTCTGGATTTTGTCAAGGACCTCGAGACGTACAGTGGGATCACCAGACCATATATGACGGCAATATTTCCTGCAAGGACGAATGGTTGATTTATAGATTTGAAGGATGGACTCGGACAAGAAAATCTTTCCGGCAGGATACAGAGAACCAACTTTCCTTACGGTAGATGAAGCTATTGATTCAATGGATTTAAAATATTAAGAAACAAAAGAACTTCAGCTTAGAAAAAATGAGCTAAAATTCTGCGTAATATCAATCCTCCTAAACTCGAACCTTTCCACACAGATGAAGAGGAGTGGTTAGTCAAAAGATGTGAATCCACAAAAGAATGCTGAGAATGTCACAGTCGATGAATGTGAGCAATTGGGAGGTTTTAAGTAAAATAAAAAAAATGAGAATATTTTTAATTAAAATCGGAAACAGTTAACATTTTGAGACACTGAGGAACGAGTGCTTGGAGACTTTGACACTCAAAGGACCGAATGAAGGCTAGCAGTACAGAAGAAAAGCACAGTAATCTACCTAAGAAGCTTATTTAAATGGCGAGTGGAAAGGATGTTTTTAAAAAATACATTAAGAACTACACAGGATAAGAAGTTCTGAAGAGACATGATCGCTGACGTCAACATAGAAAACACTAGAGCATCTCAGTCATTAACAGAAAACAGATCAAAAAGATAGCCCTTGAGACGAATCTAGAGTTGTTTACAGCTTTAGAAAACTGTTCCTTTAATTAACCCCTTCGGTCATTATTGACGAAGCCCTCAAGAAATTTTGTTCATACTTCCTGTCATTTTAAATTATTTGCTCAAAATGTTTTCTACTTTCATAGATGTAGGCTCTTTTCCTTCATTTATTAACAAACAACACGATCTATCTGTGATGGTTAAGGTGACGATGTCTCGTGCCCTGTGGTGCTGTTGTAGTTAGCAAGCTTGACTTGCAGATCATTAATAGTGAGTTCGATCCTAACCGGGCGTTTTATAGTTGTAACCTTGTTCCAAAAGCACCATTTTTTTAAATTCATGATTCGTCTTCAATTCATTATTATATTTTATGGTGAAAGCAAATAATAGTAAAACAAATATAAAATGAAGCTGAAAGTAAGCACTAGTTTTAAAAAAAATAATAATTATTGTTGACTGTTTTCTCTACAAAAATGAAAGTAAACTAGTCGGAAATTAATAATTATGGTCGACATTGCTTGCTAGCCGCGTACCCTAGCGCAGGCTGGTGGTAGGCGCGTACCCTAGCGCAGGCTGGTGGTAGGCGCGTACCCTAGCGCAGGCTGGTGGTAGGCGCGTACCCTAGCGCGGGCTGGTGGTAGGCGCGTACCCTAGCGCGGGCTGGTAGGAGGCGCGTATCCTCAGCTGTGAATGCCACCTTTATTTTCTTTTAATCATTTCACCATAAGCAAGGCAATAAAGCCAATAAGACAATTTATTCCTGCCTCAAAAACAAATCTAGTGTCACTGACAAAACTAACCTGGCCTTGCGTCTCGAAAAGGACCTCCAATCGGTTGTGAACTGGGGCAGGAATTGGCTGGTCAACTTTAATGCTTCAAAAAACAAAACTGCTCTCAATTAATCACCACAGAGATCCATCCCTGCCCTCCATTAGAATGTCTGAGGCTCAACTCCTCGATAGCAACTCTCTGCGGCTGCTCGGTCTCACGTTGACGGCTGACCCGAGATGGAACAAATACATTGAGTCAATTGCTTCGTACACTGCAATGAAAGTTGGCTCCCCGTACCGCGGCAGGAAATTTTTCTCCTCGGAATCGATCCTCCAGATCTATAAATCAATAATTCGCCCTTGCATGGAGTATTGCTGCCATATATGGTCTGGAGCCCCTTCTGTTTGCCTCGGGGTTCTTGATAGGCTCCAGAGGCGAATATGCAATATAATTGGCCCTGATCTGGCATCTCGTCTACAGTCACTTTCTCACAGACGCACCGTCGCCTCTCACTGTCTGTTCTACAAATACTTTCATGGCAATTGCTCCGAGGAGCTGCATTCACTGGTTCCCAGACTTCATGAGTTCATGCGCCCTACGAGGCTGGCATCCCGCTCTCACCCCTTCACTGTCGAAACTCCTAAATGTAGCCGTCTCTTCTACTCTAATAGCATCATGTCTCGCACCTCTCGCCTGTGGAACTCCCTTCCCTATTCCTGTTTCCCTGTCAGCTATAATCTCCAGCTATTCAAGTGTAATGTCAATCGACATCTCCAGTTTCTTCTATCACTCCTATCTGATCTTGCTCTAAATTTTCTGTGACCCCTTGCGTCCTAGTGGCTTCCCGCTTTGCTTGGGGTGAAACGCTTAAAAAAAAAAGACGCAATGGATTACTAAGTGTGAGAGAATATGAGTAAAAGAAAATATTATTAAGAATAGGGAACAATAAAAATCAGGAATTAAGACAGAAAACGATTTCCATTAAATTAAATTTTTTGAAGTTTACTAGAAAGCAAGAAGCCGGAAGAGAGTTCCAAAACTGGTAAGTGTGTGAGAAGAAACTGTTATTGCTAGATGTAACCATAAGTTCTATGATTTCAACTGTAAGATGATGGGACCTAGCCGCCGATCTAGTACTGCACTTAAATGTATAAAGTCTACATACCAAACAGGAAAGCGATATTTATTCTGCTATGTACAGAAATATGGCACAAGGCAAAAAAAATGGGAATGAGGAAAAGAAGTCTTCTGTCTTAATATTAAACTTATCTAGCCACAAGCACTAACCCAAACATACATACAATATTCCTAACACAAAACAACGCATTCTTACTTCCCTTTCTTACTACATTCACCATAATGCCTCTATGTATCTATGAAAATCCTAACTAGCCCCCATTTGTACAATTCATTGTCTGTGGGGGGGATAAAAAAGAACAATTAAAAACTAGCTCCAGTTTTATTTACGAGATGAATACAATCTATTTACAAGAAACTAAGCGAAATGATGTTAGTAATAAAATCCCCCCACAATCCTTAAGCAGGAAAACTCCACATAAAAATTAGTATGAAAATATTTAGAGAAAAAGCAGATGGAAGCCACGTTATGGCGGGGAAAAAAATAACTGAAGCCGAGACGCCGGATTAGGACCAATATTATTGCAGATTCTTTTCTATTTTATCAAGAATATTTAATTACATAGAAGCACCCTACCAGCTGTCACAGCAATATTCAATGCATGGAAATTCTGGCACAGATTCTTGGTAGCCGCTGCTGTGTACCTTCACACAGTTCTTGGTTGTTGTACCCGGGTAACCGTAACCGGTTACTCTGCTGCAGGTTCTCGTTTGTAGACTTTAGTGGTAGTAGCGTACCCTGGCACAATTCCCTAATAGTAGATATTAGCCCGGAACAAATTATTAGTATAGTACCCTGAAAAAATCGTTTTCGCTACAGAACGACTAAATTACTTGAAGTAATCTAACCGCATCGATAAATCATGACTTTCTTCCAAAAATGAGCGAATTTTAAGTAAATTTTAATTAGAATTACTCGTTTACGATGAAAAAAACAAAAAACAGCCAATACCTGACTTTCTAAAATCTAAAGCCATTGAAATAACAAAGTTAATTATCGAAATCGTGACAAAAGTAAAAAATCCTCAAAGAGAATGTTGCAAAATGTCTCCTGCTCTTGTTTTCTATCTCTGAAAACGAAGAATTTTTCAAAATTATTCAACGCGAGAAGGACAATGCTGCTTATGAAACTGACTCACCAAAAAATAGGACAGGTTGTGCTTGGTGTGAAAACCGGGGTTTGATATAAAAACAATATCAAACATTAGATACAATAGCTTTTACTAGTTTGTGGGCATTTAGTTTTGAAAAAAAAAAAAAAAATGTACAGAATACCTAATTTCTGCAGGGTTTTGCTTACAAACTGACTTCAGAATTTTAATATTTCAAAAAATAAATCCAAATAAAGTTAATATCTTTTTTATGAGACAAATTGAATGGAAAATTTATCCAAACCAGAATTCTAATTATTCATTATCACAAGCAAAATATATATTAACTTTAATTGTAAAAGATGACAAAAATGTGTACTCCATAGGGAACAATTTGTTACACGATAATTAATAAAAACAAATAATATTAGGTTGGTGCAAAAATAATGACGTAATAATGTCGTTTTTTGACGTATTTTTAACGTCAAAAAACGTCATTATTACGTCATTATTTTTGCAACAACCTAATAGATAAAAGTGTATATATTTACGTTAGTCGGACTATTGTCCTCATCTTTGTCGCCATATTTGTCACAACGTTTCGGCCTTCTTCAGGTGGTTTGAATTTCGAACTGAACCCTTTATTTCGATCACTGGGGTAGACTGTTCTAGTTCCACGTGCCATGTTTGATGGATGTCAGTTATCTCCTGCTAATTTTCCCTCTGAAAGTTCTCCACTGCCTTAACCAGGTATTGAACTCACACTCTTTGGGTCTGTCACTGGATCTAACCAACGCCTTTATCCACTGTGCCATGTGTCCTCTAATAATGTACATAATACCTCATCTCAGAAATATAGACAGACCATAATACAAATTATAAGACAAAATGTTTTAAACTTGCATTGTTTATTGAAGATAACACTAAAACTACTGCACTGTATAGCATATTACATCATAATATAGCTAAATTGTTCTGTATAATTTCCTTTTGAAGTAAATGAAGGTCTTATTTGATGGCACAATGTTTTAGTAAGTAATGTGTTTCAGCCATGCAAATTGTCTGTATACAATTTGTAAAGTTTCAGAAAATCATAAATTTTGTAGGGCTGTGCTATAAGGCTTTCCCTGATCACTAGAAAGAAATTCCAATTCCTACGATTTTGAACCTAAACTTAATCTTTAAATTCATTTTCTCAAAAAATGGTAAGGATTTGTAAAAAAAAAAAAATTAAAGAATACAAAAAAGGCTACTCAATGAATAAGATTTGCTAGATCCAAATTAATAAAAACAAAAATTACATAATAATATATATAACACCGTAATACTGCTAGGCACAAATTATAAAACAAAATGTTTTAAACTTGCATTGTTTATTGAAAATAACACTAAAACTACAGCTCTGTATAACATATTACATCATAATATAGCTAAATTGTTCTGTATAATTTCCTTTTTGAAGTAAATGAAGGTCTTATTTGATGGCACATTGATTTAGTAATAATGTATATGGGCTTTGCTTCTTGTCCATATACAATTTGTAAAGCTTCAGTAAATTATAAATTTTATAAGGCTGTTCTGTAAGGCATTCACTGATCACCAGAATGAAATTCCAATTCCTATGATTTTGAATTGAAACTTAATATTTAAACTCATTTCCTCAAAAAACGGTAAGGATTTAGAAAAAAAAAATATTTTGTCTTTATCATGTGAAACCTCAGCTTTTAAATTGAGTGCAATATCATGGTTCCAAACTGAAACTTCTCGAATGAATGCACGTCCTGGGTATGACGGTAAACTACATCCGCGTCCTGGGTATGACGATAAACTACATCCGCGTCCTGGGTATGACGATAAACTACATCCGCGTCCTGGGTATGACGATAAACTACATCCACGTCCTGGGTACGGCGATAAACTGCATCCAACAGCAAGGTCTCAGATAATGTTTTCAGAAAAATAATGTTGCCAGCTCTAAGTTTTTGAAACAATAGTGTTGCCAGCTCTAAGTTTTTGAAACAATAGTGTTGCCAGCTCTAAGTTTTTGACGTCCTGGGTATGACGATAAACTACATCCAACAGTTTTGACGTCCTGGGTATGACGATAAACTACATCCAACAGCAAGGCCTCAGATAATGTTTTCGGAAAAATAATGTTGCCAGCTACACGTTTTTGAAACCAAAATGTTGCTACCTTTACTTTTTTGAAACAATAATATTGCCAGCTACACATTTTTTTGTAAAAAATGTTGTCAGCTATACGTTTTTTGTTAAAAATAATGTTGCCAGCTATCCGTTTTTGGAACCATAATGTTGCCAGCTATGCGTTTTTTGAAACAATGTTGCCAGTTATGAGTTTTTTGAAACAATAATATTGCCACCAATACGTTTTTCATTCCACACAAAATAGGCATTTAAAATTCATATAAACTTGATTTGGCATTAAATAACCCACAGTGGTTGATATGCCATAAAACCCAAACAAACAAATCTAAGTTTTTGAAACAATGTTGCCAGCTCTAAGTTTTTTTGTAAAAAAGTAATGTTGCCAGCCATAGGTTTTTTTTGTAAAAAAAAAAAAAAGTAATGTTGCCAGCTATAAATTAATAAAAACAAAAAATAGATAAAAGTGAATATCACACCATAATACTGCTCGGCATAAATTATATGACAAAATGTTTTAACTTTGCATTGTTTATTGAAAATCACACTATAACTACTGCACTGTATAACATATTACATCATAATATCCGTCCTTGCATGGAATATTGCTGTCATATATGGTCTGGTGCTCTCACTGGAAGTCTCGAGGTCCTCGACAAAATCCAGAGACGGATATGCAACGTGATAGGTCCTGATCTGGCATCAATCTACATTCACTTTCTCACTGACGTACCATGGTTATCCCCTGTCTTTTCTATACGTATTTTCACGGCAACTGTTACGACGAGTTGCTTTCGCTGGTTCCTAGACTGCATAAATTTAAGCGAGTTACTAGTTTGCCAGCTTGGTTCCACCATTTCACTGTTGAAACGGTTAAATGTAACCGTCTCTTTTACTCAAACAGCTTCTTCTCTTGTACTTGCTGTCTGTGGAATTCTCGTCCTCTTATTTACTTCCCTATAATCATCAGATATTCAATTTCAATCGACATCTTTTGATACCTTGATCTTTTTCTCCGTCCTTCTCTTTATCCACCCCCCCTCAAACACGCCGCTATACTCTTGTTCTCAATCCTCTGTAACCCCTTGTGTGCTAGTGGTACTTCCGCATTACTTGGGGTGAAATTCTTAAAAAAATATATATATAGCTAAATTGTTCTGTATAATTTCCTTTTTACTCTTTCAATTTCCAAAAATATAACAAACGCAGTCTAGGTGAAAAAAAAAATATCTCTATTTACATTATTCGGATTATTGTCCTCATCTTTGTCGCCATATTTATTACAACGTTTCAGTCGTACACTCCGGCCTTCTTCAGGTGGATGGAATGTCGAAATGAACCCTTTATTTCGCTCACTGGGGTAGACTGTTCTAGTTCCACTTGCCATGTTTTAATGGATGTCAGCTATCAGTTATCTCCTGTTAAAAATGAAGTGTTCAGTTCGACATTCTAACCACCTGAAGAAGGCTGGAGCGTACTGTGGCCGAAACGTCGTAATACATATGGCCACAAAGATGAGGACAAAAAATTAAGTTATTTTATTTTTTTTTTTTTTTTTTAGAGGGACAACTGGTCATTTGAAAATATTGATACGGATTCTTAAGTTCATATAAAGCTAGACGAGATGTGTTTAGTTTTATGAAATAATATAGGGTAAAAATACAGAATCAAGACTAAAACACGTTAATTTTTCGCGACATGCATCGAAGGCCTCTGGTCGGAGCGTGCAACCACTTCTTACTTACTGTTGTTTCCAGGTTCACTCTGACTTGAGGTGGTATCAAGTGCTAGGGTCCCAGCTATGGGAAAATCGTGACCCCAAACAAAACACTATGGAACTATAAAATACATCTTTATAGTAAAAATACCAGCAATACATTTTTTTATATAAAAAAAAAAAATTGCCAATGATACATTATCATCATAACGACTTCAAAAAACGAAGATCAAAGAGTCTGTTCACGTTGATTACAGGCACGTATGTGGCTGATACAGGAAAGGCATACACCATCATATAAGTGTCAATGATATTAGGTTGGTGCAAAAATAATGACGTAATAATGTCGTTTTTTGACGTTAAAAAATACGCCAAAAACGACATTATTACGTCATTGTTTTTGCACCAACCTAATAGATATTTATAGTAAAAGCCCCAACAATACATTTTTAAAGCAGAATTACTAACAATATATTTTATCGGCAGTTGAAGCCATAAAACTATGTCTAAACATTTACATTATTCGGACTGTTACCCTCATCTTCATTGCCGTATTCACGAGGTTTCGGCCTTTGTAAGCTCCGGCCTTCTTCAGGTGACTGGAATTTCGAATCGAACCCGAGGTAGACTGTTCTAATTCCACATGTCATGCCTCTTCCTGACGTTTCAATTATTTCCCTTCAACGCAACTCTCAAAGTATTTTGGTTCACCATGCTGTAGCCTGGCATTGAACTCGCAAATCTGGGTCAAGTCACTGGATCTAACCAACGTCTTTATCCACTGGACCATGTAACCTCAATATGGCGATGAAGATAACTGCCCGAATAAAGTAAATAATGTAAGTAATCATAATACCGCATCTCAAAGATATAGTCAGATATATAGAGAGACATAAAGGCCGGAGCGTACAACGGCCGAAACGTTGTGAATATTGCAATGAAGATGAAGATAACAGTCCGAATAATGTAAATAATGCAAGTAATCATAATACCTCATCTCAGAGATATAGACCGATATTTACATTTCTGCATTAAATAACCGATACAGATGTTGACATACCGCTAAACAAAATCAACCAACACATGACATGCGTCGATTGTCGTCATGAAATTTCAATAAGCGGGAAAATCCAAATAAAATGAGGGTTTCTTAAATGTTTAAGCTTTCCTCCAGTTTATTCGAGAGGCATCTAATAATGACGATCAGGTGAGGATCATGTCTAAAATATTATAAAGTTGTCATATGTAAGAGAATCGGCAAATTGAATTCAAATTCCGGCCATAAACGCTCACAGAAAAAGTCATGAACCCGTCACCTCTTTCGCACCCTCAAAACTATATGGGTTAAATAGTAATGTAGACTGGGAACTCTAGCCTTGAGTGGCTACCAGACTAAGTAAAAGAAAACTCAGAAATTTTCACTATCTTTCCAAACTAGCTATGCCAATTCATAGTAAAAGGGAGCTGTGGAGAGCCATGATCGCTTACATCATTTGTTTTCAGTTTAACGTTACAATTTGAGCACAAACGTTGTCAGTTTTTTTCCTAGAAAAAAAGGGAGACGTGCGCAACATCGATTTCAGCTCTCTTTGTCCTCTCTACCAGCGTCGTTCGATCACTAAAGTTAAGCAATGTCAACCTAGGTCAGTACTTAGATGGGGTACCGTTTGAGAATACCGGCCACTGTAAGCGACCTCCTACATTCCGAAATGTATTTCTGCTTTAAATAAGCCATAAAGAGTTGATTAGACGTCAAAAAGAACAAACAATCGCGACTCCAGTAGCGTGCCAGTTATACGTTAAGGTGATCTGCTGGATACAGTGGTACCACTTTATTCCTTTCCTATCAGACACATTTTCTCTTAAGTCCATTGTATTCACATTCACTCTTTTACATACATATTCCTCACTATGTCTCACACTACGACAGATATTCTTTCTCACAAACATATATATTGTCTTTCTGTCACGCATATACAAACACATGAACATTCTTTCTCTATAAACATTCTCTGTGTCTCTCTCACACACACACACCCCGCCTCGAGGTGCCCAATAGTGATTTTCCAAGCGTAGCTTAGATGTGGTACAAGGCCGAACGCATGGGGTACCCAGTGAGGATCGAACTCGCTACTCAGTCGTAACTGTTCTAGCAAGACAAGCTTGCTAACCATTACACTGCCTCGATGTGCCCAATAGTGATTTTCCAAGCGTAGCTTAGATGTGGTACAAGGCCGAACGCATGGGGTACCCAGTGAGGATCGAACTCACTACTCAGTCGTAATTGTTCCAGCAAGACTAGCTTGATAACCATTACAACGACTGGAGAACCCTTTTTGTCCAAAATATATGTTGAAACCTGAGTAAAGGAAGGGATCTAACAACTATGGCAAAACAGCAAGTAAGTTGAGTAAAGGAATGTTCACATCGGAGATATCTAAGGAGTTTTGTAGAGATCGTCGTACGATAAGATGGTTGAACTCGAAACAAAGGAAAGGGCTTTAATAACTTGCTTCCTCGAGATGAACGTAAACTAAAGCGAGTTATAGCGAAAGAACCACTTTTGAGAGTGCTCAGATCTTTGGAAATGATGGAATTGAGTGAGTCAAGGAGGACAAAATGTGTAGAATACTTCGTGAATTGGGTTCTGTAAAAAAAAAAAAAAAAAAAAAATGACAACGTCATCTCACTAAAGCACATTTTAAAGCGTCAAAATTTGAGCAAGAAATACATTGATTTTTCTAAAGTAATTTTCACAGATGGATCTCGAGAGACATTTGATGGACCTGATGGAGAGGCCAAAGGATGGATCTTATCCAATTCAGACGTGTCTGTGGCTAAAAGAAGGCAACAAGGAGGTGGTAGTTTTATGATATAGGCTGGAATTGTTGTCTAAACCATTATTAGACCATTCAAAGTCGACGAAGCAGTTAAACTGAACAATGCTAACCATTCTGATTTTATAAACAATATTTTCTTTGCATGGTACAAGTTTCAGTTTATTGGAGTAAACTGTTAATTCCGTTAAGGATAATTTTCGGTAGTAACCTATTTTAGTTAAAATTTACACGTTATTTTGTTTTCTTTTTTAAATAGTATTTAACATGTAAATATCTTGATTAATTTATTTTTAAGCAATTTTAGTTAAATATTATTTCTCTTAGTTTTTAAACGGAATTTATTACAGTATCAATCAATATACCAAATTATTCATACCGTATTTTAGGAGTTTTTTTTTTGTTTTTCTTTTTTGTAAATAGTCTGTCATTTTCATCACTATTGTATACATTTTGTTGAGTGTAGTTAAGAAAAAATAAGATTAAAAAGGAAAGTTATAGAAAGTGAAAGACGAAACAAATAAGATATAATAAAGAAGTCAAAAGAGGAGGAAGAGTCGTAAGACAAGCCAATATAATAAATCGTTTTTATTTTATATATATATATATATATATATATATATCACACACACACACATACGTATACATACATTAAATATACAATGCTATTAAATATATAACTGGCAACATTATTTTTTCAAAAGCGTATAGCCGGCAACATTATTTTTTCCAAAAAGAGTACAGCTGGCAACATTATTTTTTCAAAAAAAACGCATAGCTGGCAACATTGTTTCAAAAATGTACAGCTGGCAACATTGTTTCCAAAAAAAAGTATAGCTGGCAACATTATTGTTTCAATAACATATAGCTGGCAACATTATTGTTTCAAAAACGCATAGCTGGCAACATTATTGTTTCAAAAACGTATAGCTGGCAACATTATTTTTACCAAAAAACGTATATCTGGCAACATTATTTTTTCCGAAAACTTTATCTGAAACCTTGTTGTTGGACGTAGTTTATCGTCATACCCAGGACGCTCATTTTCTGGAGGAACTTATATAAAGCATGTCCTAAAGCTAGTAACAAATTTAATTCTGGATGTGGGCCGAATACTGATCATATTCGGTCGGGTCGCCCATCGAAGAACTTCTTTATATAGACCCGAAACTTCTAGTGACATGGTAGCAACAACACTGACGACGCACTTAGACTTTGCACTTAAGAGTAATTTTAACAATGTTTATTTGATTTTGCCTAATTCAGATGGCAGATTTTAGTAAACATCAAATAACTTCAATATAACATTTTTAATTTTTTAAGCGTAAACAAATATAAATCTACAAAAAGTCTTTGTAAAAACGTTTCTTAGCTTTTAATAAAAAAAAAAAACCCAGCTGTGCTGGTAAAAAACACGTCAAAACAAATGACAGCGTGAAAGCTTGCAGCTGAAACGTGCTTAATATGAAACGTCACTTGTCTTGAGAAAAACGGTTGTACTGGTAATCATCGCGTCGAAACGAATGAAACGCAGCCTGGTTGAATGACTTGCAACTGAAACGTGCGTAATAGTGATCGTTCTCATCTTTGAAATTTTCGTTAGCTGCTAAGAGGAATCTGACATCCCTGACACAGACCAACACCGGTCCTTCGACTTAGGAAACCGTTGCTACAAATCGGCCTTCCTGGCATAGGACCATCCGAGGGGGGCCGAGATTTTCGAGTCCAACTGTCAACATGTAGAAGATCGCCAACATGCTGTCAGTAAGGCCCGACTCGCCTAGCTACGTTCAATTGAAACGTGCGTAATATGATGGGGAATTTGATCATCTTGTAATTTTCTGTTAGTTGATTAGTTAATAAGAGGAATTAATCAAACAGATTCCGGCTTCTTGCTTCACAGTCAACATTGCATTTTAATTTTTGAAGATCAGTGTCAATTGTTATCTTAATTTTTTTGCTTTTATTGTCTTCTTTTCTTAATAGAATCCGTCTTAGGCAACACGTTAAAATACGTCCCCGTCCTGTGTAAGACGATAAACTACATCCGCTTCCTGGGTAAGACGATAAACTACGTCCAGCAGCAAGGCTTTTGATCAAAAGGTTTTGAAGAGCGGGGAACAACCTCTTAATTTCTGGTGTTCCCAGGTCCACCCTGGCCCGGGGTGGTAGCACCTGTTAGGGTCCCAGCTATGGACAAATAGTTAACTATTACCAACATTATTACCAGCCATACAATTTTGAAGGAAAAATATTAACAGAAACAGATTTTTGAGAAAACAGAATATTACCAGCAGTAAAGAATTTTGTCGATATTGAGTAGCCCATTGTTGTTGGTATGCCGTGGGACAAAATAAACCAAACCAATCCAAACCAAAGAATACATATTCTATTCATAGAATCTATCCCAAAAATGTCGGCATTAAATAACCCATTGAGGTTGATATGCCGTAAAACAAAATAATCCAAACCAATCTTATAGTATATTTTTATCATATTCTGTAAGACTCAGTAACACCTTGCATCTTAGTTGCTTTATTCTCTTGCTTGGGATGACTTGATTGACAATTTTTTTATTTTTATTTTTTTTTTTTTAAGGCTTATCAACCGTTTGTGGATTAAAGCTGAACATATTTTGCATTGCAATATTTTTAGAGTGATTATCGCATTAACAAATTTTTAGAATAAAAATTATTTTTCTGAATACAAGCCCTACTACTTAACCCATATCAGAGGGGAGTACTTGAATCTATTCATTTCACAAGAGTATTTGTGCGTCAGTGATTGTAACGAACTGAACTCGATTCGGATATAGGTAAATATTGGTCTTTTTTATTTGCGTTTGTAAGCAATTATGTGGTAATAAACCTCCGTTTTGTGTACGATGGGGGGTAGCAGGGTCTTGTGAGATTCATCCGGTCTGACAAACCTCATAATTTTGCTAAGAATTTTATTACCAGTGTCAAAGGTTTAAACGTCAATTTGAGAGAAATTAATTACAACTCTCAATGAATTACGAGATGTAAGGTGAAAAATAAACAAAAGGAAGGTAAAAGCTTTTTTTTCCCGAGTTGGCAATCATTTACATCTGCCGCTAAATAAATTATCAGCAAAAGGTTGAAATTGAATTCAAGCACTCGGCAATAATATGCATGAAGGAAAAAAGAGAAAAATTAAGTGGTGGTTTCAAATAAAGTAGAACTAAGTATTTGTCTGTTTCTGAGATGAGATATTTTAATTATTTACACTATTTACATTGTTCGAACTATTTCCCCCATCTTTGTCATATTCATGACGTTTCGGCCGTTGTACGCTCCGTACTTCTTCAGGATCTGTCTATATTTCTGAGATGAGATATTTTAATTATTTACACTATTTACATTGTTCGAACTGTTTTCCCCCTCTTTGTCATATTCATGACGTTTCGGCCCTTGTACGCTCCGTACTTCTTCAGGATCTGTCTATATTTCTGAGATGAGGTATTTTAATTACTTGCAGTATTTAGTCCTTACCAAGGAGTTAATTCCAATACGCTTAACCAGTGGGTTATTCACTCATATCATAGGAGTAGTGGTAGTAGAATTTTAGGCTTATTTTTACGAAGGTAGAAACAGGAAAATAAATATACACAATATAGAGAAAGCATAACAAATTGTATGGGAATTTCATACAATTTTATTTATCTATTTGTGTGTATATTTTACGTTACGGTTGCGATAATGGTAGTATTATAAAAGAGAGCAAGTTAGTCCGTAATATCCCAAATCCTATCACAGAGGGAAGTTATACACGTGTTGTCATCCCGACAGTTCTTGAGCGAAGAGAGTGAATCTCACGTCTTTAGTCGGGAACAGTTTTTGTTGCCTACTGGGAGAAAGTTAATAATTTTTTATTTTATTTTAAACAAGGTTTAAATATTATTGTTTCATTTTATTTTATTTATAATTTTCATTATATCTGTGTGATGACTTACCTCGGAGCTCGAAACGTGTGCGAACGTGTCTTGCTTGCATGATAAATCCGAAAGAAAACATAACCGCTGTCGGAGACACGATTTATACGCGCCGGTCTCGTCCAAAACGAGATTGTACCAGTACCCATGCAAATTTCAGTAGTGTCGGACTAGCATGAAAAAGGCAAGGCGCCAGCGGCACAGCAGACGGCGAGTCATTCGGCGGACTTCGTGAAACAGAGTCGGACGTGCGAATAGACTGGCAGACCAAGAGGCAGTTGAAGTAGGCGCGTCTGATTTGGGTGTCCGTTTCACGACTGCCCGGTGTAACGGCCGAGAAAAGGAGTCTCGCAATTCATTTCTTTAAGGCAACCGACGGCGAAGAACAACAACTGGTCTGCCGGCGAACCCTCTCGTCACTTTTTTTTCTCTGTTCTTTTTACTACAATCTGTCTATATTTCTGAGGTATTATGTACACTATTTGCATTGTTCGGACTATCATCCTCATCTTTGTTGCCTTATTCATCACAACGTTTCGGTCGTTTATCCACTGTCCTCAAGGACACATGGCACAGTGATAAAGGCGTTAGTTAGATGCAGTGACAGGACCCAAAGAGTGAATTCAATACCTGGTTAAGGCGGTGGAGAACTTGGAGAGGGGAATTAACAGAAGATAACTGATAATTGACATCCATTAGACATGGCACGTGGAACTAGATCAGTCTACCCTAGCGCGCAAAATAAAGTGTTCAGTTCGATATTCCAACCACCTGAAGAAGGCCGGCGTGTACAACGGCCGAAACGTTGTGATAAATATGGCAACAAAGATGAGGATGATAGTCCTACCAATTTTCATTATAATTATTGCATGAATTTGTGACAATAATAATATCCCTACAAACCCCCTTCACGTTGTTATCTTTGATAATTCCAAGGGATCGATAGTGAAATATTTTCCAGTTGTGGCTACTTGTCTTTCACTTTATCACTTGGTTTATGGAATTACGTCAGTGGGTAATGAAGGACACTGAAGGAAAAGATTGATGAAAGTAGTTTGAAAGAATCTGCTCACATACTGCCCATTCAACACACTAAATAGGATATTTCTAACTGAATTTCTTGGATGATGAGTTCCAATTATTTAGATTACTTTTAGTCGGAATGATACCTTCATCTTTATTATCACAACTTTTCGGCTGCTGTGCTCTCCGGGCTTCTTTAGTTTTCCGTCAAACTGAATAGTTTTCAGGAAATTTTACACTGACCGCTTCATTTAATCTTCCTTTTTGTTTTCATTTTCTCTAAAATTTTGTTGAAGTTCGGACTTATTCTCAGCATCCTTCTGTAAAACCACATTTCTGTTGCATCAAGTACTTCCATCTTTGACGAGAGCGTCCGGCACTCACTGCCATACAGGAGGACAGATATCTTGTGACAGTTTTGTTCGCGTTTCCTTGTTTCTGGAGATTTTTTTTTTTCTGTTTCTGAATTCTTTGATTAGCCAAAGTTTATTTCCAAAGCTATCCGAATACACCTTCGGATTTCAGCAACACACTTTTCGTCCTCTGTTAAAACACACTGTTCAGTTAATTCCCCCAGCACATGAAATGGGATATAGTGGGAATATTTGACGTCCATAATTTGTCTAAGAATGAGACTAACTACGTTATCTAATGGGACATTAATTACCAGTACGAGATTAGCGCGTTCGGATGATTTTCTTGTTTGCATAACAAAATGAATCGTAGAAAGGGAAGCTATGTTGAACACATAAAAAAAACAGATTACAGTCCTTTACAACTAAAACATGCCACGCTACATTCACTGAGGCGAGGCCCCCTTATTCCATCCGTATTCCAATTGTAAGGAAGAAGTTCAGACTATTTTTTTATTCGCTGTGTTGTGGAATTGATTTCCTTAAACGTCTTAACCCCTTCGAGTCAAGGGCCAGTCCTTACCTTATTTTCCAAGTCCTATTACAATCATATCACGCAAATCTTTCAATTATTACATAACCCACAAGAAAAAGAAATTCTTGCAATCTAAAATATTTAAATAACCTGCAAAGGGTCGTTAAGCCGTCAAAAGCGACTCCACAAAACAACAATAAGTAATCCTCTACCTTAACTGACTCTCAAGCCTTGTAATGGGTAACTATAGCTAGCTACTCGTATTCGAGGAGACCCGTTACTAGCTAATCCCTATTGCAGACACTTTTTCAGGCGCATTTTTTTATTCAACCCCCACAGGGCCTACCTGTGTTTTATACTGCAAATATGCTGAGCAGAACTTAATTACGGTTCAACAATTTGAACATGGCCAGCACGCTCAAACCCTCGGCCACGATGACTTGTGACTTCATGCTAGCACAGCAATCGACGGTTTCCAAGAGTTCCGTCTACCCACTTTCAGTAACAAGGCTTGGGTCAACCCGTGGTATGGTTTTCAGACACTTTCCAAACCATTTCCGTCCATGATGAGCTTTGAACCCTGGTCTCATGGTCAGAATATAAAAGTTCTAACCACTTCGCTACATGCTGGGTGAATATTAGTTTTAAAAATGGCTTGTTTTGAATTGATAAAATGAGTGAAAGTATGGAATATTGTTTAAAAATCCGTGATTTTATTTCAAAAAATAAAATTATATTCCGTGTCTTTAACTTCAAGAAATCGTGAGATAGCGATGAAAAGAAACATATTGACGTACATGAACAGGAAATGTACGATGTTTGTCGAAGGCTCTAAGGTTATTTAAATGAAGTTCATTGCGATCATAATTGACAGCTATTTTTCTTTTTCTTTTTATTGTTGTTTTAGTACAGTTTAAATCGGTTCAGTGTCAAGCCGACCGCTTTCTCCTCCCCAAATTGGTATCAGAAAAAAAAAAGGCTTACAGTCACATCACTTTAAAACATCGATTCCCGTACAATCACCGAAGTTAAGCAACATCAAGCCTGGTCAATACCTAGACTGGTGACCGTTTGGGAATAGTGGGTGGTGTAATGGATACTGCCTCGAAATTGTTACTCAGAGAGCCGAGTTCAAATTCCAGTTGCGTTCGTTACATTCAATTACGCACAAATGCCCCTTGGAAAGGTATGAACCCTCTTTTTCTCCCCCAGCTATTGGTTAAATATTAATACTTGTAAAGGGTGTTTCATTAAGACTGATCAAAGTCAGCAGTAAATAAATCAGTGTCATTGGTGAAAATTTAGTTATTTCTCTATTGGATCATATTATTTAAGTCATGGCAATTATGTGTGAAAAAATAATATCGCCTAAATGTCCGCCACACCTCCACTCGATGGTAAAAAATTTTGATGGCGTCTCTGCATAGTTGCACCTTGATCTCATTAATATGCCTTATCTCCTCCTTCAGCTGTTGAATTGTTGCTGGTTTGTTGGCATAGACCTTACTTTTGAGAGGACTCCAAAGAAAGAAATCTAAAGGCGTCAAATCGGACGATCGTGGTGGCCAATTGACTTTGCTGTTTCAAGAGATGATGTGACCTGGAAACTTCTCATTCAAATTCTGTTTTGAACGTCCGTTTTCGTAATAGGCTTCCATAACTTTAACACGTTGTTCGATTATTAATCTTTTCATGGTTGAAATTGCCAAGAACGTAAGTTTTTAAATCTGAAAGAAAAAGAAAAAATCTTTAGACACTTAAATTTAATTCACATTTAAAATCGGTCTAAGTTATTGGAACACCCTTTATTTTACGGACAACTCGTCATAATAATATACATAATAAATCAATTTAAGCCACAAATAATATTATTAACTAATTTTACTGTAAATTGTACTCCAATATTCTATGTATTGTGTCGCTTCAGGGCGTAGGTGATCATGGTTCTCCACAATTTCCTTGGAGCACACAGCAATTAAATTTAATTCACATTTAAAATCGGTCCAAGTTATTGGAATACCCTTTATCACTAAATCCTTATTTTTTATTTATTTCTGTCTAAAAATATTTAAATAATCTACAAAGGCTTTGAAGCGGCATAAAATGAATAAATCAATTTAATTTAGCTTCTCTTTCATTATCATTTTTTATTTTTATAGCTTTTCATTATCCCACATGAATATTAGTAATTGGCCGGGTTGGCCAAGAGCCCAGATATCAATATAAAAAAATGCCAGTTTAAATGAAGGATGTTTTAAAATGGAGTTGGGGGCAACTTAACGTCATCTTAGCAGTTTGGAATGAAATGCCTGTTAAATCCCTCCCTCCAGTGGATCACAGCTGGACAGATCGGAATCCCCAAATAATGCTTGCGAAATGAAAATCTAAGACAATTAAATGTCCATTATTATCTCTAAAAAAAATTCTTATCTAGCTTTAAATAACCCACCAAGGGTTAATAAGCCATAGAAAATATATCGATTAATAAATCAATTTGTTCTTTGTAACCGATTTTAATACTGTACAAATATGTAAAATACAGGATCTTAAATTTTTGTTTGGGCAATTTGTCATTCAAATAACCGACTTTCCACTGTATATGAAAAATAGTGGAGAGAATTTGTGTGACAAAGGCAGTAGAAAGGATCGGCCGAAATAACATCTTGTATAAGGAAGGCCCAGTTGTCCGAACAATATTAAGTATTGTTCCATGTGTGACACGAGTTGCTGAAAATGGCATCAGTTTCTTTTAGAAAATATATCATTATTTGCGTACTGTACATTTCAAAATGTGCCTTGTGGTGTAACGTATATCGTCTCAGAATGAGAACCCAGAGAGCGGAGTTCAAATTCCAGTCAAGTACATTTGATTCACTTATGCACAAGTAATCTTGGAAAAGGTATGTATTCATTTTTCTTCCGCCATATTGAACAGCAGGACAGACTGGATTCTGTAGACTTGGTTGGCATTCAGCCTACCGCAAAAAGAAATGGTAACCTACTGCGAGAAAAAAAATCTGTCCCGTCAGCCATGTATCGAAAGATATATGATCGCCCAATCGTGTATCCCGCATCGCTCTTAACTGACTGACTAACATTTGAAAATGGTTGAAGAACAGATCGTACTGCGAGAAAAAAATCTCTCGTCTGTCATATATCGAAAGATACATGATCGGCTCTTAACTGATTGACTGACATTTGAAAATGGTTGAAGGACAGATTAGCTGAAATGTTGTAGTCACAGTAAAAAAAAAAAAAATAAATAAATAAATAAAAATTCAGTCATAAAAAAAAACGATTGAAATAAACAAATATCTTTTACGATTGGTTGATTGTTTTAAATGAATAAATGTCCTGCCAGCGTAGCCTAGAAATCAGTGGATACGGATTGATAATGCCATACCCAAAGAGGAGACATTCTAGGTGGATTCTTGCAGATAAAAACCTGATCTAGATCATTGTTTGAGCATCGTGCCAGATATGAAACCGGTTCAGTGTGCGCGGATAGCGTTCGGCATGAAGCGCTCGCTTCTAAATTCAACTATAATAATAAAAAAAAATCTCGACATTAAATGAACCAACAAAAAAATTGATAGATCATACAATCTATCAAGGCAAACCATAGTACCAGTTTCAGGTTTTCAATAACTGAATCGAGTACTGAATTAGATTTGGTTTAAGGGCAACGATACGAAATCTTTCACTTCGACGCCGAGATCGAAAAACGAATCAAATATCTGATAATTAGGTTGTATAGAAAATAATGACAGATTTTATAATAGACATTTTAATTGCGTTAAATACAGCTGAGTGAGGGGTCCCGCCCAACTGGAAGACTTCAGCTCTGCTTCAAGGATGTCTACAAACGAGACATGAAACTGGCCGACATCGACCCCAACAACTGGGAAGCCGCGTCTGATTATCGTCAGCTTTGGAGAGCCACAGTCAGTGAGAGCGTCACAACTGCAGAAGCCGCGAGGGAAGATCAGCATGCAGCAAAGAGGGCCAGGAGGAAAGCAAGGGCAGCCTCCGTCTCATCCAGCTTCATCTGCACCAAGTGTCTGAGAGACTGCCGCTCCAGAGTGGGACTACACAGTCAGCAGAGGCGATGTGATTCCATCGCCTAGCACCTACACGCGCTACTCCATCGTTTCTCGAGACGAACGGATGCCGACGACGAAGAAATAGTGGCATAAAAATATATGACTCATTCCTAATGATTAATGTGTCCTTTTTATTTTATATTAATCTCTTTCAGAATTTAAATTGAAGTATTACATACTGTTATACTGGAACATACCTATTCTATTGTTAATAGATTTTCCCACATATAATAAGTAGTAGCAGTCGCCAGGGAAGCTCAGTGAGTTGGTCAGTCAGTCGACTGGATGATCGGTTGAACTCTCTGCCTTCGGGCGGGGAGGAACCAGAAAGAGGCTACGCCGAAGAGCGGATTCTCTTTCGGGGAGGTAAACCGACCCTGAACCCGTTTATACGGGTTCAATGGGCATATTTTTGACCGAGCCCACGGGCTCGAAGATCCCACGTTAAACCGGCCTTGTGACACATGATGCCCTCGTGGGGGTGACTAAATATCGAGTTGGTGAGTCAGTCGATGTCGGACATTAAAGTTTCAGCTACCACAACCAGATTGCTGCGTCATTAACTATTATATCAAGTTCCTAACGTTTTGTACGTTGAACCTGTTTAGGACCGACTTAGTGAAATACAAGCCTCCACTGTGAAAACTACTCTATAACACATAGCCACTCATCTTGAACATGAAAGGAGAATATATGTTTACGCTTTTTGCATGAGTTCAAGTTTGGCCATTAAGCTTAGCAAACTGCTGTCAACATTAACAAAGCATGGAGCGAAGGATCCACATGTGATCGGACAGTCTGGCGCTGGTTTCTGAAGTTCCGCGGTGGGGATACGTGTCTTACATATCGACATCGTGGGTGACATCTATCTGAAAGTGAGAATCAACATTTGAAAACACTAGTGGAACAAAACTCACGTCAAGGTGTCAGTATTTCAACAATATCGGACCTTCTCAAATAAATTGGCAAGGCGAAAAACTCAATGTGTTCGATGCTGCATCTGCGAAATTCGAATGATCCATTTCTTGTTCTCTGGCTGATCTTTTTCAAGCCAAACGTTGGTTGATTTCGTTTAGTGGCATATCAACACCTATATGGGTTATTTAATGCCGAAATCTAAATGTTTTCGACAAATTTTATATCTCCAACTAAATATATTTTGAACGTAATTATATGCTTTCAACTACATATAAAATGGATCGTTGGTAATTTTTTTATATAAAAATATATTGGTTGCAATGCAGTGGTTCCCAAACAAGTTTGGGTCATGCCCCACTTTGGTATTTCTAAAATTCTGGTGCCCCCTCTATAATATTTAATTCTTCAGTCAGTTATGTGCCATGCGTGATAACATGCTTAGGCTGCCATGTATCTTTCGATACATGAGTGACGAGGCAGATTTTTCCCGCAGTAGGTTGTCATTCCTTTCTGCGGTAGACCAGTTGCCATCCAAGGCTATAGAACCAGGTCTCTTCTACTATTTACCCATAGCTGGGGGAGAAAAAGAGGATCCATACCTTTCCCAAGGGTATTAGCACGTAAGTGAATGTAATGGATTCGACTACATATTCAAGATGTTAAGGCAATTCACGTGAACGAAGCTTAAAAGGCCATTAAATTGATCTCAAAACCATATCGCCTATGAAAGAGAAAAATTAAAAAAAACATACAGTTAATTATATATAGTTTCAAAACATAATAGAGAACTGAAAGGCAGAAATATAAAATATTTGAATGAAAGCTCATTCTGTAATATACTTTGATCATTTTAATCCTGAAATAATAATGCAATATGAAACTTGAACTCATCACAAAATGACTGTTAATGAGATCCTTGTGCGTCATGTCTGCTACAGATAGATTTTATATTAGGCACCGATTTCGTCAGCTTAAGCCTCAAGTCTCTTCGTTTAGTGATATCCAATTGATTTCTTTTCTTCAATAACAAATCATTTACGGCACTAAAACCACATTCTAACACACCTCGTAATTTATAAATGATCTGGACGACATTCATGATGTTTATATGAGGGTTTAGAACTGAAAGGCAGAAATATAGAATATTTGAATGAAAGCTTATTCTGTAATATACTTTGATCATTTTAATCCTGAAATAATAATGCAAAATGAAATTTGAGCTCACTAGAAAATAATTCACTGTTAGTAACTCATTGTAGAATTGCCCTCTTATTCTGTCGGTATAGTAAACCGAATGATGCACAAAATATTACCATGTCCCACCGGTGAAGCAAAAGCTTTAGAATTTTTAACCAAGACCAGTTAGGATATAAGTATTTCTTTTTTTTATCTTATATTAGTGTTATAACGGGTATAACAACAAAATTGTCCAAATCGTGTAACAGCAAATTATCCATTACATCATCGGCACATCGAAAGCTTACAACACCTGGTACTTGTTGCTCATGATGACGGCCGTCTTTGAGTATAGAATCCAGAGGTTAGCAGTGAATATTTCGAAGGCAGTAGGGTAGCGTTGTTCAGGTTAACTGTGGATATCCCGGTAAAGTAGCAGAGCGTAGTTCTTCCTTCTTTTCCTCTTCGCCTGACAAGCTGGCACTGGACATTCGGAGCGATTAAACAAAATGGCCGCCTTGTTGGGAATCATTGCTGTAATGTTACTAAAAAAAAATGTTACTATAAAAAATGTATTTTTATACTTTCATAGTGTTTTGTTGGGTCAGGCTGTATCTGGGAACAACGGCAATTAAGAGTTAATCCCCAAAATCTCCAATCTTTCGATCAGATGCCTTGCTGCCGGATGTAGTTCGTCGTCAAACTAAACCAAGGCATTTCGTTGCAAAGAAGATGTAGAAACTGCATTCAAAGATTGCTTTAGTGTTTGATCCTAAAGGCATAAATGAACGTGTAAATTGATGGCGGTAATGTATAGATGTTAAGGGTTCGACTGATTTTAAACGCTGTTTTATTACGTTAATTTAGCACATTATTTTCCCTACGACCTACTGATTTATACATTAGATAATTAGTTGTGCGCGGGGTGTAACAGCCATCAACCCAGAAACTGGATCCAGCGTCGAGAGTTCGAATTTCTTAGGAATTTTTTTGTTCACTTCATTTCTGCAGAGTGAGTGGTGATTGTCAAATTTAAAATATCTCACAGACCTGTCCAATAAACAGAATTTACAAATTTTGCAAGAAAACTTAACGAAACGAACGGGACAAAAAATAATATTAGGTTGGTGCAAAAATAATTTCGTTTTATAACATATGTTACTATGTGAGAAAACGAAATTATTTTTGCACCAACCTAATATAAAACAAGCAAACAATATATGCAATAAAATAAAACGTTAATAAGGCAGAGAAAGTTCATAAATTAAGAATTGTGGTTGATACCCAAGATCAAGTTCGGATAAACGAGCTTAGCGTTATGACTTGAAGACAAGACAGACCGGGACTGGGTCGGATGAAACCGAGAACTGTCCTGTTTTATTGGATAGGAAAAATCCCAACATAGATTTGTGTGCTTCTGCCTATAAATTGGGGAGGGACAAGTTTTTTTTACTGTCATTGCAATACATGAATTAATGGGTCGTGAATCGGTTTCGCTAGGTTTAGGATAGATTGTGTAGACCAGCCTCTCTCCACTTCCTCTTGAACTTGTGCCACAATTTTTGTATTTCGTAACAATAAATAATCATTCCAATACTGATAGGAACCAACTAAGTATTAGGTTGGTGCAAAAATAATATCGATTTCTCACATAGTAACATATGTTAGAAAACGACATTATTTTTGCACCAACCTAATACTAAGGCCTTTGGAAGGCATGAACCTATCTTCTCAAGCAATGGATTAAGAAGTAGGAATCAATGGAATTCTATAACGCAACTTCTCGTCTCTCCAGCCTGGGGTTCGCTCACTGGGTGTCTCACCCTGCCAATTGAATGTTCCGCCCACCACTCACATTGTGATTGTTTCTGATCCTGAAACCCGCTGGAACACGTTCAGGAGTGAAGCGGTTCAATTGCGGGAAAAGTGAAGGTTATTCCCGGGTATTAAATGGCGTCGAAAGTTGTTATTTGCTATCCTGCTACATTTCTCCGTCTCTATCTGCATCTGGCGGTCACTGTCAGGTCTACAGTTAACTCGTCCATCTCGTCCGGTGTTACCGTGAATATATTGGAAATAGATCCATTTCAGATTACAAGCTGATTTGTATATGGGCATAATGGCAAGATTGGAGAAAGGGTTTTGAAGAATTCATTCCCCATTTTGTTTACTGGCTGGATCAAACAAATTCATCAATAAACAATTGCGGTAGAATTGTGGATAGGACGAGGCATCATATCTGATCAAAATTTAGCAGAAACTAAGTTATTTATCTAAAGTTTAACTTTTTCCATTCAATTCGTCATTTATTGAAGTTTCTTTGAACATCAGATTCTTAAATACCTGTAAAAGATTTGTTCCTTGAACATTTACCTCGTTAGCTGTTGCTAAAGTTCTAAAGAAGCTTAATATTTTGTGAATAAATTATTTATTTGACTGCCGCGAGTGACTGAGACACTTTCATTTCTATTTACCGCCTCTTTCGATCTTCAGCTTCTCTTTCCCGCCATTTTCGCTTCTCTCTCTTTCCCGCCATTTTCGCTTCTCTCTCTTTCCCGCCATTTTCGCTTCTCTCTCTTTCCCGCCATTTTCGCTTCTCTCTCTTTCCCGCCATTTTCGCTTCTCTCTCTTTCCCGCCATTTTCGCTTCTCTCTCTTTCCCGCCATTTTCGCTTCTCTCTCTTTCCCGCCATTTTCGCTTCTCTCTCTTTCCCGCCATTTTCGCTTCTCTCTCTTTCCCGCCATTTTCGCTTCTCTCTCTTTCCCGCCATTTTCGCTTCTCTCTCTTTCCCGCCATTTTCGCTTCTCTCTCTTTCGCTTCTCTCTCTTTCGCTTCTCTCTCTTTCGCTTCTCTCTCTTTCGCTTCTCTCTCTTTCGCTTCTCTCTCTTTCGCTTCTCTCTCTTTCGCTTCTCTCTCTTTCGCTTCTCTCTCTTTCGCTTCTCTCTCTTTCGCTTCTCTCTCTTTCGCTTCTCTCTCTTTCGCTTCTCTCTCTTTCGCTTCTCTCTCTTTCGCTTCTCTCTCTTTCGCTTCTCTCTCTTTCGCTTCTCTCTCTTTCGCTTCTCTCTCTTTCGCTTCTCTCTCTTTCGCTTCTCTCTCTTTCCCCTCTCTCTCTCTCTTTCCCCTCTCTCTCTCTCTTTCCCCTCTCTCTCTCTCTTTCTCCTCTCTCTCTCTCTCTTTCTCCTCTCTCTCTCTCTCTTTCTCCTCTCTCTCTCTCTCTTTCTCCTCTCTCTCTCTCTCTCCTCTCTCTTTTCCATTCATTAGTTCCGTCTCTGTTATTCTTTTTTCTACACGTTCCGTTTTTTTTTCTTTGTTGCTTTTTTTTTTTTTTTAATTTTATTTATTTCTATTTTCTCTATTTCTATTTTCTCAGTCGTAATGTCTTCATACAGTAATTGTGACAAATCTTTATCCAAAGCTCTTCAAATCCTTATCTAATTCTGCCTGAATCTCTTTGGATTTTGTTTTATGCTCTACCACGAAGATGCATCACCAACCATGAATTTTGATGTAATCAAACTACATTAAAATATATCCCTCGCCATTAGCTCTTTCCAAATTATCCTCTCTTATCTCAACAGTATCTTTCTTTGAACTTACGTGTTTCCTATCGATCCTTTTAGGCGGTGTTGCAGCTCACAGAAGATAACATACTAAATTCGGATTTTAAAGACAATCACCTTGTTCTCCGAAGCAAAAATGTCACACACACACACGTTTTCTCTCTCTCTCTCTCTCTATATATATATATATATATATATATATATATATATATATATATATACGTCGTGAGTGTGTGTCTCTCTCTCGCTCTCTCTCTCTCTCTCTCTCTATATATATATATATATATATATATATATATATATATATATATATACATACATACAAACGTTGTATTCTACGTATAAGGGTCAAGCAGCAACCAACAGCTCATATGACTTTATTATAGTGGTGATGGCTTTGCGCAGAACGATCAACATTTTTGAAGTCCCCAAATGGCAGGTTTTGAATTCAGAGTTGTCCTTCTCCTACACCAGTTGCCATACAAGGCTATAGAACCCCGTCTGTTCTGCTATTTAAGCAGCACAAATTTATCTAAACGAATTTTGTTACATTAAAATAAGCCCAGGCTTTTTAAAAAAAATTTATCCGGTAAGATGTTCAACAGTGTTAAAATTTTTGATAAACTGTCGGAATTTCTTTTGTCTTGTCTTGTCTTTTGTCACTGATTTTCTACCATATCAGTCATTGTCAAGAACTGGGTGTTGTCCTTATATTATTATTATTATATTTTATCTTCATAGAATGTCTTCTATCTTCTAACGAAAGATATTTTATTCAATGTGGATTGTTTCTTTAGTATAATAGCTGGAGAGAGAGAATAATAATAGATTTTCCCAAGGGTATTAGCACGTATTAGTAAGTGAATGTAATGGTTTCGACTGGAATTCGAACTCAGCTCTCCAATACCTCAACCCGAGCAGCTATCCACTACTCCAACTAATAATATATAAAATCATCCCATTTCCTTCCTGAGGAAAATAAAGCGGCAAATCGAAAGAGCTGGAGCTTGTCTTTTTTTTGTTTTCAATCTATACAAAAATTTCACCGAGGCCGAACCTCGGGATCGACTGCGTGCCAATATTAAAGCAAGTTGGTAGCCTACTGGTCCTCTCAATGATAGCCTTTTACCTGCCACTCTGGCTTTGTCACACGCAATAAAGCAGGCCTTTCTCTCCACTCGTGGAAAGATGTGTCAATTGATCCTCAACCACATGTTCCATCTGTCAAAAGTTTGTAAAACACCAGCAAAAAATCCAAAATTACCTCATGCGGGCATAGCCTATTTCAACCAGCGCAACCTTATGCCAGTTTTCTTTAACCCTAGACTGAATTTGTCTCGCAATCAGGGATTTAGGATTTAATTTAGATAGCAGTCGAGGAAAAAATACCGAACCTACCCAAAATGACGCCTCGGCTATATAAAAAGCCCGAGTTGGTGGTAAGTGGATAGCGTGAGTTTTCTCTCTGAAAGAGAAAGATGTCCGCTGGAATCAACCCCGATATTAACCTTATGATACTTCGTCATTTGTATTGCTCTTTCTGATAACATTCTGAACAAGAATATCACGTTCCATGTTCCAGTGTCTTTGACGAACCCGGACTGTTCTTGTCGTATCTCTGGCTTAATTCTGCTGCTCGCTCCATTCATCAGAATACGAGTAATGTTTTGTTATGTGGCTCATTAGGCTGAGTGTTCAGTGGAGTTCACATTCGTTTGCGCCTGGTTTCTTCGGCAGTGCTGTGAAAATAGATGTGCTTAGATATTCCAGTATCCCCACTGTTGAAGATTTCGTTTATTATTTCTGTAATCTTATCTATGCCAACGTCATCTAAGGCTGTCAGTATTTCTGTTACAATTCCGTCTGGCCCTGCCGCTTTGTTTCTGTTCAATTTGATCAGTGCTGCTTGTACTTCATCTGTTAGAATTTCAGGCCGGTCGGTAGTTCTGTGTATTGCTGGTTGTTCTCTTTCGTCGTTGAAGAGTTCTCCAGTATATATTTGTTCTGGCGCTAAAGAATTTCTTTCTTTCTCTAATATAAGCATTCCTTCCTTGGAATTTATGCAGCCTGTTGCCGAGCAAGTCTTCTGTCCTGTTAGTTCCCTTATTTGTTTATGAATATTTCCTTTGTCTGTGGTACTAAATCTCTCTGTTTCTGCACATTCTTATTTATTAGGTTGGTGCAAAAATAATGTCGTTTTCTCACATAGTAACATATGTGAGAAAACGACATTATTTTTGCACCAATCTAATAGCTTGCCTGTATTTTCGTTATTTCGTTGTGTAGTTTTCCGTGTTCCGTTCCGTGTCTTGGCAGAGTTTTCTGCTTCTTTTCATGTCGAGAATCTCATCAGTGATCCATCCGTTTTTTGTTTGTTTTTTGTTTTTGTTTTTTTTTTGTTTTTCGTCGTTCATTCTCCTTTGGAATGATATCCTTTACAGACATGACCTGAAACTTCCATTCAAGCATGAAACACCGTCGCTGCTGCGTGTTGACATTAATGTCCTCTTTTATATTTTATATTTACGTTCTATCTCTGATATTGAGAACTTTTACCTATAAATATAGCATAACTTAAAACTATATTTTATCAAAGGACGAAATGTGTCGGCTAAGTTACGTTTTCCTTTTGTCTTTATGCGTATTGTCCTTTTACGCTATCTGAAGTTTTTACACATAAATACATGGTTCCAATGAAAATCCTTGGAAATTATCGAATGACTTTAGTCCATATAAAATACATACACAGAACTGCTCTCTCAAAAGATTTCTGAAAATTAAAGAATGGTGGTAACAGACCCATTATTACGTGGGATATTGTAGCAAAAACCAAATCTTAAAATGGGAAAGGTGATAGATGTAATGTATGCCTTGTAGAAAAATTAGTTATATTAAAAACATTTAAATAACATTACCGAAAGAAAATAAATTGATGAGCAAGGATAAGCACAAAAATAAATGTTCGGTGAAATACGTTGATCCCCATTAATTTTTAATGTAAATTTATTAATTGTTTGCTTTTTTTTAAAGAACAATCAATCTCCCTTTATTTTTTTTATTTTTTTTAAAGTTAAATTTAAATATCCAACAGAGTGAAAGGTTTTTTAAAAAAAACAATTCTTTATTGAAGGTTTAACTTATATTAGGTCGGTGCAAGAATAATATCGTTTTTTGACGTTAAAAAATACGTCAAAAAACGATAATATTTTTGCACCAACCTAATAATTCTCTTTTCGTCGCAATTGCAATTGATAGCGTCTAATTAAACCGTACTGTGACCTATTCAAAATATTACATAGTTCGGATTCCCTAATGTGTCTTAAGAGTCACTTTATGTGAAGGGATCATAAAGAATGGTGACTTTAAAAGAAAATAAAAAATGCGCGCAAAATATAAACTAACTACGGAGTTCAGTTGCGTATACGAAGAAAGATTATGACGACTTAAGGTGTCGAATAAAGATAAAATAACTTTATTTCTAAATTCTTATAACTTTTACGTACATAGGATGCTGAACGTAAAAGTCCGAAGGCCACAAAGCACAGGAGTTAGCATAAAGTTGGTGTTGGAATTTTTTTGGTACTAGTGAGCCAGCCAAAATGAGCTGACTCATTTTATAGCTCACCAATAGAAGGGTTAACCAATCAGAAGGCGCAAAATATTCAATGCGACGTGCCATTTTTTTTTTTTTTTTTTTTTTTTTTTTTTCCGAATATGCATTGCCAGCCTTTGATATCGAAGACTGAAGCATTATGGAACCGCTGCTGGTGAGTGTTAATTATTAACGTTGTTTCGTTGAACAGATTACGTACTGCGCTGTATTCTATATTCATAGACTATGGTGAACATGGTTAACAGTTGGTCCGAAGGGAGGCTTCTAGACTAATATAGAATAAAATATTAATCCCCGTTTATTTTAAAGTACAGTAAATTTTCATTAATTTTGGGGGAAAAATTTCAAGTTTTTATTATTTAACATACAAAATATTCCCGCATCCTGGGTAAGACGTTAAACTACATCCACGTCCTGGGTAAGACGTTAAACTACGTCCAGCAGCAGGGCCTCTGTTCAGGAGGTTTTGAGGAGCGTGGAACCACCTCTTAATTGCTGGTTTTCCCAGGTCCACCCTGACCCGGGGTGGTAGCACCTGTTAAGGTCCCAGCTATGGGCAAATAGTTAACTATTACCAGCAATACTTTTTGAAAAAAAAAATTATTACCAGCAATACAATTTTGAAGGAAATATATTACCAGAAACAGATTTTTGACAAAACAAAATATTACCACCAATAAAAATTTATGTCAGCATTAAATAACCCATTGAGGTTGATATGCCATAAAACAAACCAAACAAAATATTCCCACTGTTTTAAAAACAATTTAATAATTAAAATAACAAATACTTATTAAATAAAAATGTAATTATTTTTCTTTTTCATAACTTTAAGTTTTTATATATACAAGAATGCCGTTTCCAGAAATATTTCGAGAAATATAAGCAAATCAAAAGGCCAAAAAGTTCGAATTTGTCTCCAAAAAGAAATGTTTCCGCATAGCCAGTTTTATGTTGCATGCTCAAGATTTAAAAATCCTAAGAATTTATTCTTCGTTTTTAAAAAGGAGAAAAAAAAAGATATTCTTAAAAAAAATATTGTTTACGATGAAATCCTATAAAATTAAATTTAATTAAAGTAATTGTTAAACTGCCAAGTAGAGTTTTTGCCAAAGTATTTTTCCTAGAAAAATCAGCTTCTTCAAATTTTATCGTTTGGTTTGTGAAATTGAACGAAAGGTAGAATTTGTAAATCTCGACAAAAAATGTTAACGATAATTTCAACAATACTAAATAAATTATGTAGATTTTTTACACATGCCAGCCTGTTGCTAAAATACTAGTTCCGTTAAATTGTGTATTTCATCATTTCAAATTCACCCTACTGTAAAAAAAAACACAAAGCCAAACATTTAAAATACTTAGAATTTGGCCCCAGAAAGAAATATTTACGTATCACCAGTTGTATATTGGATGCTCAAGAGTAAGAAATCCTAAGAATATATTCTTCGCTAGGAAAACGGAAAAAAATTACCAAAAAGTCTTATAAAATTTAAGAAATTATTAAACTGCCAAGTAGGGTTTTTGTCAAAGTATTTTTTTCAAGACAAATCAGCTTTATTCAAATTTTATCGATTGGTTTGCGAAATCGAACGAAACGTAGTTTTATAAATCTCGGCACAAAATGTTAGCGATAACCTCAAGAATATTAAATACTGTGAGGATTTCGATAAAATGCAAAAAAAATCTAGTTCTTCAAAATTCCCCAACCTATTGTAAATAAGAATTAAAATAAACATGTTGAAACAAGTAATTTTATCGAAGAAGGAAGATGCAATCATTTAGAATCGCCAAAGAATCTAATTATTTTTTTTTTTTTTTTCTGTGTCAACTTAAGACTGTTCGTCGATGCTACACTCTACAATCGTTAACATGTTTGCCAGGCTGGTCTTTGATTGATTTGACTTCAATTATATTCGATTTAACTATTGTAGATTTTTTTTTCGTTTACTAACACATTCTCTCGATAATTCATTATACGCCAACAACCCGTACTGGTTTATTTTCTTTGGTTTTCATGAATTTTGCTTCGTCGTTTCTAAAACTAATTTCAATAGAAACGTGGTTTCCTGTTTGTTTGTTTTTTGTTGTTTCTTTTATTATTATTTTTTTATTATTATTATTTTTTTATTATTATTATTTTTTTATTATTATTATTTTATTATTATTATTATTTTTTTATTATTATTATTTTTTTATTATTATTATTTTTTTATTATTATTATTTTTTTATTATTATTATTTTTTTATTATTATTATTTTTTTATTATTATTATTTTTTTATTATTATTATTTTTTTATTATTATTATTTTTTTATTATTATTATTTTTTTATTATTATTATTTTTTTATTATTATTTATTTATTTTATTTTTCTTTTCCGCCGATGAAACCGGTCATGAAATCGCTTTATTTGCATGGTATTGAATTGTATCCGGCTATCTCATCCACCATCGCCTCCCCTTCTTTTTACCGCTTTTCCTCCGTTTTGCTCCTTTGTTTATTTCTTTTCCCCCCCTCATCACACCATTTTTTCTCTCTTCTTTCTGTTCTTGTCTTCGATTTATTTTTCCTTTCGTTTCCTTTCTCGTTTCTCGCTTACGCGTTCTTCTTTCACTCCTCTGCAGACTTCCAACTCAGCGCTCTCTTGACAAATCCTCGTGCCTTTCAGACACGTCAATCTGAAACGTTTATATATAAGACAAGGTCTGATTGATTTTTTTTTTCTTTTACGCCTTGCCAACACTTTTCAGGTTATTTAAAGCCAGAAAATATAGATTGTAAAATTATTTTTTAAATAATAGTGATTTACTGATACAAGTCCAACTAATTATAACTGGGTGGGGAAGTGCTGGATTCATGCCTTTCACAAGGGTATTTGCGGTGGAGAAATGGATAGCGGCTCGGATTGAGGAATCGGAGAGTCGAGTTCAAATTCCAATCGGATCTATTACTTTCAATTACTTCCTAATACCCTTGAGAAATGACTCCTCCTCTTCTTCTCCTCCCCTCCCCTGCTATGGGTAAATACCAGGACAAACTGGGTTCTATAGCCTTGGGTGGCAGCCTGACTAGGAGAACGTAACTCTGAATTCAAATAGGCCTGGAGAGGGTTGGACTCCGTCAGGTTATCTTGTCCAAGAAATACCACTTCTACTGCGGCTGTAATACATGCGGTGCCCCACGATGCTGTCGGGTCCCCGGATTCGGGCGTGCTCGTCAATATAATGGTACTAACTCGAATTGGAACCCATTTTCAATTTTGAGCCGTTATACATTACACTACGCGAAAATCCAAGCTTAGAGCACCTCGTATTTCAAAGCTGTCACCCATTTAGGTACTGACCAGGCTTGACGTTTCTTAACTTTGTTGATCGTATGAGAATGGATGGTTCAGCATGATATGTTCATAAGTCTTATATGAGACAAGGAGCTTTCTTTTAGTCATGGGCGCCAGCAATGACATCTGCCTAGAAGGACGCTAATTAATACTGACAGGCAGTTCGATATGGCAAATTCTTCTGCGGTGAAGCCAATATATTTACGGTAGGTCCTTTTTAAGTTTTGTGAGTTAGCAAACTTGTTGATTCAACATGCCATAAATACTTACTAGGACTGAGTTTCTGCCTATATCTCTGAGATGAGGTATTATGATTATTTACATTATTCGGGCTGTTATCCTCATCTTCATTGCCTTATTCACAGCGTTTCGACCGTTGTATGCTCCGGCCTCCTTCAGGTGATTGGAATTTCGAACGGAACCCCTTATTTTGTTCACCAGGGTATCTTGTTCTAGTTCTATGTGCAATGCCTCTTCCGGATATTTCAGTTATTTCCCTTTAACTCAATTCTCCTTAGTTTTTGGTTCACCACTGCTGTGGCCTGGTATTGAACTCACAACTAGTCACTGGATATAACCAACTATTTTATCCACTGGGCCATGTGTCCTTGAGGATAAAATAAAGGGTTCAATTAGAAATTCCAATCACTTGAAGAAGGCCAGAGAGTACAACAGCCGAAACGTTGTGAATAAGGCGGTGAATATGAGGATAACGGTCTGAATAATGTAAATAGGATTGAGTTGTTGGGATTTTTGGTAGTCAAGCTTACATAGGGGACATCTTCTACATGTCCATGCAATAATTCTTCCAAAATTTCGTGCAATATGGCAGAATGCATCGTTCTACATGACATCACTGCTATTATAGAAAACTGTTTCACATGAAGGTCTGTACCTTGTCTTAAATCCCGTTGGATTAAGCTGTACACTGAAAAATATCTTCCACGTGAATGAAAGGACTCAGAATTACTCGCTCAACATTATTTACATTCTTCGGACTGCTGTCCTCAGCTTTGCCATATTCACGACATTTCGGTCGGAAGAAGGCCGGTACGTACAACGGCCGAAACGTCGGGAACATTGCAATAAAGACGAGGACAACAGTCCGAACAAGGTAAATAATATAAATAATGACAATACCTCATCTCAGAAATATAGACAGATCCTGAAGAAGGCCGAAGCATAAAACGACCGAAACGTCGTGAATATAGTAACAAAGATGAGGACAACAGTCCGAACAATGTAAATAGTGTAAATAATTGCAATACTTCATCTTAGAAAGGTAGACAGATATTCTCGCTGAACGTTTGCTTAAATAAGAACAGAGTATTCTCGGCTTGTTATCTTCTCACAGGGCATTATTTTCCTGGAATAAAAACACAAACCTCTTCTGCTGGCCACCATTTTCAGAAAAATACAATTGGCCCCAAAAATCGTGTTGACCAGTTATATATATATATATATATATATAATGAAAAATATTAAAAAATTAAAATTTCAGATACACTGGGTTGTATATTAATATTTTTGTTTTATTTTTTAAATTAGGTTCAACTAGTTTCGGTCAGTATGGCCATCATCAGGAGAATAAATACCTGCTTGTTAGTGATAGTGAGCTACAGGGGTCAATGACTGTCTCTGAAGACACTGAAAGATCCCTGTAATTTTCGTTGTTTTTTATCGTTAATTTTTGATCAGTCAAAAGGCCTCTTTGACGTTCTTTTAAAGAAAGGCTGGGAGATTCATGATTCTCAGTTTTACTTCCTTAGTCATCCTAACAGCTTTATTGGTTGCTGGGAAGTGGTGGGGGTTGTTATTCGTATGTTATCTTTCATTTTTTTTTTTTTTTTTTTTTTTTTTTTTCGGAGGGGGAATTGATATGTGTCTGTGTCCTCAACACTTCTGCAAGCATGTCTGTCTAGTGTAGTTGAGAAATATGAGTAGAAGATTGATCTACGAGATGATATATTCTATTCGTGTTCTTTAGTCTGTTAAGTCCGTCCGGACAAAATGATTTGAGGCGCAAAATCCATTTGTCTTCATGTTCTTCTCGAATTTTCCTATGTTGATCTTTTGTGTCTATTCCTATTCTTTCAATAATAAGGAATTTTTCATGGCTATTAAAATCATGTTTTTCTAGGCGGAAGTGTTCTACAGGTAATAATCTTTCGTCGGCATCCGATTTGATACGATTCCGTTAATTTAATAATTCATATTTTCCCACATATTGTTTCTGGAATATTGTTCATTCGAATAATTAAATTATGTAATGACTTCTACAGTTAGAATTGTGGTTGATTTTGAAAGTAATGTTAATGAAATATTTACGCATGGCCAGTAATGTGTTGCATACTCAAGAGTAAGAAATCCTCAGAATTTATTCTTCGCTGTTTAAAAGGAAAAAAAAGAAAAAGAAATTTTCTTAAAAAAAAAAAAGAAAAGAAAATATTAAGCCGCGAAGTAGGGTTTTTATCAAAGTATTTTTCTAACCAAATCAGCTTATTCAAATTTAATCGAATGATTTACGAAATTGAACGAAACTTAGTTTGTAAATTTCGACAAAAATGTTAGCGATAATTTTAACAATACTAAATACTGTGAAGATTTCAACACGCTGCAGTGCATTGAAAAATAAATTCTAGCAATTTAAAAAAAATCTATGGAGAGTTAGGGTTGCTTTTGTTCTAATATTACTTGTTTCCTGCTATTTAATATGATATTTATTATTATTGTTATTTATTATCATTATGCTATTTATTATTATTGTTATTTATTATTATTGTTATTTATTATTATTGTTATTTATTATTATTGTTATTTATTATTATTGTTATTTATTATTATTGTTATTTATTATTATTGTTATTTATTATTATTGTTATTTATTATTATTGTTATTTATTATTATTGTTATTTATTATTATTGTTATTTATTATTATTGTTATGCTATCTATTATTATGCTATCTATTATTATGCTATCTATTATTATGCTATCTATTATTATGCTATCTATTATTATGCTATCTATTATTATGCTATCTATTATTATGCTATCTATTATTATGCTATCTATTATTATGCTATCTATTATTATGCTATCTATTATTATGCTATCTATTATTATGCTATCTATTATTATGCTATCTATTATTATGCTATCTATTATTATGCTATCTATTATTATGCTATCTATTATTATGCTATCTATTATTATGCTATCTATTATTATGCTATCTATTATTATGCTATCTATTATTATGCTATCTATTATTATGCTATCTATTATTATGCTATCTATTATTATGCTATCTATTATTATGCTATCTATTATTATGCTATCTATTATTATGCTATCTATTATTATGCTATCTATTATTATGCTATCTATTATTATGCTATCTATTATTATGCTATCTATTATTATGCTATCTATTATTATCTTCTTGAGCAAGCGTTTAAATTTCTGACACTCATTAGTTGGTTAAAACAGAATTATGTTATCCCCCCCCGCCCAACTGTGTTTTGTTTTTTCTCTTTTTCCGCCAGGCACCATATCCTGAAGAACCAGTTTAATAAATACTGCACTAGTTCTTTTAATTTATCCTAACATTTTCAAGGATTTGCTGGTATCAAAGTGTGAAAGCAAATTGATTACATTTCTAAGAGGGCTTATTTTTCATTTTGTCCATAAGATCTACTGGGAACAATGTTAGCATACAGATAGAACTTTAGGGAATACACAAAAAATCAGAAAGAATGTCAAAATAGGTTTTCTAATCAGATTTACTAAACTTGTAGAGAGCGATGATTCTATGAAGACTAAAAAGACACACCAGACTTTATTATTGGCAGGCATAAACCTTAACATAAAATAACACTGCATTACTTGTGTAAAGGTGCACTTGGAAGTTTTAAACAAAGTAGTAAAAGAAAGCAAGAAGAAAGGACTAACGGTAAGAAAAAATGCATTTCATCACGCATCAGCATGTTGCAAAAAATTCTAGAAATTAAAATAAAAATACTCTGGAAAGTTATGGCTGCTTTTGTTCTATTAGGTTGGTGCAAAAATAATGAAGTAATAATGTCGTTTTTTTAGGTATTTTTTAACGTCAAAAAACGACATTATTACGTCACTATTTTTGCACCAACCTAATAATATTACTTATTTCCTGCTATTTATTATGAATCTTGAGGAAAGCTTTTTAATGCCTGCCAGTCATTAGTCGGTCACAACAGAAATATGTAATCCCCCCCACCAACTCTGTTTTGGTTTTTCTCTACTTCTTTCTCCAGGCACCAAATTCTCAAGAGTCAGTTTAACAATCCCTGCAATAGTATTTGAAACTTCACAAACGCAAATAAAAGGAATTAATGCAAAAAAAAAAATCCGTTTCGTGAACAGCTTTGACAGAATATGACTCCTCTGGAAATGTATTGTTTTTAAGATAAGTAACTTATAACAGAAACGAGCGAATTCGCTGATTGATTTACAACATAGGAGCCTAATTCAGCACATATAGACCGTATATACTCGCGTATCATACGACTTTTGAAGACCTTATTTTGAAGCTAATTTTAAGAGGGTCGCATCATATATGAGATATAAAATTAACGTCTGTACTGCTGGCCCTGGCTACGCAGGTGACCAAAATATATATCCATTTACTTTAGTCAAATTAGCTTAAAAAATTAGGTCTGCAAAGGTCGCATGATACGCGAGTATATACGGTAATTCGAAATTTATATAAAAAGAAAGGATTACTGAAAGAATTTACCGTATATACTTGCGTATCAAGCGATCTTTGAAGACCAAATTTTGAAGTTAATTTTAACGAGGTCGTATTATACACGAAATATAAAATTAGCGTGTGTACTATTGGCCCTGACTACACCGTTGACCAAACTAAATATCCATTTACTGTAGTCGAAAAGTACAGCTGTATTTAAAATAAATATTACTTTGATAAAACTGATGTTTTACTTAACTATATCCAATAATTATAATGCATGTAATATTCACATATTAGTATCGTATTATAAAATACAAAGCTAGTGAATATACATATTTACCATTGTTTACCTTCTACGTTTATGATAGAAATAGCATTTGAGAGCTATTTCTTGTTCCGTGGTTTCTGGCTGTACACGTTTAAATCAGTTTTATAAATGAATGAATATGGGAATCGTATATAGTCATGTATCATGGCACTTTTGATGACCTAATTTTGAAGCTAATTTTAAGAGGGTCTCATTATACATGAGATATAAAATTAGCGTATGTACTGCTAGCTCAGCGTACGCCGTTGACCAAACTATATATCTATTTACTGTAGTCAAAAAGTACAGTTATGTGCCATGCGTGATACACGCTTAAGCGATCATGTATCTTTGGATACATGACTGACGAGGCAGATTTTTTTTCCCCCGCAGTACGTTGTCATTTCTTTCTGAGGTTGACCAGTTGACATTCAAGGCTATAGAACCCGGTCTGTCCTGCTATTTACCCATAGCTGGGAGGAGAAGAGGAATTGTACCTTTCCCAAGGGTATTAGCATATAAGTGAATGGATTCGAATGAAATAGGAAAAGTACAGCTATATTTAAAATAAAAATGATTTTGACAAAACTGATGTTTTACTGAACTGTATCCAATAATAATGCATATAATATTCACATATTAGTCTCGTATTATAAAATGGAAACATAGCTAATATACATCTTTTCCATTGTTTACGTTTATAAGATGTTTAGCTGTTTCTCGTTCGGGTGTTTATGGCTGTACGTGTTTACGCAACGTGTATAGCGTTACTAACGATACTTTTCTCATTCTCTTTTACTTTTTAACTTTATTTAACTAGAAGATGGGATAAAGAGATAGAAGAAAATATTTTGGTCTATTGTAATACGATATGATACACGAGATACATATTAAAATCATTTTTATAAGTGACAATTTGAGGGTCGCACTATACCCGTGATTGCATGTTACACAAGTATAAACAGTATATGGTAAATTGTTTGTTGTAAGAGGAGGCATATTGTAAGTGTCTAGTTTCATATAATACGTACATCGTAAGTTGATCAGCCACGTTAGAACCAATTCACGCATTTCCCTCTATAAAAGTAGATCGGCACTATTTTATTTCTTTTTTTTTTTTTTTTTTTCGTGTCACCAACATGAGGTCACAGTATCGAACGGATGTGTCAAAAGGCCTGCTCGCTCGATATTAGCATTATTTTATTGAAGGAAAATACCCTGCTGCTATGCCTGGGTTGGGGCTACTTAATCAGCTCTTTCCAACATTGATAAAGTATGACAGATTTCCCACTCTGCTGCCACTTTCCCCACAGGCGCAAAGTTGTAAGCTCTTCACTACTCTATAGCTATTTGCATCTTAAATGTTCAGATGAACTCCGCTCTTCGCTTTTACCAGGCTAGACTTTCATAGCTTTTACTCAACGTGCCATGTCCACGGAATCGAATCACGCTCATTTCCCCTGTATTCTAATTACAAGGAGAAAGTTAGATACAGACTGCTATTTCCCTCTAAAACTTCTACTTTGTGAAATAAACTCCCGCTTGGATGCTCCCCCTGAACACTACAATTTTGGGGGTTTGTATACACAAGTGTCCTGCTGAAACAGGAAAATCACCCATGCCGCACTTGTCTGCGTTCAACGTTCCACTGATATATTGCCTATAGAATGAATTGAATTTAAGGCGCTTCGGTGCAATAAGACGCCTACTCTCAAATTTTGAAGAAATCAAAATATTTTTCTTTGTATTTCATAGCCCTCCCCCCCCCCACTATCTCCAATTTTAGCCACTGAATAGATTATTCCAGCATAAAAAGCCGGTTGATCATCAGACCGAGAAAATGTAGCAACGTTATGGTAAGGATTTAGAATGTTATAATTAGAAGAGAATTTAGTGCCACTGACACGTAAATTTTGACAAATTAGTCTTAAACAAGAACGGAGCACTAATTTTAAATGCAGATAGATATTGTTTAAATTTTAGATCCATATAAATCTGGCTACAGAAATAAGATTAAGTTTGATGTATGTCTTGGTTAAAATTTATGGTAACTATTTAGAATGTTATAATTAGAAGCTACAGTGTATAATACCAATGAAACCTAATCTTACTCCAGCCTGTAATGCTCACTAATCGTGACTAATTCATCACAAACCGACTGCATAAATAGCTTCTCTCAAAATGTTGTTAAATTAATATTGAAATGCTGGACTTGATTTACTTTCAATGGCTCAGAATCGGATGTAACTGGGGAACCGATGTTTACACCAGACTCCAAATTAGATAATTCTCTCCCACAAAAAATTTTGAAGGGAGAAATTGAAAAAAAGTTTTTTTTCCTTGTTATTCATCGCCGTTCCCAATTTTACCCCTTGAATAGCTTATTCCTGCATAAAAACCCGACAAATCATGATAAATTCCTGGTGACTATTTAAAATGTAATAATTAGAAAAGAAGTTAGTGTCATTGCAACCTAACCTTACTGCAGCCTGAAATACTTAATAATTGTGACAAATTCATCACAAACCAGGATTTTAATTTTAAATTAGATACATGTAAATTTGCATACACAAATATGGTTAAGTTTGATTTTTGTGTTGGTTAAAAATTCATGGTAACTATTTAGAATGTAATAATTAGAAGTTAGATGGCATAATACCAATGAAACCTAATCTTACTACAGTCTGAAATGCTCCCTAATCGTGACTAATTCATCACAAACCAAATACATGTAATTAAATTAGATCCATGTAAATCTGGCTCTGGATTTACGTGTCGGTTAAACATAGGACTTACCGCAATCCTTTACCGGTAATATAACTTGAAATCCTCATGACCAGTAATCTTGACAACTTTATTACCAGCACTGAGTTTACTGTGTAAAATTGACAGAAAGTAATGTTCTCACGAAATTAGGTTTCATTTATGGTTAAAGGTTTAAAAAATCTACGGGTCCAGCCACGGGCACGACTCAAGACGTGATGAAAACATTGTTTTGGCGACGAGAGATGTTTCTATAGCACCGTTCGTGTTTGTGAACGCTAGCGAAAGCCTGTCTCTGTCATTAGAATTCACATAAACAGTATGCCTAAATAGACAACATTTCATTGCACGTGATCTTTTAATATCATATCAAAATTAATTGAAGTATATGAACTTCATTAGGTTAATTTTAAAAATATGGAAGTTTACTTTCATGGGCTCAGAATTGAATGTAAATGGAGGTCTGGCGCTACACTGTACGATTTATAGGACGCAAGGTGTTTTTTTTTTTTGTTTTTTTTTTTTTTTTTTTTTAAGATTTCATAAGACAAAGAATACGTCTTGTAAGCAGCAAAATATGGTATATTATGAGAGCGCATGTTCCAAGGTTGAGAAAAGAAGACGGATTGGTGAGGAAAATGCGTCATTTGAATTTAGCGAAGGTCACATTCGATTGGCTAGGCCCGGCAAAGGCTACAAACGTTTTTTTTTTTTTGTTTTTTTTTAATTGTTTTGTTTTTGAAATTAAATCAATCTTTCACCCGCCAGTAGTCTAACATCGCCTGAGGAGACACATTTATGGTGTTGAAACATCATTGCTATTATGTAGAGATATTTAACATATTTTAATATCCTAAAATAAATAAATAAATACATATATGTATGTGAGAAATAACGATGATTAGGCATGGTAGAAAAAATAAAAAATTGCCGATCGGTGAAATTCTAAAACAAACCTTTTTGGAAGGCAAGCAGGCTTTTCATATATAGTGCTCCAATTTAATGTCTCTTAAAATGGAGCACTATATATGAAAAGCCTGCTTTCTTCCAAAAATGTTTTTCATCATTAATATAAATAAATAAAATTAAATGTATACTTATGGATCATATAAGCGAACATCTGATTTCATATATATACGCCATGAGCAGTTATGAATGTACGAGATTCATGGAAGATTGAAGTTTATAAGCAGTAAATTCGACCTTGCCAACCGAACGATCCTTTGTGGCCGAGCGGTTAGGCACGTGAAGGGAAATGACGTTTCCGTATAGGATGCAGGTTTGAATCCTGTCAAAGGACGAATATTTTCTATGAAAATTTCTCGGACATTCCGGCCGGTAAATGTTATTTAATACTGTTTATTATAAACAGAGCATTTACTTAAATACTTGTATCTATAAAAAGAACGTTAAACATAAAAATGTCTTTAAATAAATAAATTGTCGGACTTTGTCCATTTCTTTATATATATATATATATATATATATATATATATATATATATATATATATATATATATATAAAATGAAGAGGAATAGGTTAGAGATTGGCATGAGAAGAATGAGACAGTTCAAATATGCAGGCTGACTGAAAACAGAGATACAAATATATTCGTCGATAAATAGATTGAAATAAAAAATATATATCTATCAGTAATTTTGAAGCAATTAATATACTTTTTTAATCCAACATTATTTCCTATTACTATTTAATACTAATAAATCATGTCGTATTACAAATCCATTAATTACTTAAAATCCCTTTGTTTATGCTTCGGGTAAGAAAACAAAATTATCAGTTAGAGATTTAGAAATTTCCCAACGACAGATGTGTAATTCCGAAAAGGGATAATTGAGCTCTATTTTGCTATAATGACTTCCAGTGGCTTAATGGGAAAAATGGCTTGAAAACCGTTTCCCTGATTAAAATATCCACCATACGGAACCCTCCCTGTTTCCCATCAGAATGGCTGATGCTCAAATCCACAACAGCATCCCTTTGCGCCTGCTTGGTCTCACGCTTTCTACTGATCTGAGGTGGAACAACTACATTGAATCAATAGCTTCATCTACCGCAAGGAAAGTTGGTTGTCTGTGTCGCGTCAGAAGGTTTTTCTTCTCCGAGTTCATCCTTCAAATCTACAAATCAACCATTCGTTCTTGCGTGGAATACTACTACCATATATAGACCAGTGACCCCGCTGTTCATCTCGAGGTCCTCGACAAAATCCAGAGACGGATATGCTATGTGATAGGTCCTGATCTGGCATCTCTTCTACATTATCACAGACGTGCTGTGGCTTCCCTCTGTCTTTTCTACAAGTACTTTCATGGCAACTGCTCTGACGAGCTACTTTCACTGGTTTCCAATCTGCATGAATTTGTGCTACTAGGTTGGCATCTCAGTCCCACCCTTTCACGGTTAAATGTAGCCGCCACTTCTACTCCAACAGCTTCTTATCCCGCACTTCCCGACAGTGGAACTTTTTTTCATCTTACTTGCTTCCCTGATAGCTATAATCTTTAAATATACAAATGTAATGTCAATCGACATTTTCTGATGCCTTTATCCTGATCCCCGTCCTTCTCTATATCCTTTCCTCAAACACCACTCGTTATTCTTGCTCTCACTCTCTGTAACCCCAGTGTGGCTAGTGGCACTCCCGCTGTCTTTGGGGTGATATGCTTAAAAAGAAAAGCGAAACACAAGTTCCATTTCTTTCGTGACGCTGACTTTTTATGAAACCTTTAATTCTCTGGGCAGAAACATTAAATTTTCTAGGTAATAAACTGAAATCTTTACTCAAACACACTTACTCCTTAAATATAGCTTTTATAGCAGCATGATACACATAAGACTGTCAAGATTCTAATAATGTAAAAAAAAATATCAAAATCCATCAGATTGTCAACGCCCAGCCAGTATTTGTTAATCGTAACACGAAGACAGAATGAATTCTTATGAGTAAAAGGATGAGCCCAAAATACAAATTACAATAAAAATTGTGATACTTACATGAAATATTGAAGACAAGAGATGGCAGGAAAGCAACGCTTAATCTACCAAGCGAGCTTGAGTAAATGGATGGTGAAACTAGCTTTGGGAAAGATAGGAGATGAGCTTTATTAAAAGCGACAAAGAACAGGAAATTGTAGAGTCATTATCGCTAACGCCCTGACGGGAAACCTCGCATAGAAGAAGCCATAATTCTCCCCACTACACTACATGAAGAGAGATGCAAAAAGCATAAGTAAATGAATTAAAATTATCTGTCGAAATAAATTTATTACCATCTTTTATTTGATTTTAAGTGTATTTTTACTATAAATTATATATTTGTTAGTCATAACACCAAAACAGAAGGAATGCTTATCAGAAAAATGTTGAACCCAAAATGCAAATTACAAATCGGGGATACTATAATCAAATAAGTACAGAAATTTAAATATCTAGGTAGGTGTTCTAACAGAGGACGGACACTGTGACCCGAAGACGCTTTGGGGTGGCCACTGATGCATTCCTAAAACTAAGCAGAGTATTAAGAGACAGAATAAATTCGTTGGGAAAGAGTACTGAAATGTTACATAATGTCTGTCCTCCTGTATGGCAGCGAATGCTGGGCAATCTCCTCAAAGATGAGGAAAAGACTTGAAACGACAGAAATATGGTTCTACAGAAAGATGCTGAGGATACGATGGGCCGAACATATGAACAAAAACGAGGTTTTAGAGAGAAGTGAAACAAAAACGAAACTTAACATCCGGAAAAGCAGTTGAAATTTCTGAGGACTGTAATGAGGAAGGAGGGCTTGGTAAATCTGATACTCATAGGACATATTGAAGGAAAAACGGACAGAGGAAACAAGCGATGGGCTTGAGCAAATGGATGGCAGAACAAACAGGGTTTAGGAGAAATAACAAAAAGACAAAACTTATGATCGAGAAGGGTCAGGAAGATGTGAAGAAGATACACAAAGCATGACTAAATGAATTAAAATTATCTGTCGAAACAAATTTATTACCATCTTTTATATGATTTTAAGCGTTTTTTTTTTGTTTTTTGTTTTACTCTAAATTATATATTTGTTACTCGTAACACCAAGACAGAATGAATGCTTATCAGCAAAAGGATGAATCCAAAATGCAAATTACAAATCGGGGATATTAAAATCAAACGAGTAATGAAATTTAAATATCTGGGTAGTGTTCTAACAGTGGGTGATGAATTGTTGTCCACCCTGCAACCCTTTTCCCTTATAGGAAACGTTGCTCGCCTCACAGTGACCAGTCGCTGTTACGATAGCAGATGTTCAAACGAGCACCATTCACATCTACCATACCAAAATTAACGATAGCAACCCAAGTATCTACCATTCGTTTTCCTCATAGTAAGGGTTAAGCTCTATTCAGACAGCTCTTTGTACCACAAAGCAGCAGTTCTGAGCACACTCTTGAATGGATGTTTCTCTGGCCTCTACAAGCTAATCTCAACCCTTATCTATCCGCCATATACACCCATTTGCACCTTCCTATATATAATATATATATATATATATGGTGTCCACAAAGTTCGTGTGCGCTTTAAGAAATTTATAAATTTATTTGTATTTGCGATAGAAATAATTTGTAAAAAGGATTAGAAAGAAGTAAATCAATATTTCTTGAGGTTTTATTGAAATTTTATTTAAGCTTCCACATGTCCTCCATCATTAGCAATACAAATGGTAATACGATTTTGCAGTTCGCAGAAAACATTTGCCAACTGATTTACAGTAATGCCTGAAATCAGATTAGTTATTTTAGCTGTACTTAAAACTAGGTACATTAAATTTTATAACATTTTTTACAGATTATTTCTATCGCAAATACAAAGTTACAAAGTGCACACGAACTTTATGGACACCCTCTATCTATCTATCTATCTATCTATCTGTGTGTGTGTATATATATATATATATATATATATATATATATATATATTTCTGTCTCTCGTGTGTGTGTGTGTGTGTATATATGTATATATATATATATATATATATATATATATATATATATATAGAGAGAGAGAGAGAGAGACCGACAGACAGATTTTGAATTTCGCGCATGTGCGTTGTCTGCTTTTAATTTTGTCGACTGCACTTTATACTAGGGTCAACTGGGTACCGTCTGTGAGAAAAAAAAAAAGCAGAATGACGCAGTTCACTCAGGTATTTGGAAACGGTATTTTACTACTTAGCATTCGCGCCGGCAGCTCCAATATGAACATTACAGAGTGACTGGTATCAATCTTAGGATACAGCAGAGGATGTGGAAAGAGTTGGATGAGTCTAATGGTGATTAAGAAGGTACGACACCTCTGATCGTTCTGATAAGAAAAGAACACCCCGAATTTGTTTGTGAGGACCTCAAACTCAAAACGTCCTACATCAAGTCTGGGCCAAGAGGGTGGCTGGTATACCTTATGTCTGGTAACAAGACTCCGCGCCATGCCACACAAGCAGGAGAACCCAGTCATGGCTGTCAGACAACTTCTGCAACCCCTTATCGCACTCTTACATCTGGTCACCTAACTCTCCAGGCTGCAACCCTCTTGATTATTATGTGCAGCCCGCAGTTCAGCGAGCGACCAAAAAAAAATCCTTGTAACACCAAAGATGAACTAAAGGCAAGGATTATGACAACATTCACCAACAAGGAAACTGCCCAGAAGAGTTGCAGGAGATTCCGAAATCGTCTGAAAACCGGGGTTGAAGCCAATATCGATTTTATTTACTCTTTAGTATTTCAAGATAATTTTTGTGTAATTTTGGTAAATATAGCTGTTAAAATGAAATGGCAGTGTTATTTTCATTTTTTCGAAATTTAGATGACAATTTATCCATCGCACTCTGGGTGTTCATATGCATATATATATATATATTCGACTCTCCCGTTGAATTCGACGTATGAGGGTCAAGCAGATCAGTTCCCAGGAAACCGACTGCCCGACAACAGCACATGAGATCTGATTATAGTTGTGAAGGTTTTGTGCAGAACCATCCACACTTTTTGAAGGGCCGAATACAGAGACCTGGTGCACTACGTGCCACAAGGACCCCAAACGACTCTCCGCAGGTTTTAAATTCAAAGTTGTCCTTCTCTTAGAGCAGTTGTCATCCAAGGCTATAGAACCCAGTCTGTCCTGCTATTTGCCCATAGATAGATAGATAGATAGATAGATGGAGGGAGAATGTGAGAATTCATACCTTTTCCCAAGGGTATTAGCACGTAAGTGAATGTAATGGATTCGACTGGAATTCGAACTCGGGTCTCTGATTCCTCTATCCATTACTCCACCGTGCCTCTCTCTCTCTCTCTCTATATATATATATATATATATATATATATATATATATATATATATATATATATATATATATATAATCTCACACATACACACTTAAATTTCTTGTTAAACACTACCCCTGCAGCATGATACGTCGTTTGATTTTTCTATTTTATAAAGACTAGCTATTCAAATATGTTTACTGCAAAAGGACTGCGTATTCGTGCTAAACGGTGGCAATTTATTTATGCGGTTTGTTAAGACTTAAGCACATTTTTCTTGCTCAACCAAGCAATCAATTGTCACGATGCCCAAAGTGTTTAAGATGTGGCTTTTCTTTCTCCCCGAAGCACATCTGTTCTGCTCGACTGCACAATTTTGATCATTTGGCACTTAATATTGAATCAACAGGACTTGGGTTTGCAAAAGCTGTATAATGAAGCCGCGTTATGGAAAGATATTTAAATAAAATCCTTTGTAAAAGATGTGTGCCGACTGTTGCGTCTTGTCATCGACAGACCAAGATATTACACCAAAAAGAGTCAATTTATTTCGGGTCACGCTTCTTTCTTTATAATAGTCGATGAAAAAAAAATGCGAAGATTGTTTTTAATTGCACACCAGAAACATGGGTCAAGAATGACTGCTACGGTCTCAAAACAACTGCGTAGATCAATGTCGGCAGGTAAGTAAATTTCGGTACGCTTAATGTTTCAGCTATAGGCAAGCATAAAAAATAACATTGTAATCAGAATACTCTGTCCGAGCATTTCCGAAATGGCTTCGCTTGTGGGACGTTCGTATTCGGTTGTTGCGAACGTATATGAGCAGTGATACAAAGGGAAATTTAACAACTGACGAGAAGGCATTTGACGATCATGAATTGCCAATGGAAGAAGTGAACGGAAGCTTTCTTTATAAGTACGAGCCAATAGAAGCTGAACTGGTGCACATTGTTAGTGGAGCGACCATGTTTGCACTATAACAGCAGTAAGTAAACAGGTGCGATGAAGATCGAACTTCGATTACATAATTAAAATAGTAGCAACTCTAAGCGCCATTGAACAGAAGGCAGTGAGACAAACCTAAAGATATGTTATGGCGAAAGTGTTATAGTTTTTTTTTACTTACCCTCGTACATACAATAAATAATACCCGTCTATTAAGTCGGCTAGCCAATCCCTATTGCAGACGCTTGCTCAGGCACATTTGTGATTGCTCAACACCTACAGAGCCTATCTGTGGTTTATACTGCAACTATGCTGAGCAGACATTAGTTACAGTTTCTGGAAGAGAGCATGTTATCTAGCTTGTTCAACAATTTGAACAAGGCCAACACGCTCAAGCCCTCGGTCACGATGACTTGTGGCTTCGTGCTAGCATAGCTATCGCCGGCCCTCAAGAGTACTGTCAACCCGTGGTACGATTTCCAGGCACTTTGCCACACACTGGGATCGACCTCGATCGAGTCTGATAACATCACGAAGTCTCCTACCTGACAAATCGGCCTTGGCGATATACAAACCCGGGTCAGAATGCGAGCGTTCTAACCACTCGGCAACTCTATATAGTGTGTGTGTGTGGCCGAACCTATGTGTATGGATTGTCATTTGTAAAACTTCTTCTCCTGCCCACATCATCTGGTTTCAGATCCCTTCAAATGTAAGTTATTACGATGTTTGAAACACCTCAGATTAGTGTTTGTTCTAACTAAAAATTTGGCTTTCCGATTAAAACATAAAATAAATAAAATATATGTGTATTTTCCTCAGTTTCTTCTTTAAATAATTTTATAGTATTTTAAACTTAACACAGGTTAAATTTAAAAATAGTAATTTTTATCTTTAATTTTATAGTAAAATTAATCAATTAGAATGATTTCTGTTTAAGCCTAGCATTAACATTATGGCCTTAATAATTATAACCAAGGTTCGTTGTCAAGTTTTTGGAATTATCATATACTTGTATTTTGATTGGTCATTGTAGCTTATGTAACAGCCTTTCCCTTATTGACGGGTGTTTGGTTGATTTGAACCTTTTAAAATCTTTTATTCTACATTCAACACCATCACTTGATAAGACACCAGAAGTGTTGAAACAAAATGGCTATTTTTGTAGTGATTTTATAACATATCTAAAGATATGTTACGGTGAAAGAGCCGATAATTTTTCACTTACCCTCGTAATTGTTTTCTTTAACCTAGCTGAAAGAAGGAACGTAACCTAATAACGAAAACGTCGTTTCTTGTTTCATCTGGGGTTGAGTCGCCGCTTAGCCAAGGAGTTGTGAGTTCAATACCTGGCCACAGCTGAAGTGAAAAAAAAAACAAACTTTGATTTGATTTAAAAAGGAAAAAACTGATACTGGGATATCCGGAAGAAGCATGGCACGTGGAACTAGATTAATATTCCTCGGTGGACGAAATAAATGGTTTACTACAAACTACCTGAAGAAGGAGCATACAATGCCGAAACATCGTGAATATTGCAACGTAGATGAGGTCAGCGATCCGAACAATGTATGTAATATAAATCCTCATCCTTGCTATTGTTGTTCAACCAGGGTAAACTTCATGGAATTTTGAACTGATCTACGGTCGTAGATTGTTTTCATTACAGTGTCGGTTTAAAAATATCTTATCGTGCCTTTTCAGTACTGCAATTATTACTTAGCCTTTTTGTTTTGTTTTTTTTTTCCACAGACTCAAGGATTGAACAATTACTACGCCAAGAACTCGCGTTCCAATAGGTCAATCGTTTTGTCTAGTAGTTCAGATGCAATGGAAACAGTACTAATTAAAACAAAACAAAAATGGTTATTCTTAACCGTCGACAATGAGTCCGAACAATGTAAATAACGATTAAGCAATGGTAATTATTGAAAGCATCTTCACGTGACATACAATCACTGGAACTCAACCTTGCGTGAATATATATATATATATATATATATATATATATATATATATATATGTAAAACACTGGTCAACACGATTTTTGGTGCCAAGAAAGAAAACTGGGTTTTTTGCTGATTCAGCAAATGACCATAGTTTTTTATGGTGAGATACTATTTTTGCTATACTGAAATTGCACATTTAAAAAAAAAAAAAAGATCAATTTACGATCTTGGCTGATCGCAAAAATTAGTTAATAAAGGCCATAGAAACCCATCAATTTTTTTTTTAAATTTAAGAGCCTGTGCCGCATTGACTGATAAACTCATACAAAAAAATATCCTGAAATTTCCATATTAGTAATAAACACACGCTCTTAAATTTAAAAAAAATTCAACCTAAGCGACTGCACGATCCCAAAGTATGTATCCGTTATCAATAACACATTTAAAAAAGATGTTACCTGAATTTTATCAAAAACAAAATAATTTCCATGCCTGAGGATGACTGAATGTACAGTTGAAAGTACTTGCAGATTAAAAAAGACCTTATACAGCTTATAGTTATTAAAAACAAGGATCATAACATTCATCGAGTGGTTCGTAGGTTAATGCAACTTTAAAATTTTGTTAGCGAAGGGATTTCGCCATTTTATATCATTTACTTCACTAATCTACTTTTTGTATGAATGATTCATTGTTATATAAACTGAACTGAACCACACACACACACACATATATATATATATATATATATATACACACACAGAGAGAGAGCGCGTATGATTGTAATGATAGAACGTCCTTGTATATGTTTTTTATATTCGTTGTTATAAACTTAATTCTGTTTAAATAAACAGACTTATTTTAGATAAAAATTTGTTTGATTAAAGAATTTTTTTTTTAAAGATTAGCATAGGAAGAAACATTAGATAAGAGACGAAGAGATATTCACTGATATGGTAGTTACAGCAAATGAAACATTCGGAACGAGGAAGGAAAAAAAAAATTGCGTGACAAATAATTGCAACATGGCGGACAAGAAGAAGCAAGATGGAACTAGTTTCGGAAAGAGTGTTATTAGGTTGGTGCAAAAATAATGACGTAATAATGTCGTTTTTTGACGTATTTTTTAACGTCAAAAAACGACATTATTACGTCATTATTTTTGCACCAATCTAATAAAAAAAGCAAATCAAGTATTTTAATCAATTGAGTAGAATGATTGTGTAGACAGAAGAAAACAAAGTTAAGTCATGAAACAGAAGCAAGAAAAAGGAATACAAATAAAGTTAACGGTAGAAGAGAAAAGAAATCTCAAGATTGAAATAGAGTTGAGAGAAGAAAGGGTCGAGGATCGTGATTGTGAAAATAAAGATCAGCATGAAAGAGTAAAATTAAGACCAATAATATCTGTCTATATCTCTGAGATGAGGTATTTTTCGGCCGTTGTATGCTCTGGCCTTTATGTCTATGTCTCTCTATATATCTGTCTATATCTCCGAGGTGAGGTATTACGATTATTTGCATTATTTACATTATTCGGACTGTTATCCTCATCTTCAGTGCCATATTCGCAACGTTTCGGCCGTAGTACGCTCCAGCCTTCATCAGGTGATTCGAATTTCGAACCGAACCTTATATTTTGTCCACCAGGGTAGATTGTTCTAGTTCCACGTGCCATGTCTCTTCCGGATGACTCAGTTATTTCCCTTTAACTCAATTCTCCAATTTTGGTTCACCACTGCTGTGGCCTGATATTGAATGCACAAATCTTTGGGTCGAGTTACTGGATCTAACCAAGTCTTTATTCACTCGACCATGTGTTCTTGAGTATAAAGACGTTGTTTAGATCCAGGGAGTTTAATAACAGGTACTATCACACAAGGTCAGGGTGAACCTGGGAACACCAGCAATTTGGTTTGGTTTATTTTGTTTTACGGCATATCAACCTCAATGGGTTATTTAATGCCGACAACATTTTTAGGATAGACTAGCAGCATGCCCCGGCGTTGCCCGTGCTTGATTCAAAAATCGTACGACTCACACAGCAAATATTAAAATATTTTTGCCCTTCCTTGCCTTTAAAGGGGTGCTCTTTGCCGTGCTGATGTCGCAACATGCCTTACTTCTTGAGTATCTCACACTGCGAATTTTTTCTAAGCGCTATACTAAACATTAAATCTGTTACAAAAAAAGAACTAAACAAAATGAACACAAAACGATCAGCTTTAAAAAAGGACTCGTAATTGGAAAAAAACAAATGAAAAAAGAATGTTAGCAACAAATACTTTTTCACACCCAACCCAGTTCTTCGGAATCAGAATCAACGTTGAGTTTAAGCAAGCGAATAAGCCAATTGGAGTAAAGTGCCATGCAGATTTAAATTATTCCCACTTGTGACGAATGCAGCTATCGATTTTTTTTTTTTTTTGCATGCTAGTTAACGCTCGTGTCAGTCAGCTGTTGGCTCTCACGCTGGCCAATAGAATCTTCCTGCCTATTCGTGGCAGCCAACTATTGGCTCTCACTCTGGCCAGTAGAAAATGGCCGCACACTACATGAAAACTGCCGTAGAAGTATGAAAAATCGATTATTTCCACTATCGATAGGAGTTGGGAAATGAAAAGTCGGCCTTGGCCTTCCGGCTAAATTAGAGCATGTTTATGTAAATTTTGGTGCGAATCCGTCGAAAATTGCGGCTGTGCATTCGTTACACACATACACACACACACACACACACAGATCCTGCGTTTTATAGATTCGTATGAACAGAATATGTATTCTTTAGTTTAGATTGGTTTGGTTTATTTTGTTTTACGGCATGTCTACCTCAATGGGTTATTTAATGCCCTAAAGTTTTTTATGATAAATTCGTATGAACAGAATATGTATTCTTTGGTTTAGATCGGTTTCATTTATTTTGTCCCACGGCACACTAACCCAATGGGCTACTCAATGCGGGCAAAATTTTTTATTGCTGGTAATATTATGTTTTGCCAAAAATCTGTTTCTGTTAATAATTTTCCTTCAAAATTGTATTGCTGGTAATAATTTTTCCAAAAAAAATATTGCTGGTAATACTTAACTATTGGCCCATAGCTGTGACCCTAACAGATGTTATCTCATCCCGACCCCAGGTCCGGGTTGACCTGGGACATCCGAAATTAATACATGGTTCCACGCTCCTCAAAACTTCCTGAACAGAGGTCTTACTGTTGGATGTAGTTTATCGTCTTACCCAGGTCGGACGTGTGGAGGAGTGTAGAAGAAGGAAAGGGAGATAGGAATGTAACAAGAAGCGAAAGAGTGAGGAAAAGGAAAAAGAGAGT
>OZ010607.1:17729798-17732298 GCA_963932145.1 Acanthosepion lycidas | reverse complement strand
AAACTTCAAACTAAGGAAGCCTATGTCTTGTTAAAAGACCATAAGCCTGAATTCAAAACTAAGCCATCTACTAGGCTTATAAACCCTACCAGACCGGAAATCGGTAGAATTAGTAAGACCATCTTAGAAAGAACCAACAAATCCATAAAAAACACCCTTGGACTACTACAGTGGGTTAACACAGCTGATGTTATCAACTGGTTTAATAACATCCGATATAAGGGCAACTGTACTTTTATACAGTTCGATATTGTCGATTATTATCCCTCTATATCGAAGGATCTTTTTACTTTGGCCTTGGATTTCGCCCGGGAATACTCTAATATTTCTGAGAGTGAGGTAGATATCATCATGAAATGCCGAAATTCTGTTCTAATCTACAAGGATGAACAGTGGACCAAAAAGTCTTACAACAACAATTTTGACATTTCGATGGGTTCTCTGGATTCTGCTGAAGCTTCTGACCTGGTTGGATTATTTCTGTTGTATAATTTAAGTGCCTTTGACTGTCTGGATTCCGATAGTATAGGATTGTATAGAGATGATGGTTTATTAGTTGTTAAAAACTCCACTAAAACTAAGGTAGACCGTATTAGGAAAATGATTCATAGGGTATTTAAGGATTTAGGTCTTAGGACAATAGTCACTACTAATGTTAAACAAGTAGATTTTCTAGACGTCACCCTAAACGTTGCTAACAACTCTTTCCAACCATATGTGAAGGTTAATTCCAATCCGATATACGTTCATCCAAATTCCAACCATCCCCCTTCAGTTATCAAACATATACCCTCTTCCATTGGATTTAGAATTAGCACTAACTCTTCTAACAAAGATGTTTTTAATAAACATAGTGACTTTTATAATTCTGCACTTAAAAATAGTGGATACAAAGATATCAATATTCAGTATAAAAACCCTGTTAACTACAACCATAATAAGAATAGATCTAGAAAGATCATCTAGTTCACTCCCCCTTTCAATTTAATGATTAAATCTAAATTAGGACGTATGTTTCTAAACCTCATCAAGAAACATTTCCCTAACACTGAAACTAACCCACTTAGTAAAATATTTAATCCTAATACCCTTAAATTAAGCTATAGTTGTGCAGATAACCTAAAGAAAATCATTAAAAAACATAACAACATAGTCTTTAACAAGTATAGGGATTCAAAAAGCTCGATTACTCAAAAGGTTACTGACAGTAATACTAAATATAATGACACAAATAATAATTCATGTAATTGTAGATATCCTAATAATTGTCCACTACAAAATAACTGTGGAATTCGTTCTGTAGTCTCTCAACTACTGAGAATCCAAATATAAAGAAGTTTTATATTGGTAGCACAATGAATACATTCAAAGAACGCTGGCGGGGGCATATGCAATCTTTCAATAACTGTGACTATAGGTACATGACTTCATTGTCCAAGTACTTTTGGAACCTAAAAGAAAAGAACAAAACACCTACGGTTAATTGGACATTGATTAAGAAAGCCCGGACATGTAAATCCCTATATTCCCCGTGTTACCTGTGTCTTAACGAAAAGTTTGAAATTATTAGATTTAAAAACAAGGCTGATCTCTTAAATCAGAGATATGAACTAACGGTTAATTGTAAACACCGTTATAAATTTAACTTATTATAGGGGTCGTATACTTTAAATGATAATGATACGTAGCTGTAAGTTGAATAGGTTATAACTTTTATTACCTGATGGTCAATCTGACGGCATGAATGTGTATGGTATAACTACATAATTTTAATCATTTTTCTGTATGTGTATGTATATATATGTATTTATTTATGTGTAGGTATGTGTGTTTGTACTGCGAAATGTGTATGTTTGTATTTTAATGTATTAATATGTTGCTAAGTTTTGTATATATATATATATATATATATATATATATATATATGTATGTGTGTGTGTGTATTGTTTGTGTGTTTATAGATATATGTGTGTATGTGCGTATATATATATATATATATATAAAGTAAGAAGGTGAAAGGGAGGAGAAGAAGAAAAGAGGTTAAAAATATTGGTGTATATGAGTATGTATTTGTAGATGTGGGTATGTATGTGTGTGTGTATATATATGTGAGTATGTATCCTTATATGCATGTATATATATATATATATATATATATATATATTTTTATGTGTGTATATATGTAAGTGTCTGCATGTTTATGTAGTTGTGTGTATATATATATATATATATATATATATATATATGTGAAATATATATATATATATGTGTATATGTTTGTATGTGTATTGTTATATTGTGTACCTAATTTTATTTACGTATATTTATGTTGGTATGGATGGGTTTTTTTTTGGGTTTTTTTTTCATATATGTATGTTAGGATACGTGTATTTTTGTGTTTGCATGTATATCGAAGTATGTCTATGCCTGTGTATGTATGTCTGTATATTTATATATGTTTTTGGTCAAATGTCGTTGCATTTATGTGTATGTACGTATA
>OZ010607.1:17684798-17719798 GCA_963932145.1 Acanthosepion lycidas | reverse complement strand
TTATTGAATAAAATTAAAAGAACCTTCAATATTCTAGGTCCTTCTCAGCTTAAATCTTTTTCACGCTGCAACAACGTAGCTTCACTGTGTCTTTTGTATGAATATTTTCATGGCAATTGTTCTGATATGCTTTTCTTTCGACTTCCGAAATTTAAGCGCAGTACTAGATTGGCAACTAGGACTCATCATTTTACAATTGAAATTGCTAGATGTACTTTCTAATAATTTTGTAGCTGAAACGAAATGCAGGCTGAGCTGCCTACCACCACTGATAACGATTGTCAGAGACGACATCTAGTGTGGTGTCTGTAAAAAAAAAAAAAAATGGCTGCCCTGCCAGAACAGAACCGCAAGTATGACGAAATAAACTATCTACCATCTCCCCCGACGAAACAGTCATGATGGTGAGCCGAGCGGTGTTCTGCAAATGATTCGTTCTGCTAACCAACCATAAATATTATAGGCACAATAGAAGAATGCACATTTCGTCAGTGGGGGCAGTGTACCGTGCTGAGCGTATGACGTGACTGCCAAGAATTTTTTTGTCAGAGTTAGGAGTGTTACCCAGCGTCACCTGAAATTCATTCGTACTTGCTTGTGTTTCTGGTGTTTCAGCTAAGTTCGTCCCTTACATGTGATGTGAAAATCCATTGTAATAGCGACAGAACTGTGAGTCTAGTAACGTTCTGTCTGTGAGATATGATTTACAGGGGTCAGGGGGTGGGTAATGATTCATGAGCCACAAGGCTGCATAAGGGCATTTGAAATCTGGGGAACACTCTACTGTTTTTTTCTAAACTGACTCTTAGAAAAGACAGAACATGTCAGCCGGAGAAGAGGAACCAAGCATTCTTCCAGAGTCTTTTATGATGACACGCATATACACGTTCAATAAACTCTCTAGTGAGTCTAGACACAGTAGGATTTCGAGGCAACGAGCCCCTTTGTGGGTAAAACAACTCATCAGGATTGATGGAGGTTAGGATCTTCTTTTTTTCCTCTTTCTTGGATGCAGAGTCATTTGAACGCGTTGGCTGTATCCTCATTGGAGAATGGGAGTTCCAATATATTCTGTTTCTAATGCAACTTAAACGCATAATGAGAAAAGAGGACCTGAAGAGTCTAACACTCGCTAGTCATATTAAAGAGACGCGGGAAAAACAACGATTAATATAATTGAGTTCGTGTGAAAAAAAATAGAGGAGGGAAAGTAGAATGATAAAATGAAGCAAATGTTATTTAGCGTAAAAAATAGGAAGTTGGGGAGAGCTATGATCGCCCACATCCTGAATGGGAACGGCACATAAAAATATTATGAACAGATTATGTGAGTAACGAGAAAGGAAAAAAAGTAACAAAAAGAAATATATAATCAGAAAGAGACAACTGAAATTTTTGCATTGCATAATGAGAAAAGACGGCTTGGAGAAATTAACACTCAAAGGATATACTGAAGAAAGAGAACCAGGATTAAAAATTTCATAACCTACTTAATGAGTGTGTAAATGGATGGCAGAAAAAAAGCACAAAGAGGGATGATAAAGTGTTAAATGTAAACAGGAGGATGTGGAGAGTCATGATGATAATATTGGACTCCTGGCACCTCCGTGGCTATCTTTGGCTGTTGACGTCAGGTTTCAAACGGTGAATATCTTAGGGGAGTGCCAGGCCAAAATGGATGATAGACCAGCAAATACTGTTATATCATGAATTAGCCTTTTCCTCTGGAGTCGAATTGATGGCTGTTTATAAAGAATTGGTGTAGATCAAAAAACGACTCTTAGTCGAAGCTGTTTGGATCATTTCTGATTTATTTTGTTCGGGAAAGGATGAGTTTTTTTCTGTCCTTTAAACAGTTATTGTAGGAGTGAGCCGTTCAATTTTCCATGAAGAAAGGAACTTCTCATAGGCTACGATAGTAGTAAAAAAAAGTGGGGAGAAGCACGTTGGAGTAATGGATAGTGGCTCGGATTGAGGAATCGGAGAGCCGAGTTCGAATTCCAATCGAATCTATTACATTCGTTTACGTGCTAATACACTTGGGAAAGGTATAAATCCTCTGTCTTCTCCCCCATGGTTAAGTAGCAGGACAGACTAGGTGGCAACTAGTCTAGGAGAAGGACAACTCTGATTTCAAAACCTGATCCTCCAGGTTGAGGGCTGTGCAGTAGCTTACCTACTCACTTAAAAACTGACTTGTTATAGAAACCGCTACGAAATGTTGCGACCCTATGTTCCTCAAGGAATTTAAAGATATAATATATAAAAAAGGGGGAGCAAAATTTAAAGAATTGTAGATAGAAGAGAAAAGATTTTAAAATATTTGAGAGTTAACAATAAGTTTAGTGTTTAATAATTTAACAAGAATATATATTGAATTTACAAAATAATACCAGGAAGGAAACATAAAATTACCAGCCACACTAGTGTCTTGAAACGGGTTTTATTTTGTATTTATTGTTTTATTTACACTATATACATTCAGACTAATATCCTCATCGTTGTTATTGTGACCACAACAAACGAAACGTTGTAAAAACAACAAAGAACATTAATCAGTCCGACTAATACATATCAATTTTCATAAGATAGTATTCATATAAAAAAGAAATTTTATTGTAACCTAATCATGTAGAATAGTGGATCATGTGCAATAGAGGTTCAAATAGAAAAATTGGAAATAAATACAATGATTATTTCTTTCAATATAATTACAATTTTGGAACAAGACAGGTCGACATTGACTATCCTAAATCTAGCTAATCTGATTCGCAAACCATTCATTCATTACAATTTGCTCTAAAACCGCAAGAACTCATCCATCACCATCCGATTCAATATATACCACAATACAGCATATTCACAAGGATCTTATTAAAATACCGATGGTATAAACATTTTATAATAGATAAAAAATATATGGCATGAAATGAAGTGGGGATGAACCCGATAAAGAACAAGTACAACCAAGCATTCAAAATTACACACACACACACACACACACACACACACACACATATATATATATATATATATATATATATATATAGCGAATGTGACAAGGAACTGCTAGGGACGTCCAATCATACATGGGGAAACTCCTCCCGCCCACTTTTGGTGGTAGTACTGTGGAACCCCACTACAGAATTGTAGAAAAATGCAGTATATATTTTATTAGGTTGGTGCAAAAATAATGTCATTTTCTCGCATAGTAATATATGTGAGAAAACGACATTATTTTTGCACCAACCTAATACTTAAAAAAAAAACACTCATTTATATTAACCAATAAGCGACGTCATATTACAAAAAAAAATGCTTAGTGATATTGACACTTAAAAAACATACGAACCTAGTTATTTATCAACAATAGTATGAAGACAGCTTACTGCTTCTTCTACTGCCGACTGATAAAAATTACACGCATACATGCAACGTAAATATGTGACACACACATTATAACAAGGTATTGGCAGATATTGTTTTTTTAATTTCAAGGTGACGATTTGGGGTGGATTGGTGTGTGTTAATCGAGTGCTTATTAATTTTCCGAGGCAGGAATATTTTTTGAGAGTATATGTGTTATCCCAAATTGAATAGATCAGAGCATGTGTTTTTGATTTTCTTTCTGATGGATATGTTTTGGGTCTTGGAGAAATGGCTCTGAATGAAATGCTGTAAAATCAAAACATAGGATTTGGTCTTTTGACCCCGACTTGGAAAATTGAGTTATTTTGGCGCGTGAGCAGTTTGATATGTGGGCGGAGAATTATGCATAAATTCAGCTCGATTTTGAATATACACGGGTTAGTAGCTGGGACGCCAGGAAGACGGGTCGTCCGGCTCACCCTCAGTTGCACACCCGCACAAGGAGACACAATATTGACTTGAATTTCTGATTGAACCTTACTGAACTTTTAACCCTTTTGTGTTGATAAATTCCAAATATATTCGATTGTAAATTATTTTATTCACTTTCATTAAATCGTCTATATTTAACTAAAACCTACATTATTAGTTCTTCGGCGAGAACTAGATTTTATTTCCAGTCAGTTCAATCGTGAACAAGAAGCTTACCAAGGCTTATTGACTAAAAGAATGAAGACAACTTTTCAGTAAGAATTACAACACTTAAAGAACCAAGACTGAACGATCGACGATTTATATTGGCACCATTCCTTAAATCAGGTTGGAAGTTGTATAGCTCTCCTTATCCAATAGCGGTGAGAGGATTGAGATATCGACACAAGCGGGGTCTGAACTGAGCGTTTGCACGTCGACAGAAAGCGGGACTAGACTATCGGGGGGCGAGAAGACGTGTACGGCAAGAGAGAAGGTTATACAAACATCCGCATTCTGTTTCTTCTATACTAATGCAATTGATACGATTGTAATGTAAAGCCGACAACACAAAGAAATATTATGTGTGAAGTTATTTTGCACAGAATCCTTTCAATTTGAAAGGAATTTAATATTCATTAATAATTATTTAACTTTGTCGAGCCGTGTTGAGGGTCGCTTATTTCTTCGTTTAAAATATGTATATTTGTCTACAGTACGCGCCGGTCCTAAAAAGGATAATTTCTCATTTCGGAATTTTTTTTTTTAATTTTTTTTGAATAGCGTTTTGGTTCGGAATAAGAGTTTATTACTTTTTAACTCTCCCCGTAAAAGATTCAAAGCATTTTTTTTTTTTTTTTTTTTTTTTTTTTTTACTCACTCAAGTCTTTTGTTATTTGTTTGGCGCGGCAGATTACTTTGATGTTACCAGTTGAAAGAGATTAAGCCTAGCAGTCATCAAGCGATGAAATGTTAAAGAGGAAAGATGAATAGTTTTTTTTTTTTTTTTTTTTTTTGTATTTCGGGTGCATTTACAAAAATATCGAGGAACTCTAAGACTGTAGATAGACGCCACATGACAGAATCTTTGGTAACTGCTGCCAAGTATAATCGTCAAAGAGTAGAAATTTTGAACAATAGCTGAATATAGTAAAAGCCCTAAAAAGCGAAGTTTCCTGATCAATAATTTAGTTTGGGTTAAAGATAAGAGGATTTACTGTCTGATGTTCGGAGATAAAACATTAACATTTTTCCACGAATACTTCAGACGAATCTTTCTGAATTGAGATTGATTTTTTTTAACCACGAACATGCTGGCAACATCAGTCTGAATTGACGTATGAGCCGTTATCATTATTTACATGGTTTTCATTTGGACTAATACCCTCATCTCTGCCGTTACTTTCATAACGGTTATAAATTTAACACGAAGTAAAGAAACCCACAACTGACGTCGTGGTCAGCAAACCTTTTTTTCCTAGGTCAGAGGTCTTATGTTGAGGAAAAATTAAATGTTGAGTAAATAGACAAACAAAAAGAGATAGAAATATTTATTTGATCACGTAGAGAAAATTTTAATGAATGTTCGCAAAATCGCTATTGATGATAAAGATAAAGTTGAACTTACCCTGCTGGTAAATTAGCGAGTGAGTGTGCACATCATGTGAGTCTATTTCACAGAGCGATAACTTTGGCGTCCTGTTGGTGCCCAGTGAAAGAGTACTAGCCACTACCAATCTGCAGCACACATGCTCCGAGTTTTTTTCTCTTTTTTTTTTCTCTTTTTTTTTTTTCTCTTTTTTTTTTTTCTCTTTTTTTTTTTTCTCTTTTTTTTTTTTCTCTTTTTTTTTTTTCTCTTTTTTTTTTTTCTCTTTTTTTTTTTTCTCTTTTTTTTTTTTCTCTTTTTTTTTTTTCTCTTTTTTTTTTTTCTCTTTTTTTTTTTTCTCTTTTTTTTTTTTCTCTTTTTTTTTTTTCTCTTTTTTTTTTTCTCTTTTTTTTTTTCTCTTTTTTTTTTTCTCTTTTTTTTTTTCTCTTTTTTTTTTTTTCTTTTTTTTTCTCTTTTTTTTTTCTCTTTTTTTTTCTCTTTTTTTTTCTCTTTTTTTTTCTCTTTTAAAAATTTGAAAAGGATCTACTTACGTCAATAGGGTTTTGTCTGACAAAAGCGTTTAGCGTCGGCTACTTTCAGCCATAGTACAACTCCGGCCTTCTTCAAGCACTTGTCCCTCCAGGAAGCCCTTATTTATCATTATCTATATTCGGACTAAAGTCGTTATCTTCGTGGTTAATATTACGTTTTATTCGTTGAGCTCTTCGACTGTCTTCAGTTGATTGCCAATCCAGTTGAGACAGTATCATGAGTAAGACGATACACTATATCCAACAGCAAGACCTCTGATCTGACGAGCGTGGAATCATCACTTAATTGCTGGTGTTCCCAGGTCCACTCTAACCCGGGGTGGTAGCACCTGTTAGAGTCCCAGCCATGGTCAAATAGTTAACCCCCAAACTGGGGCCAAAACACTATGAATACATTATCAACAGTACATTTTCGGAAAAAATATTAGCAGCCATACATTTTTGGAAAAAAAATATTACTAGCAATAAAAATCGTGTTAGCATTAAATAACCCATATGCCGTAAAACAAACCAAAAAAATATTACCAGCAATAAAAATCTTGTCGACATTAAATAACCCATTGAGGTTGATAAGCCGTAAACTAAAACCAGGTGACACTACGCCACTAAATTCACGAACCAACTCTTTACTCGACTGGTTTATAGTAATTGTGAGTTTATTCTATGGACCGGGTAGTACAGAATCAGTGCTAGCAATAACTCAGTAGTACTGAAAGAATAAGGCGAGATATCCCTAGAGATGGCCAGCAGAACATGTATTGAATAAATCATTCATTTTGATATAATTAAAATATAACGATGGCGTTTTTCAGTGTTCGAGTCATACTGTGCACCATTTCTCTGTAATTGGTCGTTTCATAAATTGTGTCCGCTTATGCACAAACCTTGATGGATAATTCTACAATCAGTGCACTGTTAACCCAAGTCAAGGTTCAGCTGTTCTCAACCCTACATATCCATATTATCTGTACTTACTCGTACGTCCATACAACAATGTGCAGGAGAACGTGTGTGAAAAGAGAAGAAAATAAATAATCTTCAAACACAGTTGTACAAATTTAAATAATTTTATTGAGTATAAATATAATCTTTTTCTTTTAAGTTGAAAGCAACAAGTTATAAAGTTCCATGCAAACAAGTTCATACAAAAAATCTTTAGTTTTTCTTTTTACAACACAAATAAATTTAGTTAGTATAGAGTGAATGAGAAGTGTATTTGAATTCTTAATGCGAAAATTCACGAGTTATGTTATGTATGTGATATGTCCCGGAAAGGGATATATTTGAACGAAGTAGCTAAGTGGTTTTGGCTACTATAACCAAGTAGAATACGGTAGCAGTAGTCGACTGGTACGCGTCGTAGTCGCAGGTAAGAAGTGTAGATCAATGGCGTAGTCCAGTGGGCGTCGTTATAGACTTAGCTCTCAGACTAAGGCTCTTTGACTCTGTCGTACCTACACGTCCATCGGTATTTATGACTGACACCAGCCAATCACATTCCGGTGAGGGGGAACGCAGATGTATGCATATTCCATTATATCAGTATGTATACGATGTATTTCGAGCAGTCAGCCGAAAAATCTGTATTATTATTACTGCTACAATTACGCTTTGTTCATACATCTCAGAGGCGCAGTGGAATAATGGATAGTGGCTCGGATTGAGGAATCGGAGAGCCGAGTTCAAATTCCAGTCAAATCCATTACATTCACTTACGTGCTAATACCTTTAGGAAAGGTATGAATCCTCTTCTTCTCCCCTATAATAGATATGGATAAATAGCAGGACAGTCCTTGGATGGCAACTGGTCTACTTCAGAAAGAAATGGCAACATACTGCGGGAAAAATCTGCCCCGTCAGTCATGTATTAAGAGACGTGTATCACGCATGGCACATCACTAACATATATCTCGCTCAGGTCAACAGTAAATAAATCAGAGGTATTGGTGAAAATTTATTTCTCTATTGGATCATGTTATTTCATTCATGGCAATTATGTGTAAAAAATTAGATCGCCCAAATGCCGCCAAAACTTCGGCGGCATACCTCCACTCGATGGTCAAAATCTTTGATGACGTCTCTGCATAGTTGCTCCTCGTTCTCATCAATATGCCTTATTATCTTATTCTTCATATGTTGAATTGTTGTTGGCTTGGCTTACTTTTGAGATGACCTCAAAGGAAGAAACCTGAAGGCGTCAAGTCGCATGATCGTAGTGGCCAATTGACTTTGCTGTTTCAAGAGATGATGTGACCTGGGAACTTCTCATTGCATTTCTGTTTGAACGCCCGTTGTCGTAATAGGCTTCAATAACTTTAACACATTGTTTGATTGTTAATCTTTCCATGGTTGAAATTGCGAAAGACTTAAGTTGTTAAATGTGAAAGAAAAAGAAAAAAAAATCATTCGACGCTTAAACTTAAATTCACATTTAAAATCGGTCCAAATTATATGAAAACCCTTTACAATAATCCGCTACATGCTATATTCTATCTTCTTCGCTGACTCCTAAGTCATTGTTTGGTATACATTTTTGCTAGCGGAATCATTGGGCCGTATATTTATAAATTTGAACGTCCATTTTCGTAATAGATTTTGATAACTTTAACAGTTTAAGTTTAAGCGTCTAATGATTTTTTTTCAGATTTAACAACTTAAGTTTTTGGCAATTTCAACAATGGAAAGATTAACAATCAAGCAACGTTTTATTGTTAATCAAACAACGTTTGATTTTTAATCTTTCCATTGTTGAAATTACCAAAGACTTAGACGCTTAAACTTAATTTACATTTAAAATCGGTCCAAGTTATTGGAACACTCTTTATTTTAAATGCGAGAAATAATTTTCAGGAAGGAACTTAGAACTTAATAAGATTAATTTTAGTATGCGAAAAGTTTGAGAATTCAGAAATATTGACAAACCCCTGCCAGAAATTATTCTGAGGAATATTAATTGACGTTACGTTTTGAATTCATGTAAATATGTTCGCAAATTGAAATGGATTATTTAACAGGTATGGGACTATGTTTTCTTTATTTTTTATTCTATTGGATTTTGAATTTCGGATGTTTACTATAAAAATAACCTGGTCGACTAAATTTCTTACATATATACTAAATTTACACACCCGTATATTTCTTGCTGTATTACTCTAAAAAAGGTCTCTCCTCTTTAAGAATTAAGTCTTTTTTATTGCTTTTACGCGAAAGGGGATTGTTCGGAAAATACGATTTTAAATGTTTAATATATTTAGGTGACTACAAAATTAGAAATACTTAATTTCATTAAAGACGTATCCACAATATGAAAATTGATGTGACCGGTTACTCATTTCTAAGCACATCTGTCTGCCGTTTTGGGGTGGGATACAACAAATCCATCTTACAGGCACCCGCGTAAGGTGCGGAGGCATCCTTATTACAAATGCCCGCTGAAGGAGCGTCTGGTTAGAAAGTTCGATTTTATTGCTTTTAAACAACAAACTTCGTAGCTAAACTTGTATAGCACGTCAGGTTATATGACGGTAACGTGTAGGATACAGGTTCGATTCCTGTCGGAGGACGCATAATTTTTATGAAATTTCTTATTTCAGGCTGGCAAATGTGGTTAATACTGTTTATTATGAACAGAGAATTTACTTAAATATTTGTGCATATATAAATAACGTATAACATATGTAATAATCTTATAAATATAAATAATTAAACTAATTATACTTGTCCGGAAAAACCTTAGGTGTATTGGCTTGTAAATGAACAAAACAATACCCAAGGAGAAAAAAAAGAAAGAACTAAGGACATATAATTCAGGCGAAAACAATCGACGAGAATCCAAGCTCAGTCAAAAAAAAATACCTCCAACACGAATAAAGAAAAATAATTCTTATTGAATAATTTTTATTTTTTGTTATTGAATAATACTGAATATTATCCCCTCCCGTTGTTTATTGTATATTTATTTTATTTATATATATATATATATATATATAATATATATATTCGGTTATGTTGTAGGCTACTTATATTGTCTTCTAATGTTCTTTTTTGCCCAGTGTACCCTGATGATCCGCCTAGGTAAAACCTAAATAGGTTTGCCTGACTCTTTAGGTTCATATTCATATATATATATATATATATATATAATCATAAAATCGGAATTAAAATACCATGATGTAAATGATCATTTTCATTTTGTAAAATTAAATTTACAGGATTTTTCAACAGTCAATGAATTATAAATTACTGAAATAAAAGATGGCTAGACAGGTAAATGAAAGAAAGAAAGAAAAAGGGGGAGGAAGAAGATGAAGAATTAAAAGAAAGGGGGGAAGCATAAGTCTTGATATAAGTGGTGGTCAGAGAGGAAAGGAAGAGTAAAAAAAAGGAAAAGGAAGAAAAGATGACCTATTTATTAATACCCAGTAGGAATCAGACAGTATTTTAGACTTAAAAGAAACTTTCAGAAATTAATGAAAAAAAACAAACAAATCATATCAAATAATAAGAGATAAACCACAAAGTAGGAAGGGGAGATTGTTGGGGATGTGCAGAATTTATTAATTATGCTTGAAAGAATCAGAAGGAATTTGTGTAGGTTGCGTGACTTTCTTCATCCACAACAAATAAACGAAATTTAAAATACGATTAAGAACAAGACATATTCAATTAGAAACTAATAAAACATTTATGTACAATTCAAAACAATATATAAGCAGGATAATTGGTATATGTTATGTTGGCAAAATGTGTATGATGTTTTAGGTTTCAGAATGTCTCTCTTTGTAATCGTTCGTTAATTTGCAGTCCGTTTTAGATTTGTGTTGGTATTAGAATTGTCAATATTAAGTGTCTTTTTAGTAGGAGTTCTTAAGGAGTGATCTACCTTTTGACTGTAATGTTTTTACGGTCGTTCGCACATTGATGTTTACTTAATAGTGAATATAATTCACTTTAGATAAGCAATGTTTGAGAATCGGTGTCCACAGAGTTGGTTGAGTTTTAATTATGAGTGAGTCAGCGTTGATGTACCTTTGCGCGGTAAAATCGTGATTTCGAGTGACGTGGAGTATGTTGGCAATTTCTCTGTGGGTGTTCGTCACTGACTGCTTAGGTCAGTCGGCGTCTTCTTTTATAAGTTCTGAAAGTCCGAAATCGGCTCACTTAAGTTTTGGCGCAATTTCGTTTTGCACATGAAACTTTCAGATTATAGTGTCGTTGACCAATGAGATTTGTTAGTTCGTCAAGTACGGTTTTAATTGGTTGAAGTTTTCCGTACGTAGGCGTAAGATATAGACTATTCTGTTACTAGGGGTGATAGATAGGGAAAAAGACGAGTCTACAAGATAAATCAGAATTAAAGAAAATTAAAATAACCAATATATCAGAAATATAAAAAAATGTTAACGGAGGGAATATAAATATCTTCGGATGAATGCATCCAAATCAATATATTTCAAATTAAATTTATATTAATTAATATCCATCCCCAAAAAAGAATAATATTTGAAATTTCATAAATAAAAAAAAACCAATACAAGTAAGATAAAATAAAAATCAACACATAGAATTAGAAAAAAATAAATAAATGAAAAGTGCCTTTCGAATAAGGGAATTAAAAGGTACCTTTAGAATCAATACATAACATTATATAAAAAAATAATTAATATATAAATATACCAAGTTCAAATTCCGGTCGAACCCATGACATTCAGGTACGTGCTAATATCCTTGGGAAAGTTATGAATCGTATTCTTCCCCCAACTATGAGTAAATAACATGACAGACCGGGTTTTAAAGCTTTGGGTGCCAACTGGTATACCGCAGAAAGAAATGGCAACCTACTGCGGGGAAAAATCTGCCTCGTCAGTCATGTATCGAAAGATACATGATCGCCTAAAAGTGTACCACGCATGTCACATAACTGACTGAATTGTAATGGTATCGTAATTCCGATTGTATGAAATATATTGCTCTGTTTATTAAAAAAAAAAACTTTGAGCTCTGTGTGAGTCAGTTTTAATACCTAATATTTTATATTGTGTTAATAGGATTCACTTGGATTATATACCAACGGATTACTATCTGTGTGCGCGCACGGGCGTCTATATATATATATATATATATATATATATATATATAATATTTGTGTGTGTGTGTGTGTTTTAATGACGTTCCGCATATATACAGTTGAATTTAAAAGTAACTCCCTATGTATGCTGGACAATTCCCACCTAATTATAATATTTATAATGGGCAGAAGAGTCCCTCATACATAAAATAGGGAGTTACTTTTCAACTGTAAATGGATGTAAGAATGTATTCATAGGCTTCTACCGCTGGTTATCGATCCAGTGCAAAAAAAAAAAAAAAGCTTCATGCCAGTCTGTTGCAGACTTTGAATATATTAAAAAGAATGCAATGCCATAGGAAAATAAAGAAAGAGATAACAGCTTTCCCCTTTCAGATAGAAACTTACCTTCACCCACCCACCACACGCCGTTCTTTTGTATTATGATATAAAGAATTCACATCCAAATTCTTCACACGATGCTTATCAACGTCTTTTTTGTCTCTTGCCTCCTGGTTCGTCAAGACTAACTTTGAATGAGTCTGAACGACGTCCTTTGTTGTCTGCCGACATGTCGCAAGAGACAGTCGCTTCCGTGATATAAATAAGCAAGAATTTACTACTAAGTAATTGCACGTCCTGCTGTCTGCAGGCAATGGGAAGAAAGGAATATGAGAAACTATGTTGCTTAAAGTGTAGATCAGCTCCACGTCTTTGATTTGGTTGGTTGTTTTGGTTTACGGCATATCAACCTCAATGGTTTATTTAATGCCGAAAAGATTTTTATTGCTGGTAATATTTTTTAATCTATCTATCCCAGTATATATTGGTTTGATTCGTTTTGTTTTACGGCATATCAACCTCAATGGGTTACTTAATGCCGACAAAATTTTTATTGCTGGTAAAATATTGTTTTTTCAAAAATCTATTGCTGGTAATGATTTTTTTTTCCTTCAAAAATGTATAGCTGGTAATATTTTAAAAAAAAAAAAAAGAATTGCCGGTAATATATTTTTTTTCTCAAAAATGTATTGCTACTAATAGTTTTTTTCTTCTTCAAAAATGTATTGCTGATAATAAATTTTTACAAAGTATTTCTGGTATCAAAACCTCTTTTTACACTTTAATAGTGTTTTTAACCCTAGTTTCGGGGTTAACTATTTGCCCATAGCCGGGAACATAACAGGTGTTGCCACTCTGGGTCAGGGCGGACCTGGGAACACCAGCAATTAAGAGGTGGTTCCACGCTCCTCAAAACCTCCTGATCAGAGGTCTTGCGGTTGGATGTAGCTTATTGTCTTACCCAGGACGCGAATGTAGTTTATCGTCATACCCAGGACGCCCCATTGGGGGGTCTTACCCCTCTGCAGAGGTGCAGTCGGCGTATTCTACAGCCGCAGCCGACAAGGCTCGTGTCTTTGAGAAATCAGAAGGAATATATAGAGATTAATGATTTTTTTACAGATTTCACTATATGAGCTTCGCACGAAAGACAAAATGGAATTGAAGAGTATTTTGAGGATGGCAAATTAGTGTTTGAAAATCTCCCACTCACCCCCGACACATATATATATATATATATATATATATATATATATATATATATATATATATATATAATGTTAGTGATGTCAACGAGCGCTCGTTACCACTTTTGTGATGCCAACGAATACTCATTGTCATTTTCGTATTGCTCGTTGTAGTAGAGACTTTGTAATCACAGATACAACTATAGTAACGCCGTTGAACAATACTGGTATCAAACGCCTTCGAATATCACTCTCACTAATAGTACTTCCTTGATAATACTCGCTCGAATGGTAAGCACTGTATAGTGATCCGAATAGAGAAATATTATAGTGAATAGAGAAATATTATAGTGAATAGAGTAGAGAACAGAGGTCCGTATAGTTATAGAGGATAGACTAGAAATAGCGATCCGTCTAGTAATAGAGGATAGACTAGAAATAGCGATCCGTCTAGTAATAGAGGATAGACTAGAAATAGCGATCCGTCTAGTAATAGAGGATAGACTAGAAATAGCGATCCGTCTAGTAATAGAGGATAGACTAGAAATAGCGATCCGTCTAGTAATAGAGGATAGACTAGAAATAGCGATCCGTCTAGTAATAGAGGATAGACTAGAAATAGCGATCCGTCTAGTAATAGAGGATAGACTAGAAATAGCGATCCGTCTAGTAATAGAGGATAGACTAGAAATAGCGATCCGTCTAGTAATAGAGGATAGACTAGAAATAGCGATCCGTCTAGTAATAGAGGATAGACTAGAAATAGCGATCCGTCTAGTAATAGAGGATAGACTAGAAATAGCGATCCGTCTAGTAAAATAACGATCAGTTAGACGTCACACTACTTCCTATATATGCGTTTCTTCCATGGTCATGTGGTCTACTTAATTCAATAATGCGATCGCATGTGTTTGCTCACTACGCAGTACCGTCCTATGTTCAAACTCAAGTGTCGACAGCGATACTTTATTCATACATATATATAATATGTGTGTGTTTGCAGGGTGTATATATCCGAATCAAAATTGAAGGTGATGAGACAAATTGGTATATTTATTTTATTAAAGGCGCGTTTCGTCACCGGAGAAAATATGTGTTCTCTTTGACTTCAATTTGATAATGAATGTGAGGGAAAAAATGTCTTGGGATCTCGAAGGAGACGTTGGCATCGTAAATCAAATTTATTGCCCTAGCTTATCAACTCATGATTTCGGTTTGAAGAGAGTCTGTCTGTTGGACTTGCTTGTTTTATCTGTGTTAGAGCTGTTTAGCATTATTGGATTTTAGATCAAGGACTTTTTATTATTATTTTTATTATACATACATTATACACACACACACACACACACACACACACACATATATATAAGGTTGGTGCAAAAATAATGACGTAATAATGTCGTTTTTTGACGTTAAAAAATACGCCAAAAAACGACATTATTACGTCTTTATTTTTGCACCAACCTAATATAAAGAAATTTGTTACATGGTTAATATGAATGATTTTTCGTACTGATTACACCAGTACCCTTTCGTTTAACTTTGTTTTATTGACAAACTTATCTACTATATTTTATTACATATACATATACATATATATATATATATATATATATATATATATATATATATATATAGATGTGGCACAAGGCCGAGTTTAAAGAGGAGTATCCGATCCCGTAGACTCAAAAATTCCCTACAGACCAAATAAAAACGGAGTCAGTTTCCCGAGACGAGTCTCTGCCCCTGGGGGATGCCCTCTGACATAAACCAGGTTTATATATTATATATGTGCGGTAAGTATTGGAAAGCGCTCTATATCAGTGATAGAGCTAACATATTTAGTAGGTGACGCCAAGTGACGAAAGATATTCTCCACACAATGCAACATTGAATACAGCGACTAATTGCGTACGTATATACGCAACGACACATGGCTGCGCATGTACGCTCGGTCCCACACTGTTCAAATATGTTTATGTTTGTGTAAGCGTGTATGTATGTCTGCATACGTCAGTGAGTGAACCTGCGTGTATGTATGTCTGCGTACGTATGAGTGGCGTTCCGACGATAATTTTTCCTCCCACTACCACAAGAAACAACGTTATACGCAACAATATATAAATCCAAAATTTAAAAATTAATCAGTTTGTCTGACGATCGCAGAGAGCGTGAAACCCAGGGTCACAAACTCACATCAAGCCTACTATATATATATATATATATATATATAGTAGTGTATCTATTATATAAAGAGACTTGTTGGCCTCAATGCGCAATTTTATATTTACATAATCTCTATCCCTGATATTGAGTATTTCAAACCATAAGTATAGCATACAAACTATAATTTTATCATTCATATATATATATATATATATTATATATATATTATATATATATTTGGACGAATAATACCCTACATTGATAGCCAACTCTGAGTTTCATGCCTTTTGAAGATTGCAGAAGGCATGAAACTCCGCGTTGTGCTATCAATGTAGGGTATTACGTGTATTTTTAATATATTAAATAGCTCTGTTATTTAACATTAAGCACTTTTTTCTTAAACTACAGCGGGTGTGTGTATATATATATATATATATATATATATATATATATGCATCAATCGTTTGTTTATACATGTTTCATTTAAAACGACAGACAAGGTGGTACGGTTAAGCTTTTTATTTAATTTTTTTCTTGTGTTCGAAAAAGAGCTTTCTTTTCTGGACAAAGAGTGTGTAAAAACTGTCCAAATGTTTTATAGTTCGGAGCGCTTTCGGCTATACTTTTAGCCATTTTCAAGGATGATTCAATTTTTCAGCTTAATGGAGTGTGTGCATTATGTGTATGTTTTAGTGTGTAGTAGGGATGTTTTAATTTCCGAATACGGTTAGCACATTGTGGCCTTGTTCTTAGTTAATGTTGTTAAGAGTTTTTTTTTTATTATTATTAAGGCTTCCATTATTTTTAATATTGTTTTACAGGTGGATGCACTTAATATACTACACACTAAGACATACATTACTGAACCAACATAACGAGTTAATTTTTAAATGTAGACCTAGAAACCATCTCAATCTAACTCAATATATTTAGATAAAACTATATAGGAAGGAAAATATTGTGTTATTTTTGGATTTGGAAATGATTGTATGCACACATGGGTGCGGATACATAATTGTATGTATACAAATGTGTAGATGCACTTGGACATAAATATGTGGATTTATGTGTATATATATATATATATATATATATATATATATACACACACACACAGACATATATGTATGTGTATATGTATTGTAGGCGCATTTGTTATATATATATATATATATATATATATATATATTGTGTGTGTGTGTATTCGTAATTTTAGGTAGGTATATGTGTTTATCGAGTCATGTATATAGGATTACATGTGGTCTGTATATGTGTGTGTGTATATATATATATATATATAAGTAAGTATTTGTGAGTTCGTATATGTAATATCTGTGAATATATGTAGGATATAGTAATATGAATATATATGTATATATGGGTATAGATTTGTCTTTTTATGTTTATATATATAGAGAGAGAGAAAGAGAGAGAAAATTCGAATGAAAGGAGATAAAATTATTTTATTAATGTTTAATCTTATTTTCTCTTTAAATATTCTCTGATTAGAATTGTGAAATTGAAATTTTTAATCATCTGGAGGTAATTTCATTTTAAATTGATCATTTAATTTAAATTTAAATATATTACTCTTTAATTATCAGTCTTGATAGTAAAATAATTAAAATTAGAAATATTTTTTTTATATATTTAAAGACTTAAGTCACCACCTAACGTTAAACTTTAAATGTAAAATTTAAGGGAAAATTTAAATAGATATGAATATGTGTAAATATTTGTAAAAGTATGTGTATTTATTTATATATGAATATGCATAGGTACCTGGATATATCGATACATATGTGTGCAGTTACACATGTAAATGAACGTATGTGTGGGATTTACATAGATGCATTTGTGGTATATATATATATATATGTAAAAACATTTTTTTTTAAATATTACCTTCAGGTATTACTCCATCTTAATTTGAAACCTAAAGATTACCCAACTAAAAATAGTTACAAATTAAATTCATGAATTAGACTCAAAATGATAAAGATGTTACCTTAACAGTCATTTAAAATATTAAAAGATTATTATTAGTAAACTTTTATATTTTAAATCTTTTAATGTGTTTTTTTATTAATGTGTTTTTAAATATAGTATTTAACTCGTATTAAATCCCTAATTTATCTGTAAAGGAGTTAAATATTTAAATTGCTGACAAGCATTAAATTAATTTCTTCGTGTTTTTTTTAAACATTTAAATTACTATCAATCGTTAAAATCTGTTTTTTACCTAAATTGTTAAAACTATACCACCCCTCTTCTTCCTCCGTAAACCCTAAATACATCTCCTTTCTCTTTACTTCCCTCGTTTTTTCTTTTTCTCTCTTCTCTCTTTCCCTTTCAACATATCATTTCCGTTAAGTTGACCGATTAAACAGGTCGATGTCTGATCCTTAACCCCTCCTTTCTCAATATTAAGTATGATAGAAAGAAATAGAAAAATAAACCCTCTCTAAATTCGACCATGTCTCTCACACCACTCCTCGCAACCCTCTCTGTTAAATTACATAAACTTAATACTACCCGTCAAAAGTGTAAATTTTCATTTCATTTTTCGTTTCACCTTTTGAAAGTGGTATCTGAGGATCCAGGATACCTTAAAAGGTCTCTGGTGAAATAAACTATTACAATGGAGCCTTAAAGTGGTCTGTTTTTCTTTATTTATATATATATATATATATATATATATATATATATATATATATATATATATATATATATATATATATACTTCCAATTATATATACTCATATATATACATCCACTCGGGTGTATACATGTATTACACACGTATATGCCCATCTATATATAACCGTGTGCACATATTTAAAAAAAAAAATAAATGCACAATAACAAAAAATAAAGTAATCAAAATTGCGTTAATTAGATCATTTTTTTTTTTTTTTTGTTAACAATTGTTCCCGTATGATCACCGAAGTTAAGGGATGTTGGGCCTAGTCAGAACCTAGATGGTTTACCGCTTGAGAACACCAGTTGCTGTAAGCTTGGATGTGCGGGTGGTGTAAAAGATAATCGCTCGAAATAAATAATCTGAGATCCGAGTTCTAATTCCAATTGAGTTTGTTTATTCACTTACGCGCAGTTACCCTTGGGAAAAGTATAAATCCACCTCTCCCACCAGCTATGGATTAATTAGTAAGACATGTATCCCTAAACCATTATTGTCTCTAAAATATTCTCTGGCTTTAAATAACCTGCAAAATTTGATAAACCGTAAAAAAACAAATCAATTAAATACTGATTGGCAACAGAGGTATGTATTTTACATTTATTTACATTCTCTGGGATATAGATATATATAAAATACCATTGACACAAAGTGATGGATCAGTTTATATATAGACTGTAATATAGAATTGATCCCCAATTTTATATCTATATTATATCTTCTTGTTCGTTTATCAAATTATGAATGCGCATGAATCCACCTCCTCTCCCCCCAACCAACTCTGGCTTAATAAGTAAGATTTGTATCAGTAAACCATTATTATCTCAAAAATATATCATACAATTTAGAAATATGTTCTGGCTTTAAATAATCTGAAAAGGGTTGATAAACAGTAAAAACGAATCGATTAATGTTATTCTTGAATACATAACAAAATGCCATCTAACTGTATGTGATTGATACCCGTTGCTTAACTGACTTCCTGCGTTTTAATTTATTGGATTCACTTTCCAAAAATATTAGGACACTTTAAAAAGAATCAGCAAACTTAAAACACCTTTTGATATTCTTTAGTTCTCGCTTACCTTTTTCACGCCCTTAAAGAAACCTTTGACATAACCTTGATTTCGGATCTGCAGTATCCAAGTTTGCAGAAGGTAAATTGCAGTTCAGAAACGACAGATATATCAGAAAGTGATAAATAGATATAAACGGTGTTGGCATAAAAATCACGATATGGTAGTGAAAGAAAGCGAGAAGAAAGGACTATGCATCGCCTGCAAGAAAACAGAATGCATGGTCATCAGTAAAAGGATGAGGTCAAGATGCAAATTACAAATCGGTGATTCTAAAATCAAACAATGTACAGAAATTTAAATATCTGGCAAAGGTTCTAACAGAGGGACGGAAAGTGCGACACTGAGATCCAAACATTTATTTTTTTATGTGCCATTTAATGCCGACACTTAATTTTCTTGGAAGTATTAGTAATTTCATTTACAAAGATCTATTGCTAGTATTTTTTTATAAGAAAATCTATTTATGGTAATTATTTTACTATGAAAATACATTGCTGGTATTTTTACCATGAGTATGTAGTGTGGAACATATATATATATATATATATATATATATATATAATACAAAAAAACAAATATGAATGATTTATGAATTTATAAATTATATTTGTACCTTTTAATTATAATATATAAATATATATAATATATTTTATATAATATATTTAATATATATATATATATATAATATATTTTATATAATATATATATATATAATATATTTTATATAATATATATATATATAATATATTTTATATAATATATATATATATATATTTTATATAATATATATATATTATATATTTTATATAATATATATATATATATATAATATATTTTATATAATATATATATATATATAATATATTTTATATAATATATATATATATATAATATATTTTATAATATATATATAATATATTTTATAATATATATATATATATATATATAATATATTTTATAATATATATATATATATATATAATATATTTTATAATATATATATATATATATATATATAATATATTTTATATAATATATATATATATATATATATATATAATATATTTTATATAATATATATATATATATATATATATAATATATTTTATATAATACATATATATATATATAATATATTTTATATAATATATATATATATAATATATTTTATATAATATATATATATATATATATATTTTATATAATATATATATATATATATATAATATATTTTATATAATATATATATATATATATATATATAATATATTTTATATAATATATATATATATATATATATAATATATTTTATATAATATATATATATATATTTTATATAATATATATATATATTTTATATAATATATATATATATATAATATATTTTATATAATATATATATATATATATATATAATATATATATAAGGAAAGTAGTCAGTCAAAGAATAGATCTATAATGTTAACGTAATTAATAGCGAACTCACTTCGCTAACAGAATAAATAAGGCATTAAATTACTCAGAACTCGCTGAATGACACGATCCTTGTTTTTATTAATTATAAAATGGATTAGATGCTCGGTCCATATTGCAAGTACTTTCGGTAAAATATTTACCATCCTCAGGGATAGATATTATTTTTTTTCCCCAATTTCAGTTGAACCGGAAAGTACTTGAAATTGAGAAAATAACATCTATGCCTGAGGATGGTAAAGGTTTTACCGAAAATACTTGCAATATGGACCGAAAATCTAATCCATTTTACAATTAATAAAAACAAAGATCTTGTCGTTCAGCGAGTGTGTATATTTTGGCAGCGTGTTTTCATTAAGATAAATAATTTAGACAAGCTTTGTCTACTTATTTTTAATAGGATCCTCTCGTAATTATGGCCAAATTTCTTACAGTCCTTATTAAAGAAAGAAAATTAGCATGCTGATGCATATTCGTTTTATTCTAAATACTTTTGATATTGGCACAATGTCATCATCAGGGTTTTGTTTTTTCTAAGACAAAAAATTGTTGTGTTCATCTGAAAATTAAATTTTGATATGTGAAATGAAAAATGATAAAGTTATCTACTGTACAAATTTTAACATTTTATCATGTAGACACAGGTGCAAACGTCAAGGGGAGGTAACTAAGTTATTGAAATGTCTAAATATTCTTTAAAAAGAAAATAATTTTAGACACGTTTTTTGTATTCAACCACTTTCTAAGATCAATGGTGAAAATGGATTTAAGCAAGTAAAGCGAGGGTCTTTGAACATTGATTCTGTAGCACTAATCTACAAACAAAGAACTGTACCAAATAACAGAAACCACATCACTTGAGGACTACCAACAGCAGCAACAATTAAAATGGATAGCAGACTTAAGTCAAATAATGACAATCAAGACGTTGGCATATTACACTACTTCAAATACATTTATTTCTTTCAATAGGAAACCTTTGATTGGGACAAGGGCTATATAGCGAATATAAATCTCAATTTTTATCTGATCTTCACGGACCTCCTGAAACCCATTCATTCATGATTGTGGCCTGAGAGTCTTGGTAAAGATAATACCTCTTTGAACAGTGTGGGATGGGGATAAAGATTCACTAAGAACTGTACCAGATAACAGAAACCACATCACTTGAGGACTACCATCAGCAGCAACAACTCAAGTGGATGAAACATGTAAACCGAAGTGAAAATAATATTATCAAGATGTTAACATTTCACACTACTTAAAATAAAAGTTTAGGAAAGAAACTAATATTGCTATTGTTTGTTAACGGCATACCAACTCCTCATAGATCATTAAATACAAAATTGTTTTTTGACAGAGGACGGCAAGTACGACACTGAGTTCTGTAGACGTATTGGACTGGTCAAGGACCCATTACAAAAGTTGGGCAGGGTATTGCGAGACAGGTGGATCTCTTTGGTAACAAAGAAAAGAGTACTGGCCTGCTACGTAATATCTGTCCTCCTTTACAGCAGCGAATGTTTGACAGTCTCCATAAAGATGAAGGAGAGACTCGGGTAGACGAAACTCTTGAGGGCCGTCGACAGCTCAGCTGGCACAAAGCCACAAGTCGTCGTGGCTGAACATGCTGGTCTTGTTCAAATTGTTGATCACGCTAGATAACACGGTCTCTCCCAGAAACTGTAACTAAGGTCTGCTCATCATATTTTCAGTATAAACCACAAGTTGGCTCTGTGGGTGTTGAACAAACACAAATGTGCCTGAATGAGTGTCTGCAATAGGGATTGACTAGTCGCCATAGTAGACGGGTATCCTCGAATACGCGTAGCCAGCTATCATTGTTTTCGAATAAGTTTTATTTTCTATACCATTACTTTTCGGAAAGGCGGAAAATATATATTAGGTTGGGGCAAAAATAACGACGTAATAATGTCGTTTTTTGACGTATTTTTAACGTCAAAAAACGACATTGTTACGTCATTATTTTTGCACCAACCTAATATTTCGATATATTTTCAGCGCCCCATTTTGTGTGCACGCGCGCAATGGGTTACTGAAAATTTCTCGGCAGGAAGTTCCTTATAAAAAATTTGTTTTAGAGGAGAAAACAAAATACCGCCCACAATATTTGTGAGAAATATGTAATTGTTGTCTTTTTTTTTCATGTTGTTTTTTTTTTTTGTTTTTTGTTTTTTTTTTTACGGGATAATCTTTTTTTCTTTGAGTTTGCTAAATGCAAATATAATTTAAAACCTGATCGAACTAGTTGATAAATTGCGCTCAGCTTCGCCCGGGCAAAACCAATCAGTTATACTGTACCGAAGCCAATTCTTTTATTTGACCAATCAGATGCGATCTTGCATTATTGACAGAACTACATGGCGCCTTTCTCGGATAGAGAGTGTCGTCTGCCAAAGGGAAGAGGCGTTTTATCTGCATTTTTCCTGCCAAGAATTCCACCGTGATACTATCTAACGATAGAACATCGGCACGTTTCTTGGAATTTGTTACAAAATAGTAAGATCAGCAACGAGATAAGACAAACTGTAAAAAAAATCCATCGGGGAAACTAAACACTAGAAAGTAATCCCGTAGGATGCAACTCTGTAAATACGGATTTTCACTCCATTTGTAATGTCTGATTTCTACTGCCAGCTGCCATCTGTTGAGAGGGTGGAAGCCAGAACAATATAATTAGTCTGTATAAGTAAATAAATGTATGCGTCATGTTTTTATCGTTGTATAGTCTTAGCCGTACGTACAAAGTATGTTTACAATCAAGTGAACACTTTCAATATATTTAAACTACTTTAGCATTCTGCTTCCATTTGATTGCATTATATTATTATTATTTTCGATTCAGCCATTGGTCGAAAAAGATTTCAATGCATTTTCTATGTAAAAGTTTCTTTCAGCGGCAAGTTTTGTGCAAACTAAACGCCAAGTGGATCACAGAAGCTTCAACTAAAATTCCGACTTCTGATTGGCTAATATATATGAAAAAATATTACAACGCATTCGCATTTGCGCTCAAATTCAATTTACCGCCAAAATCTGGCTATGTGTTCTCGAGCCTACCGCGTGATTCACATTACTTATAAATACTTGGCGTCATCTTCAACCCTTCCTCTTGTTTCGTCTCACCTACAAGCGATATAAGCTCAGTGGAGAAAAGCGCCATGAAACTCACACGTACGTACGAACATCACACATCTACTCACATTCATTCCTTCAGCCACAAGGAAAGAAACACTTAACACTGTGAGTAACAAACTGTTTAATCTCATACAAGTAACAATACATCTTAATAAAGTTCTCCAAACTTACACACTTTTAATACACTTCATAGTTTATCAACAGGAATATTTTCCTCACTCAAATTTTCAAGTAAATTTCATCATTTCAAACATAACTGAATTAGTGACGGTACACTTGATGTTATGCATATATAAATTTCCTTTACGTATGCAACTTTTCTTGTTGAATGTTATTCTTCTTGCTTACTTATTCCTTGTTAGCATATTTGTAAAGTAAAAAAAAGTAGGGGTTGAATCGAAGACTTTCAACCTGCTACACGATCACCAGATTTTTCAAAAAAATCAATTAAAAAAGAAGGAATTATCAAATTCCAGTGAAACTTTGACAATTAATTCTTTAATTAAGATGTTTTATTGTGTAAAGGTAATTTTTAGCGAAAGCTTTGAGGAAATATTTTCTCGGATTATTTAACAACGAAACTAAAATCATGTATTTATGAAGTAAGATTTGAAGACCAAGATGAATAATCATTTTGAGAAATGCAGAATTGTATCTGAGTGGTATTATGTACACTATTTACATTACTCGGACTATTGTCTACCTCTTTGTCGCCATATTTATTACAACGTTTCGACATTTTAAGTATCTGTCTATATTTCTGAGATGAGATATTATGTACATTATTTACATTATTCGGACTATTGTCTTCATCTTTGTCACCATATTTATTACGTTTTGGCTCTTCAGTATCTGTCTATATTTCTGAGAGGAGGTATTATGTACACTATTTACATTATTTGGACTATTATCCTCATCTTTGTCGCCATATTTATTACAACGTTTTGGCTCTTCAGTATCTGTCTATATTTCTGAGATGAGATATTATGTACATTATTTACATTATTCGGACTATTATCCTCATCTTTGTCGCCATATTTATTACAACGTTTCGGCCTTTCAGTATCTGTCTATATTTCTGAGATGAGGTATTATGTACACTATTTACATTACTCGGACTATTGTCTACCTCTTTGTCGCCATATTTATTACAACGTTTCGACATTTTAAGTATCTGTCTATATTTCTGAGATGAGATATTATGTACATTATTTACATTATTCGGACTATTGTCTTCATCTTTGTCACCATATTTATTACGTTTTGGCTCTTCAGTATCTGTCTATATTTCTGAGAGGAGGTATTATGTACACTATTTACATTATTTGGACTATTGTCCTCATCTTTGTCGCCATATTTATTACAACGTTTCGGCCTTTCAGTATATGTCTATATTTCTGATATGTACATTATTTACATTATTCGGACTATTGTCCACATCTTTGTCGACATATTTATTACATTTCGGCGTTTCAGTATCTGTCTATATTTCTGAGATGAGGTATTATGTACATTATTTCCATTATTCGGACTATTGTCTTCATCTTTGTCGCCATATTTATTACAACGTTTCGACATTTTAAGTATTTGTCTATATTTCTGAGATGAGATATTATGCACATTATTTACATTATTCGGACTATTGTCCTCATCTTTGTCGCCATATTTATTACAACGTTTCGGCCTTTCAGTATATGTCTGTATTTGTGAGAGGAGGTATTATGTACATTATTTACATTATTCGGACTATTGCCTTGTATTGTATATACAAGAGCATACATTTTATTGGCTTTTCAAAATTTTGAAATTTAAGAACGCTCATAAATATCCATCAGCTTAACCGAAAATTCTAGGCAAGTATGGAGGACGCGAAGTGACACAATTCTGTGTTTAATAAAGAAACATATTTAAGACAACGTTTCGGCCTTTCAGTATCTGCCTATATATCTTAGATGAGTTATATACATTATTTACATTATTCGGACTATTGTCCTCATCTTTGTAGCCATATTTATTACAACGTTCCGGCCTTTCAGGATCTGTCTATATTTCTGAGATGAGGTATTATGTACAATATTTACATTATCCGGACTATTGTCCTCATCTTTGTCGCCATATTTATCACTAGTACAGTCTACCCCATTGAACGAAATAAAGGGTTCAGTTCGACATTCCAAACACCTGAAGAAGCATTCAACGGACGAAACGTAATAAATATGGCGACAAAGATGAGGACAATAGTCCGAATAATGTAGATAATGCAGTATTGTATGTCTCGCAAACAATATTTAAAGCCTTCTGTGAGTTACAGCAAAAAATAGCATTAAGATTGGATAAAATGAACAAAACTGACAGCTGGTCGATAGAAAAAGTTGACACTAGAGATTAAAGCAAAGAACATGTAATGGATGCAAAACAAATAATCGTATATAAAAAAACTAGAAATAGCCGTGAAAATGTCGCGTTTTTTCCCAATTTGAATTTTCTGATGAATATTAAGTCTTGATTTAATGATTAAATCTGTTCTTTGCAAGTTCCACGACTATGATATACCCATGGAAATTTCCCTGTTGCGTCGTTAAATATATGAGCTTAGCAACTTTAACGAAGTATTGTAAGAAGAATATGTAAATGACGGTCATTGTTTAAAGAAATACGAGGGTACAAATGAAAAAAAATACAATTGACAAGGATTCCCATTTCACGAAGCAGACGTTAAACATCTGTGTTTTCGTTGCATTTCTTTAATTTTCTCTTTAGTTTCGTTCCTTTCTTCTTTCTTTACTTTCTTCTTTCTTTCTTCCTTCTTTCCATTCTTTCCTTCTTCCTTCCGTCCGTCCGTCCGTCCGTTCTTTCTTTCTTCATTCCTTTCTTTCTTCATTCCTTTCTTTCTTCATTCCTTTCTTTCTTCATTCCTTTCTTTCTTCATTCCTTTCTTTCTTCATTCCTTTCTTTCTTCATTCCTTTCTTTCTTCATTCCTTTCTTTCTTTCTTTCTTTCTTTCTTTCTTTCTTTCGTTCTTTCGTTCTTTCTTTCTTTCGTTCTTTCGTTCTTTCGTTCTTTCGTTCTTTCGTTCTTTCGTTCTTTCTTTCTTTCGTTCTTTCTTTCTTTCGTTCTTTCTTTCTTTCGTTCTTTCTTTCTTTCGTTCTTTCGTTCTTTCGTTCTTTCGTTCTTTCGTTCTTTCGTTCTTTCGTTCTTTCGTTCGTTCTTTCTTTCTTTCTTTCGTTCTTTCTTTCTTTCGTTCTTTCGTTCTTTCTTTCTTTCTTTCTTTCTTTCGTTCTTTCGTTCTTTCGTTCTTTCGTTCTTTCGTTCGTTCTTTCTTTCGTTCTTTCGTTCTTTCGTTCTTTCGTTCTTTCGTTCTTTCGTTCTTTCGTTCTTTCGTTCTTTCTTTCTTTCTTTCTTTCTTTCTTTCGTTCTTTCGTTCTTTCTTTCTTTCGTTCTTTCTTTCTTTCGTTCTTTCTTTCTTTCGTTCTTTCTTTCTTTCGTTCTTTCTTTCTTTCGTTCTTTCTTTCTTTCGTTCTTTCTTTCTATCGTTCTTTCTTTCTATCGTTCTTTCTTTCTATCGTTCGTTCGTTCGTTCGTTCTTTCGTTCTTTCGTTCGTTCGTTCTTTCGTTCGTTCGTTCTTTCGTTCGTTCGTTCTTTCGTCCGTCCGTCCGTCCTTTCTTTCTTCATTCCTTTCTTTCTTCATTCCTCTTTCTTTTTTTCCTCTTTCTTTCTTTTTTTCCTCTTTCTTTCTTTTTTTCCTCTTTCTTTCTTAAACCGTGTCTGTTTTGTCTTTTGTCACATTCAAAATGGAATAGTCCATTACTTATAGAGGTATTGTCAGGACGTAACATACACGTTATCGACCTAAAGACCAACCTGATCCTATGCTCTTAATGTTATAATGTTTTGATAACAGTTTTCCAAGGAAAATGAATAAATTCGTCGTTTGAAATCGTTAAATATTTATAGAAAATCCTTAGTTAAAATTCCTGAAGTAATAAGTTATTTACGTGAAACGAATATTTTGATGGACATTCTCCTAGATGCTCCTTTATGTGACCAGTCCTCAAATAGTCCAATCTCCTCGGCATTTCCCATTTTGACGACGCCTTACAGCCTCATCAGGTTATAACCCAAACGTCCTCTATGTGAGAGGTATTTCCTGAGGATGCGGTGACACTTTGAGCGGAGTTAGTTTTAATGTGAAATAAAGCATCAGATCTTGAAAATGCCAAGACATTCATCCGAAATCAAAAGAAATCATAAATTAGGAATCTTTTCTGTGTATTTTTTTTTCTTTTTCTTCACATAAATTTTCGCTTTTATTTAGTTTTTAATTTCTTCTCGTTCTCTTTCTCTTTTCTTCTCTTTCTCTTTTCTTCTCTTTCTCTTTTCTTCTCTTTCTCTCTTCTTCTCTTTCTCTCTTCTTCTCTTTCTCTCTTCTTCTCTTTCTCTCTTCTTCTCTTTCTCTCTTCTTCTCCTTTTCTTTTACCTTTTCTTTTCTTTTCTTTTTTCTTTATTCTTTTCTTATTTTTACTTTTCTTTCTTTATTTTCTTTTTTGTTTTTCCTTTCCATTCCTTTTTCTTCTCTTTCTTCTCTTTCTTTCTTTTCCTTTTTCTTCTCTTTCTTTCTTTTCCTTTTTCTTCTCTTTCTTTCTTTTCCTTTTTCTTCTTTCTTTCTTTTTCTTCTCTTTTTCTTTTCCTTTTTCTTCTCTTTTTCTTTTCCTTTTTCTTCTCTTTTTCTTTTCCTTTTTCTTCTCTTTTTCTTTTTTCTTTTTCTTTTTTCTTTTTCTTTTTTCTTTTTCTTTTTTCTTTTTCTTTTTTCTTTTTCTTTTTTCTTTTTTCTTTTTCTTTTTTCTTTTTTCTTTTTTCTTTTTCTTTTTTCTTTTTTCTTTTTCTTTTTTCTTTTTTCTTTTTTCTTTTCTTTTCTTTTTTCTTTTCTTATTTTTTTACGTTTACATAGCCGTTTCAGCTAGTAGAGCTGCTTAGGCAGAAAGAGAAAAATTAGTACTATATTCTTCAAATGAAAAAAAAAAATGGAAGAAATGGTTTAAACATTCCTAACCTATTAAATGTTTTTCAATGAACTTTCAAAATCTCGCATAGCCTCGATGTCAGCTGATAATTTCAGACTTGTGGTTATCGCTTGTGAAAAAGAATATTCTCTTTGTAAAGCCATACTGCTTAATCATATTAAAGATAACATCAATCCAAGATGGCCGTCACGAAATGCAAAACAAAATTCCGCTGTCGACTTAAAAATATCTGTTTCATCATTTAGTTAGGATTGGGGAGTTAAGTCGGATGTTGAATCATTAACCCTGCTTCAAATAACATAAGTTTGACGGAATTTAGAATAACCCGTCTGTATCCCCTGCGGCGAGGTAAGAGGCCACCCTGTCAGCTATGAGTGGTGAACAGAGACCAAACTACTGTCTATATTTCTGAGATATGATATTATGTGGTATTATGTACACTATTTACATTATTCGGACTATTGTCTTCATCTTTCTCGCCATATTTATTACAACGTTTCGGCCTTTCAGTATCTGTCTGTATTTCTGAGATGAGATATTATGTACATTATTTACATTATTCGGACTATTGTCTTCATCTTTGTCGCCATATTACAACGTTTCGGCCTTTCAGTATCTGTCTATAGTTTTGAGAGGAGGTATTATGTACATTATTTACATTTTTCAGACTATTGTCTTCATCTTTGTTGCCATATTTATTACAAGGTTTCGGCCTTTCAGTATCTGTCTATATTTCTGAGATGAGATATGTACATTATTTACATTATTGGGACTGTTGTCCTCAGTTTTGTCGCCATATTTATTACAAATCTCAAACGTTGTACGCTCCAGCCTTCTTCAGGTGGTTGGAATGTCGAACTGAACCCTTTATTTTGCTCACTGGGGTTGACTGTTCTAGTTCTGAGCTTGGACGTGGTGAGTTTGTTCACCAAAGTACCCACTGAGGAGGTACTCTCAGTAGTCAGAGACAGATTGGCCTCTGACTCATCCCTAGAATAACGGACCAAGATCAGAACTAGAGCAGTCTACCCCAATGAACGAAACAAAGGGTTCAGTTCGACATTCCAACCACCTGAAGAAGGCCGGAGCGTACAACGGCCAAAACGTAACAAATATGGCGACAAAGATGAGGACAATAGTCCGTATAATGTAAATAATGTAGGAAACCAAACTAGTTACATTCTATCATCGCTAATTGTACTCTGAATTACCCGCAGACACGACGAATGTTTGTCCAGGGTAAGACGATAAACTACATCCGCGTCCAGGGTATGACGATAAACTACATCCGGCAACAAGGCCTCTTCCCATGTCCACCCTGACACGGGGTGGTAGCACCTGTTAGGGTCCCAGTTATGGGCAAATAGTTACCCCCAAACTGTGGTCAAAACACGTTGAAAGCGTAAAAATAGATTTTAAAACCAGCAATACATTTTTATAAAAAATTATTACCAGCAATGAACTTTTGAAAGAAAAAATATTACATACATTTATATATAGCATACATTTTTGAAGAAAATAAATATGACCAGCAATACATTTTTGGAGGAAAAAACATTTCCATCTATCCGCAAAAACTGTGCCTCTTACTCTGCAACAATCTAACTCGAGTGGCTCTCGGGCCTTGTACAGGGCGAAGCTTAGTGTAAAAAAATACCAAAAAACAGTGCTGGATGCTGTCGATGGCTACCACTCTATTATATTATCGGAGTCCCAACCACTCACAACTGTTGTCACAGAGTGGGGGAGGTTTATGTACCTTAGGATGCCTCAAGACTACTTGGCATCTGGTGATGCATACACCTATATATACCAATATTCTACAAAACCCAACTAATAATTCGAAAATTTCAGATACAATATATAAGTGTATCTTAGCCAATGCGTTTCGTCCACTGGAGGACTTTATCAAGGCCAATACAAGGATTTCATTTTTTTAACAGGTATTTATATACAAGAGCATAAATTTTATTGGCTTTACAAAATTTGGAAATTTAAGAACGCTCATAAATATTCATCAGGTTAACCGAAAAGTCGAGGCAAGCTATGGAGGACGCGAAGTGACACAATTCTGTGTTTAATAAACGAAAGTGAGTAAATGACGTTCTGGAATAACATTTATGCTCTTGTATATAATACTTATTACAAAATAGAATCTTTGTATTTGCCTTGATAACGTCCCTCTGAAGACGAAATGCGTCGGCTAAGATAAGTTATCATTTTGCTTTAGTCACACACACACACACAGACACACACACACACACACATATATATATATATATATATATATATATAGTTTTAAGGTGTGCTATATTTATGGGATAAAGTGCTTAATATCAGTGATATAGCGTAAGTAAATATAAAATTGAATATTGAAGTCAAAACTCAGAGGCGACGGGCTTTTTCATGCTGAACGCAACCGTCAGGCCGCGAATACTGGATATTTCTGCTGGAGTGGCTTGTTTGTTTATTTATTTGGGTTAAAACTGTCCACCTGCCAAAATAACACAATAGACTACGGCAAGCAATCTAAACATTGGACGAATAAAATCTTTAATTATCTTCCCAGACCAAAACAAAATATTAAATAAGTGACCGAAGCAAATCTCACCATTTTTACTACGTTAATAAAACATCAAAAAACGAAAAGAATAAATAATACAAAATGAAAATGAAAAACTAGTAAAATAAATTAATTCAAACAAATAAGTAAATAAATGAACACGCCTCTTCCGCAAATAACCGCCAGAATAGATTTCCCACAATGCACCACTGACCCACATATAAATAGCCGAGAAAGAATCCAAGCATTCGAGGTGTGATGATTGCATCCAGCATGAAACAGCCTGTCGCATCTGAGTGTTGACTTCAGTGTTCACTTGTGTGTATATATATATATATATATATATATATATATATATATATATATATATGTGCTATACTTATGGGTTAAAATACCCAGCAGTATCAGGGATAGAAATTATGTAAATATAAAAGTGCGCATTGAGGCCAACACCCAGCGCCGACAGTCTGTGTGTGTGTGTGTATATATATATATATATATATATATATATATATATATATATATATACACACAATATTTATTATAAACAGATAATAAAATAGATATTATATATTGTTGTAGCATACCTACGGACCGTAATGGGTATGTCCCCATTCACATAACTACAGTAGTAAATACAGTATATTGGTCTGCAGCTGGAAATTCGTCTCCAGCTGTGCTAGTCAAACTCTCTGCCTCCGAGCAGAGAGGACCCCCAGACGAGGCTATGTCTAATACCTGAGTCTTGTCTCGGAAAACAGCTACACGACGCCGTTTTAAACGTGGTCTACGGGGAAATTTTCGCCGAGCCTACGGGCTTGGATGCCCCACATTAAAATCGGCCTTGTGCCACATCTGGCCGCGTGGGGCGTCTAGTAAATATCCTGCAGTTGGAGATTGATTGTGGAATTCACTTGATTCACTTCTAGCACTTGACTACTACTTCTACGCATCGCTGGCGATTCTTATATGTGTTGTTCTTATTCTAAATATTATCGTTCACTAGCAATCTTTGATTATTTTATTCAGTAAACTTCCTTAGGTTACAACACACACACACACACACACATATATTGTTATACGTTATTTATATATACACAAATCTTTAAGTAAATGCTTTGTTTATAATAAACAGTATTAACAACATTTATCGGCCTGAACGTCTGAGAAACTCTTCCGTAGCTAAACTGCTATAGCACGTCAAGCTATATGACGGTTCCGTTTAGGGTACAGGTTCAATTCCTGTCGGAGGACGCATATTTTCTATGAAATTTGCAACTGGAATAAGAAACGGAGACACCCTGACCACCTGTACAACTCCAGAGCCGACATCATCCCGTCCAATTTTAGAGCCGAACGCTTACGTCTAACCATTTCATACAGCGACAATAAATAAATCTTCTAAAACACACGCAGCACGACCTTTGTACCCGCAGTAGAGGGAGAAAGATAGGTAACCCGAATATCATTTACAAGCGCTAAACTTTCTATCATGAAGATCTGGGTTTTAAGTCTCGGCTTAAAATTTTCAACTGGAATAAGAAACGGAGACACCCTGACCACAATAACCACAAACCATAGATTCGACAACAAGGACGTCGAAAGTCTATTCACGTATTATCATCAGTTCCACTTTCGCCAATACCGATGAAATAACACTATACAGGAGAAACTAGAAAACCTGCCTATGAATAAAAACATAATTGTAACCTCTTCCGACATTTTGGGTCTAGTCACTGGACCGACGTCTTTATTCACATGTGTCCTTGAAGATTTGTGAATTCAATACCAGGCCACAGCAGGGGCAAACCAAAAACTTGGAGAGTTGAGTTAATGGGATATAACTGAAACATCCGAAAGAGGTATGGCACGTGGAACTAGAAAAATCTACCCCGGTGGACGAAATAAAGAGTTCGGTTCGAAATTACAATCACCTGAAGAAGGCCAGAGCATACAACGGCAGAAACGTTTTGAATACGGAAACGAAGATGAGAATAACAGTCCGAATAATGTAAATAATGCAAGTGAAGATAATGTTATATCAAAATTATATGTCAACTCATTACAACACAGCATAACGCCATAAAATGCTTCAACCTATTAACAAACTAGCTCAGCAAATGTAAAGATGTATTCTATTGGTCCACAAAGTCATACAACAACGCAAAAGTAATTACTTCGTCCTCGGTATGACAATAAACTACATCCAGCAGCAAGGCCTTTTGATTGCGAGCTTTTGACGCTCGTCTAATTTCTGTTATTCCCAGTTCAGCCCTAACCCCGTGAGGTAGCCTTTGTTAGAGTGCCAGCTATACATTTTTTTTTATTGGTGGGGGAAATCAATGGTCACAAGAAAATTCAATATCGGCATTAAATAAACCATCTGTATTTGATATGCTTTTTCTTTGTTTTGTTTTGTTTTTTTTTTTAAATCAGACCTCTCCATCAAGAAGAACTAATTACTAATATATATATATATATATACACACACATATATATATACATATATATACATATATATATACATATATATATATATACACACATATATATATACATATATACATATATATATATATACATACATATATATATATATATATATATATATATATATACATACATATATATATAAATACATACATATATATATAAATACATACATATATATATAAATACATACATATATATATAAATACATACATATATATATATATATACATACATATATATATAAATACATACATATATATATATATACATACATATATATATATACATACATATATATATATACATACATATATATACATACATACATATATATATATATACATATATATATACATATACATATATATATATATATACATACATATATATATATATACATACATATATATATATACATACATATATATATACATACATATATATATATATACAATACATATATATATATACATACATATATATATATATATATATACATACATACATATATATATATACATACATACATATATATATATACATACATATATATATACATACATATATATATATATACATACATATATATATATACATACATATATATATATACATACATATATATATATATACATACATATATATATATATACATACATATATATATATATATATACATACATATATATATATATATACATACATATATATATATATATATATACATACATACATATATATATATATACATACATATATATATATATACATA
>OZ010607.1:17547679-17680179 GCA_963932145.1 Acanthosepion lycidas | reverse complement strand
TTATTGTTCTACACAAATCAAGCGAAATGTCTTAGGAGTGTCATCCTGCCATCGAAACTCGAGTGAAATTGAGTGAGGCCAATTCGCTATTGTACAACTGCTATAGAGATGCATATCTTTTTCCGCTTGTGCATCTAACGACATACGATATGCAGCTGTTATTTCTCCGCCTAGCTTACTTCAATCATTATATTTTTTTCTGAAAGTCTTCCTGGTCAAGTCGAGAATATTTTTAGCCACGCCTCGTACGTGTGTTAGTCGGGCGGTTAGACCTGTAGAACTCCTGAAGGGTACAGAGCCACACCTAACACCTACCAAGTGCTGCTGAAGCGTTTTTAGAAGTAAATATGTTCTATGTGTGCTGAACGGGCGCCAGTACAGACGCAAAAGAGACAGCGATTCATGTGTGAACAAGTCTGTTTTCCACGTTGGCAGCGGGTTAGCTTGGCATGTCTCGATACGGGCCTCTCTGCAACTTGTCAATATATGGGTCTTTGTCGGCCGTCTCATGCTGATAAAATCCACGGGAAAGCCAGCTGGCTAAACTCGGTGAAGTACTTTCCTTCTGCATTTTGTTTCTAATTGGCCAGCAATCCTGTGGTTTCTGAGGTAGCATTGTTTAGTTTCCTCCTGTCTCTTTCACTTCTCTGCCTGGATTACCCCGTAGTTCTTAGGAAGACAGTCAATTAGGCGTTTTCCTACTTCTATTCGTAAATTAGTTCCCCACCAAAGCTAGAGAGCTCGGTCTTTTCCACTATTTATCCCGTATCTGATTATGTGAGTGTCTGCGTATGCATTAATGTGTGCATGTGTATGGATTCATGCGTGTCTAAGTATATGCTTATATATATATATATATATATATAAGGTTGGTGCAAAAATAATGACGTGTTAATGTCGTTTTTTGACGTATTTTTTAACGTCAGAATTATTCTTTCATTATTTTTGCACCAACCTAATATAATATACATAAGATGCATATAACATATACATATATATGTATATAACATATACATATATATGTATATAACATATACATATATATAGTGTGTATATATATATATATATATATATATATATACATACTATATATAGTGTGTATATATATATATACTATATAATATGTACATACAATGTGTGTGCGTAGATGTGTCTGAATACACGTGTGTGTGTATATATACATATATATACATATATATATATATATATATATATATATATATATATATATATATATATATATACATACATGCACACATATGCGGGTGGATAATATAATAATTATCGGCACATAAAAAATAAATCAGTAAAACAAGTTCGAATTTCGGGAGAAGCTGCATGTGTTTTCGTTATATTAATAATTTTGTGAAAGGCATGAAGCTAGTTTTCCTGGCATTTCATTTGAAATGCTACGAGAGCTAAAGGGAAAAGAGCCCAAAAGCTGTGATCTAAATACAAAGACCATTACCATGTTCAGGACCCAAAAGGCTTCAGTTGAATAATTAAGCTATTAAATTATAAAATACATCAACAAAACGATCGACAGAAAAGTTACATAAGATCACATTGAAAACGAATAACAAAATCGTATTTGTCTTTTACAAATGGCTTCTTTTTAACTTGAATAGACATAAACATTAAGAAGGTTCAGAGTTTTAAATATCTCAGGACGGCAAATACGACACTGAAGTCCAAACAAACTTTCGGCTCAGAATCCCAAAAGCTAAGCAAAGAGCTGAGAAGCGGCAAAATTTTGTTAGAAACAAAGACAAAAGTGCTGGATTGCACACAATCTCAATCTATTTCTGTACTCGATTCAATATTTCCTCCTACTCCTCTTTGTCTCCCCTCTCCTTTCAATATATCTATCTTCTCCTCTCTCTCCCGTCTCCTTTCAATATATCTATCTCCTCCTCTCTCTCTCTCCCGTCTCCTTTCAATATATCTATCTCCTCCTCTCTCTCTCTCCCGTCTCCTTTCAATATATCTATCTCCTCCTCTCTGTCTCTCCTCTCCTTTCAATATATCTATATTCTCCTCTCTGTCTCCCCTCTTCTTTCAATATATCTATCTTCTCCTCTCTCTCCCGTCTCCTTTCAATATATCTATCTTCTCCTCTCTGTCTCCCGTCTCCTTTCAATATATCTATCTTCTCCTCTGTCTCCCGTCTCCTTTCAATATATCTATCTTCTCCTCTCTGTCTCCCGTCTCCTTTCAATATATCTATCTTCTTCTCTCTGTGTCCCGTCTCCTTTCAATATATCTATCTTCTTCTCTCTGTGTCCCCTCTCCTTTCAATATATCTATCTTCTCCTCTCTGTGTCCCCTCTCCTTTCAATATATCTATCTTCTCCTCTCTGTGTCCCTCTCCTTTCAATATATCTATCTTCTCCTTTCTGTCTCCCGTCTCCTTTTAATATATCTATCTTCTCCTCTCTGTCTCCCGTCTCCTTTCAATATATCTATTTCTTTCTCTCTGTCTCTCCTCTCCTTTCAATATATCTATCTTCTCCTCTCCGTCTTCCCTCTCGTTTCAATATCTATGTCGTCTTCTCTCTCTCACCTCTCTGCTTTCAGTATCTCCATCTTCTGTCTCCCCTCTCATTTTAATAACTCAGTCTTCTCCTCTCCGTCTCCGCTATCTTTTCAATATCTTCTTCTTTTCTCCTCTCTCCCCTATATTTTCAATATCTCTATCTTCTCTTGTCTGTTTTCCCTCTCGTTTTATTATCTCAGTTTCCTCCTCTCCGTCTCCCCTCTTGTTTCAATATCTCCGTCTTCTCTTCTCTCTCTCTCCCCTCTACTTTCAGTATCTTCGTCGTCTTCTGTCTTTACTCTCCTTCCAATATTTTCATCATCTCCGATCAGCCTCTGTCTGCTCATCCCGATCTACACATATGTATCTCTCCATCGATTTGCCATATTTCAATTTTAAATTTCATTCACTCTTTTCATGTGACGATTTCTAAGTTTCTTTTGGTCGATAATTCTTTCAAAATTTTTCTCCTGTGTCGCCATGATCCCCCACCCCCAGCTACCTCTCTCCATTTACTTTTAGACATTTTGAAATATTATTTTTTAATTTTACGTTTCTTCATTCGCAACCTGTTTACTTCCGTTTCCGTTACAGATTTCTTTTTCATATTTCATCCTGCTTCAATATAGCTTTCTTTCACGTAAATTTTCTAAAGATTTTCTTTCAATTAAATATTCGTATAATTTTCTCACCTTTTAAAAGAATCTTTACATTTATTTCCATTTCAGTTTGTCGCACTTTGTGAAAACAATTTTCTGTCTTCTAAAATATTTTCAATTTCAAATTCTCTGATTTTACACAGAAGGAAAATGGTTCTTTTATTTCTTTTATCTAATTTTCTTTGAGTATGAACACAATATTACTGACAACCTTCTTTTTTCACGTATTTTTAGTTTTAGTTTTGTTTTCACTCCTTCTTTTCTATTCGTTCTTTGTTTTTTCGTTCCAAAATTCGTAGTTTTTCGGTCGTTCGAATCGGTCCGTCATTGCTTATGAGCTCGTTCCAAGCTTTTCTTCCTTGTCCGTTCCAAGCCGTTCGTCGAGGTCAGTTCAAAGACTTTTTTCATTGTCCGCTCCAAGCCTTTCCTCATTGTCCATTCCAAGTCGTTCGTCATTGTCCATTCCAAGCCTTACCTAATTATCCGGTCCAAGCCGTTCGTCATTGTCCGTTCCAAGCCTTTCCTCGTTGTCCATTCCAAGCCGTTACTAATGGTGCGCTCGAAGGATTTCGTCATTGTCCATTCTAAGACGTTCGTCATTGTCCTTGCCACGCCTTTCCTCATTGTCCATTCCAAGCGGTTCGTAATTGCTCGTTCCAAGCCTTTCCTCATGGACCGTTCCAAGCCGTTCGTAATTGTCCGTTCCAAGCCTTTCCTCATTGTCCATTCCAAGTCGTTACTAATGGTGCGCTCCAAGGCTTTCGTCATTGTCCATTCCAAGCGGTTCGTAATTGCTCGTTCCAAGCCTTTCCTAATTGTCCGTTCCAAGCCGTTCGTAATTGTCCGTTCCAAGCCTTTCCTCATGGACCGTTCCAAGCCGTTCGTCATTTTCCGTTCCGAGCCTTTCCTCATTGTCCGTTCCAAGACTTTCCTCATTGTCCGTTCCAAGACTTTCCTCTATGTCCGTTCCAAGCCGTTCGTAATTGTCCGTTCCAAGCCTTTCCTCATTGTCCATTCCAAGTCGTTACTAATGGTGCGCTCCAAGACTTTCGTAATTGTCCATTCTAAGACGTTCGTCATTGTCCATTCCAAGCGGTTCGTAATTGCTCGTTCCAAGCCTTTCCTCATTGTCCGTTCCAAGCCGTTCGTAATTTTCCGTTCAAAGCCTTTCCTCATTGTCCGTTCCAAGCCTTTCCTCATTGTCCATTCTAAGTCATTCGTTATTGTCAGTTCCAAGTCTTTCCTCATTGTCCATTCCAAACATTTCCCCATTGTCCGTTCCAAGCAGTTCGTATTTGTCCATTCGAGCCGTTCGTAATTGTCCATTCGACGCCGTTCATCAATTTTTTTTTTCCAAGCCATTCCTCATTGTCCATTCCAAGCCTTTCCTCATTGTCCATTCCAAGCCGTTAGTAATTGTTCGTTCCAAGCCTTTCCTCATTGTTCGTTCCAAGCCTTTCCTCATTGTTCGTTCCAAGCCTTTCCTCATTGTTCGTTCCAAACCTTTCCTCATTGTTCGTTCCAAGCCTTTCCTCATTGTTCGTTCCAAGCCTTTCCTCATTGTTCGTTCCAAGCCGTTCGTCAATGTCCGTTTCAAGCCTTCGTCATTGTCCGCTCCAAGCCATTCGTAATTGTTCGTTCGAAGCCTCTCCTCATTGTTCGTCGATGTCCGGTCCAAGCCGTTCGTCATTGCCCGTTCCAAGCCTTTCCTCATGGTACATTCCCAGCCGTTCGTCATTGTCCGTTGGAAGCCGTTCGCCATATTCTATTCCAGGCCGTTCGTCATTGTCCATTACAAGCCTATTCTCATTGTCCATTCCAAGCCGTTCGTCATTTTTCGTTCCTCGACTTTCGTCATTGTCCATTCCAAGCAGTTCTTCATCGTCAGTTCCAAGTCTTTCGTCATTGTCCATTCCAAACCTTTCCTCATTATCCGTTCCAAGCATTTCGTCATTGTCTGTTCCAAGCCTTTCCTCATTGTCCATTCCAAGCCATTACTCATTGTCCATTCCAGGCCGTTCGTAATGTCCGTTTCAAGTCTTTCGTCATTGTCCGTTCCAAGCATTTCCTCATGGTACATTCCTAGCAGTTCGTCCGTCATTGTCCGTTCGAATTCGTTCGTCATATTCCATTCCAGGCCGTTCGTCATTGTCCATTAAAAGCCATTGGTTATTGCCCATTCCAAGCCTTTCCTCATTGAACGTTCCAAGCCTTTTCTCACTGTCCGTTTCAATACTTTCGTCATTGTCCGCTCCAAGCCGTTCGTAATTGTTCGTTCGAAGCCTTTCCTCATTGTTCGTCGATGTCCGTTTCAAGCCTTTCGTCATTGTCCGGTCCAAGCCGTTCATCATTGCCCGTTCCAAGCCTTTCCTCATGGTACATTCCCAGCCGTTCGTCATTGTCCGTTCCATGCCTTTCCTCATTGTCCATTCCAAGCCGTTTGTCATTGCCCATCCCAAGCTGTTCATCATTGTACGTTCGAAGCCTTTCCTAATTGTCAATTCCAAGCCTTTCCTCATTGTCAGTACCAAGCCTTTCCTCATTGTCCATTCCACGCCTGTCCTCATTGTCCATTCCACGCCTGTCCTCATTGTCCATTCCACGCCTGTCCTCATTGTCCATTCCACGCCTGTCCTCATTGTCCATTCCACGCCTGTCCTCATTGTCCATTCCACGCCTGTCCTCATTGTCCATTCCACGCCTGTCCTCATTGTCCATGCCAAGCCTTTCCTTCTTGTCCGTTCCAAGACTTTCCTCATTTTCCATTCCAAGTCGTTCTTAATTGTTCCTTCCAAGCCTTTCCTCATTGTTCGTTCCAAGCCGTTCGTCATTGTCCGTTCGAAGCCGTTGATTATTGTCCGTTCCAAGCCTTTCCTCATTGTCCATTCCAGGCCTTTCCTCATTGTCCGTTCCAATCCTTTCCTCATTGTCCGTTCCAATCCTTTCCTCATTGTCCGTTCCAAGCCGTTCCTCATTGTCCGTTCCAAGCCGTTCCTCATTGTCCGTTCTAAGCCGTTCCTCATTGTCCGTTCCAAGCCGTTCCTCATTGTCCGTTCCAAGCCGTTCCTCATTGTCCGTTCCAAGCCGTTCCTCATTGTCCGTTCCAAGTCTTTCCTCATTTTCCATTCCAAGACGTTCTTAATTGTCCGTTCCAAGCCTTTTCCCATTGTCCGTTCCAAGACTTTCCTCATTTTCCATTCCAAGCCGTTATTAATTGTTCGTTCCAAGCCGTTCCTCATTGTTCGTTCCAAGCCTTTCCTCATTGTTCGTTCGAAGCCTTTCCTCATTGTTCGTTCCAAGCCGTTCGTCATTGTCCGTTCCAAGCTGTTGGTTATTGTCCGTTTCAAGCCTTTCCTCATTGTCCATTCAAAGCAGATCGTCATTGTCCGTTCCAAGACTTTCCTCATTGTCAGTACCAAGCCTTTCCTCATTGTCCGTTCCAAGCCTTTCCTCCTTGTCCGTTCCACGACTTTCCTCATTGTCCATTCCATACTCTTCGTAATTGTCCATTCGAGCCGTTCATCATTATTTTTTCAAGCCTTTCGTCATTGTCCGTTCCAAGGCTTTCCTCATTGTCCATTCCAAGTTTTTCCTCATTGTACGTTCCAAACCGTTCGTAATTGTCCATTCGAAGCCGTTCGTAATTGTCCATTCGAAGCCGTTCGTAATTGTCCATTCGAAGCCGTTCGTAATTGTCCATTCGAAGCCGTTCGTAATTGTCCATTTTAAGTTGTTCGTAATTTTCCGTTTCACGCCGTTCGTCATTGTCCGTTCCAAGCCTATCGTCATTGTCTGTTCCACGCCTTTCGTTATTATCCGTTCGATGCCGTTCGTCATTCTCCATTCGAAGCCTTTCGTAATTTTCCATTCGAAGCCGTTCGTAATTGTGCGTTCCAAGCCGTTCATCTTTGTCCGTTCTAATCCTTTCCTCATTGTCCATTACAAGACTTTCCTCATTGTCCATTCCAGGCCGTTCGTCATTGTCCGTTCGAAGCCTTTCTTGATTGTCCGTTCGAAGCCTTTCTTGATTGTCCGTTCGAAGCCTTTCTTGATTGTCCGTTCGAAGCCTTTCTTGATTGTCCGTTCGAAGCCTTTCTTGATTGTCCGTTCGAAGCCTTTCTTGATTGTCCGTTCGAAGCCTTTCTTGATTGTCCGTTCGAAGCCTTTCTTGATTGTCCGTTCGAAGCCTTTCTTGATTGTCCGTTCGAAGCCTTTCTTGATTGTCCGTTCGAAGCCTTTCTTGATTGTCCGTTCGAAGCCTTTCTTGATTGTCCGTTCGAAGCCTTTCTTGATTGTCCGTTCGAAGCCTTTCTTGATTGTCCGTTCGAAGCCTTTCTTGATTGTCCGTTCGAAGCCTTTCTTGATTGTCCGTTCGAAGCCTTTCTTGATTGTCCGTTCGAAGCCTTTCTTGATTGTCCGTTCGAAGCCTTTCTTGATTGTCCGTTCGAAGCCTTTCTTGATTGTCCGTTCGAAGCCTTTCTTGATTGTCCGTTCGAAGCCTTTCTTGATTGTCCGTTCGAAGCCTTTCTTGATTGTCCGTTCGAAGCCTTTCTTGATTGTCCGTTCGAAGCCTTTCTTGATTGTCCGTTCGAAGCCTTTCTTGATTGTCCGTTCGAAGCCTTTCTTGATTGTCCGTTCGAAGCCTTTCTTGATTGTCCGTTCGAAGCCTTTCTTGATTGTCCGTTCGAAGCCTTTCTTGATTGTCCGTTCGAAGCCTTTCTTGATTGTCCGTTCGAAGCCTTTCTTGATTGTCCGTTCGAAGCCTTTCTTGATTGTCCGTTCGAAGCCTTTCTTGATTGTCCGTTCGAAGCCTTTCTTGATTGTCCGTTCGAAGCCTTTCTTGATTGTCCGTTCGAAGCCTTTCTTGATTGTCCGTTCGAAGCCTTTCTTGATTGTCCGTTCGAAGCCTTTCTTGATTGTCCGTTCGAAGCCTTTCTTGATTGTCCGTTCGAAGCCTTTCTTGATTGTCCGTTCGAAGCCTTTCTTGATTGTCCGTTCGAAGCCTTTCTTGATTGTCCGTTCGAAGCCTTTCTTGATTGTCCGTTCGAAGCCTTTCTTGATTGTCCGTTCGAAGCCTTTCTTGATTGTCCGTTCGAAGCCTTTCTTGATTGTCCGTTCGAAGCCTTTCTTGATTGTCCGTTCGAAGCCTTTCTTGATTGTCCGTTCGAAGCCTTTCTTGATTGTCCGTTCGAAGCCTTTCTTGATTGTCCGTTCGAAGCCTTTCTTGATTGTCCGTTCGAAGCCTTTCTTGATTGTCCGTTCGAAGCCTTTCTTGATTGTCCGTTCGAAGCCTTTCTTGATTGTCCGTTCGAAGCCTTTCTTGATTGTCCGTTCGAAGCCTTTCTTGATTGTCCGTTCGAAGCCTTTCTTGATTGTCCGTTCGAAGCCTTTCTTGATTGTCCGTTCGAAGCCTTTCTTGATTGTCCGTTCGAAGCCTTTCTTGATTGTCCGTTCGAAGCCTTTCTTGATTGTCCGTTCGAAGCCTTTCTTGATTGTCCGTTCGAAGCCTTTCTTGATTGTCCGTTCGAAGCCTTTCTTGATTGTCCGTTCGAAGCCTTTCTTGATTGTCCGTTCGAAGCCTTTCTTGATTGTCCGTTCGAAGCCTTTCTTGATTGTCCGTTCGAAGCCTTTCTTGATTGTCCGTTCGAAGCCTTTCTTGATTGTCCGTTCGAAGCCTTTCTTGATTGTCCGTTCGAAGCCTTTCTTGATTGTCCGTTCGAAGCCTTTCTTGATTGTCCGTTCGAAGCCTTTCTTGATTGTCCGTTCGAAGCCTTTCTTGATTGTCCGTTCGAAGCCTTTCTTGATTGTCCGTTCGAAGCCTTTCTTGATTGTCCGTTCGAAGCCTTTCTTGATTGTCCGTTCGAAGCCTTTCTTGATTGTCCGTTCGAAGCCTTTCTTGATTGTCCGTTCGAAGCCTTTCTTGATTGTCCGTTCGAAGCCTTTCTTGATTGTCCGTTCGAAGCCTTTCTTGATTGTCCGTTCGAAGCCTTTCTTGATTGTCCGTTCGAAGCCTTTCTTGATTGTCCGTTCGAAGCCTTTCTTGATTGTCCGTTCGAAGCCTTTCTTGATTGTCCGTTCGAAGCCTTTCTTGATTGTCCGTTCGAAGCCTTTCTTGATTGTCCGTTCGAAGCCTTTCTTGATTGTCCGTTCGAAGCCTTTCTTGATTGTCCGTTCGAAGCCTTTCTTGATTGTCCGTTCGAAGCCTTTCTTGATTGTCCGTTCGAAGCCTTTCTTGATTGTCCGTTCGAAGCCTTTCTTGATTGTCCGTTCGAAGCCTTTCTTGATTGTCCGTTCGAAGCCTTTCTTGATTGTCCGTTCGAAGCCTTTCTTGATTGTCCGTTCGAAGCCTTTCTTGATTGTCCGTTCGAAGCCTTTCTTGATTGTCCGTTCGAAGCCTTTCTTGATTGTCCGTTCGAAGCCTTTCTTGATTGTCCGTTCGAAGCCTTTCTTGATTGTCCGTTCGAAGCCTTTCTTGATTGTCCGTTCGAAGCCTTTCTTGATTGTCCGTTCGAAGCCTTTCTTGATTGTCCGTTCGAAGCCTTTCTTGATTGTCCGTTCGAAGCCTTTCTTGATTGTCCGTTCGAAGCCTTTCTTGATTGTCCGTTCGAAGCCTTTCTTGATTGTCCGTTCGAAGCCTTTCTTGATTGTCCGTTCGAAGCCTTTCTTGATTGTCCGTTCGAAGCCTTTCTTGATTGTCCGTTCGAAGCCTTTCTTGATTGTCCGTTCGAAGCCTTTCTTGATTGTCCGTTCGAAGCCTTTCTTGATTGTCCGTTCGAAGCCTTTCTTGATTGTCCGTTCGAAGCCTTTCTTGATTGTCCGTTCGAAGCCTTTCTTGATTGTCCGTTCGAAGCCTTTCTTGATTGTCCGTTCGAAGCCTTTCTTGATTGTCCGTTCGAAGCCTTTCTTGATTGTCCGTTCGAAGCCTTTCTTGATTGTCCGTTCGAAGCCTTTCTTGATTGTCCGTTCGAAGCCTTTCTTGATTGTCCGTTCGAAGCCTTTCTTGATTGTCCGTTCGAAGCCTTTCTTGATTGTCCGTTCGAAGCCTTTCTTGATTGTCCGTTCGAAGCCTTTCTTGATTGTCCGTTCGAAGCCTTTCTTGATTGTCCGTTCGAAGCCTTTCTTGATTGTCCGTTCGAAGCCTTTCTTGATTGTCCGTTCGAAGCCTTTCTTGATTGTCCGTTCGAAGCCTTTCTTGATTGTCCGTTCGAAGCCTTTCTTGATTGTCCGTTCGAAGCCTTTCTTGATTGTCCGTTCGAAGCCTTTCTTGATTGTCCGTTCGAAGCCTTTCTTGATTGTCCGTTCGAAGCCTTTCTTGATTGTCCGTTCGAAGCCTTTCTTGATTGTCCGTTCGAAGCCTTTCTTGATTGTCCGTTCGAAGCCTTTCTTGATTGTCCGTTCGAAGCCTTTCTTGATTGTCCGTTCGAAGCCTTTCTTGATTGTCCGTTCGAAGCCTTTCTTGATTGTCCGTTCGAAGCCTTTCTTGATTGTCCGTTCGAAGCCTTTCTTGATTGTCCGTTCGAAGCCTTTCTTGATTGTCCGTTCGAAGCCTTTCTTGATTGTCCGTTCGAAGCCTTTCTTGATTGTCCGTTCGAAGCCTTTCTTGATTGTCCGTTCGAAGCCTTTCTTGATTGTCCGTTCGAAGCCTTTCTTGATTGTCCGTTCGAAGCCTTTCTTGATTGTCCGTTCGAAGCCTTTCTTGATTGTCCGTTCGAAGCCTTTCTTGATTGTCCGTTCGAAGCCTTTCTTGATTGTCCGTTCGAAGCCTTTCTTGATTGTCCGTTCGAAGCCTTTCTTGATTGTCCGTTCGAAGCCTTTCTTGATTGTCCGTTCGAAGCCTTTCTTGATTGTCCGTTCGAAGCCTTTCTTGATTGTCCGTTCGAAGCCTTTCTTGATTGTCCGTTCGAAGCCTTTCTTGATTGTCCGTTCGAAGCCTTTCTTGATTGTCCGTTCGAAGCCTTTCTTGATTGTCCGTTCGAAGCCTTTCTTGATTGTCCGTTCGAAGCCTTTCTTGATTGTCCGTTCGAAGCCTTTCTTGATTGTCCGTTCGAAGCCTTTCTTGATTGTCCGTTCGAAGCCTTTCTTGATTGTCCGTTCGAAGCCTTTCTTGATTGTCCGTTCGAAGCCTTTCTTGATTGTCCGTTCGAAGCCTTTCTTGATTGTCCGTTCGAAGCCTTTCTTGATTGTCCGTTCGAAGCCTTTCTTGATTGTCCGTTCGAAGCCTTTCTTGATTGTCCGTTCGAAGCCTTTCTTGATTGTCCGTTCGAAGCCTTTCTTGATTGTCCGTTCGAAGCCTTTCTTGATTGTCCGTTCGAAGCCTTTCTTGATTGTCCGTTCGAAGCCTTTCTTGATTGTCCGTTCGAAGCCTTTCTTGATTGTCCGTTCGAAGCCTTTCTTGATTGTCCGTTCGAAGCCTTTCTTGATTGTCCGTTCGAAGCCTTTCTTGATTGTCCGTTCGAAGCCTTTCTTGATTGTCCGTTCGAAGCCTTTCTTGATTGTCCGTTCGAAGCCTTTCTTGATTGTCCGTTCGAAGCCTTTCTTGATTGTCCGTTCGAAGCCTTTCTTGATTGTCCGTTCGAAGCCTTTCTTGATTGTCCGTTCGAAGCCTTTCTTGATTGTCCGTTCGAAGCCTTTCTTGATTGTCCGTTCGAAGCCTTTCTTGATTGTCCGTTCGAAGCCTTTCTTGATTGTCCGTTCGAAGCCTTTCTTGATTGTCCGTTCGAAGCCTTTCTTGATTGTCCGTTCGAAGCCTTTCTTGATTGTCCGTTCGAAGCCTTTCTTGATTGTCCGTTCGAAGCCTTTCTTGATTGTCCGTTCGAAGCCTTTCTTGATTGTCCGTTCGAAGCCTTTCTTGATTGTCCGTTCGAAGCCTTTCTTGATTGTCCGTTCGAAGCCTTTCTTGATTGTCCGTTCGAAGCCTTTCTTGATTGTCCGTTCGAAGCCTTTCTTGATTGTCCGTTCGAAGCCTTTCTTGATTGTCCGTTCGAAGCCTTTCTTGATTGTCCGTTCGAAGCCTTTCTTGATTGTCCGTTCGAAGCCTTTCTTGATTGTCCGTTCGAAGCCTTTCTTGATTGTCCGTTCGAAGCCTTTCTTGATTGTCCGTTCGAAGCCTTTCTTGATTGTCCGTTCGAAGCCTTTCTTGATTGTCCGTTCGAAGCCTTTCTTGATTGTCCGTTCGAAGCCTTTCTTGATTGTCCGTTCGAAGCCTTTCTTGATTGTCCGTTCGAAGCCTTTCTTGATTGTCCGTTCGAAGCCTTTCTTGATTGTCCGTTCGAAGCCTTTCTTGATTGTCCGTTCGAAGCCTTTCTTGATTGTCCGTTCGAAGCCTTTCTTGATTGTCCGTTCGAAGCCTTTCTTGATTGTCCGTTCGAAGCCTTTCTTGATTGTCCGTTCGAAGCCTTTCTTGATTGTCCGTTCGAAGCCTTTCTTGATTGTCCGTTCGAAGCCTTTCTTGATTGTCCGTTCGAAGCCTTTCTTGATTGTCCGTTCGAAGCCTTTCTTGATTGTCCGTTCGAAGCCTTTCTTGATTGTCCGTTCGAAGCCTTTCTTGATTGTCCGTTCGAAGCCTTTCTTGATTGTCCGTTCGAAGCCTTTCTTGATTGTCCGTTCGAAGCCTTTCTTGATTGTCCGTTCGAAGCCTTTCTTGATTGTCCGTTCGAAGCCTTTCTTGATTGTCCGTTCGAAGCCTTTCTTGATTGTCCGTTCGAAGCCTTTCTTGATTGTCCGTTCGAAGCCTTTCTTGATTGTCCGTTCGAAGCCTTTCTTGATTGTCCGTTCGAAGCCTTTCTTGATTGTCCGTTCGAAGCCTTTCTTGATTGTCCGTTCGAAGCCTTTCTTGATTGTCCGTTCGAAGCCTTTCTTGATTGTCCGTTCGAAGCCTTTCTTGATTGTCCGTTCGAAGCCTTTCTTGATTGTCCGTTCGAAGCCTTTCTTGATTGTCCGTTCGAAGCCTTTCTTGATTGTCCGTTCGAAGCCTTTCTTGATTGTCCGTTCGAAGCCTTTCTTGATTGTCCGTTCGAAGCCTTTCTTGATTGTCCGTTCGAAGCCTTTCTTGATTGTCCGTTCGAAGCCTTTCTTGATTGTCCGTTCGAAGCCTTTCTTGATTGTCCGTTCGAAGCCTTTCTTGATTGTCCGTTCGAAGCCTTTCTTGATTGTCCGTTCGAAGCCTTTCTTGATTGTCCGTTCGAAGCCTTTCTTGATTGTCCGTTCGAAGCCTTTCTTGATTGTCCGTTCGAAGCCTTTCTTGATTGTCCGTTCGAAGCCTTTCTTGATTGTCCGTTCGAAGCCTTTCTTGATTGTCCGTTCGAAGCCTTTCTTGATTGTCCGTTCGAAGCCTTTCTTGATTGTCCGTTCGAAGCCTTTCTTGATTGTCCGTTCGAAGCCTTTCTTGATTGTCCGTTCGAAGCCTTTCTTGATTGTCCGTTCGAAGCCTTTCTTGATTGTCCGTTCGAAGCCTTTCTTGATTGTCCGTTCGAAGCCTTTCTTGATTGTCCGTTCGAAGCCTTTCTTGATTGTCCGTTCGAAGCCTTTCTTGATTGTCCGTTCGAAGCCTTTCTTGATTGTCCGTTCGAAGCCTTTCTTGATTGTCCGTTCGAAGCCTTTCTTGATTGTCCGTTCGAAGCCTTTCTTGATTGTCCGTTCGAAGCCTTTCTTGATTGTCCGTTCGAAGCCTTTCTTGATTGTCCGTTCGAAGCCTTTCTTGATTGTCCGTTCGAAGCCTTTCTTGATTGTCCGTTCGAAGCCTTTCTTGATTGTCCGTTCGAAGCCTTTCTTGATTGTCCGTTCGAAGCCTTTCTTGATTGTCCGTTCGAAGCCTTTCTTGATTGTCCGTTCGAAGCCTTTCTTGATTGTCCGTTCGAAGCCTTTCTTGATTGTCCGTTCGAAGCCTTTCTTGATTGTCCGTTCGAAGCCTTTCTTGATTGTCCGTTCGAAGCCTTTCTTGATTGTCCGTTCGAAGCCTTTCTTGATTGTCCGTTCGAAGCCTTTCTTGATTGTCCGTTCGAAGCCTTTCTTGATTGTCCGTTCGAAGCCTTTCTTGATTGTCCGTTCGAAGCCTTTCTTGATTGTCCGTTCGAAGCCTTTCTTGATTGTCCGTTCGAAGCCTTTCTTGATTGTCCGTTCGAAGCCTTTCTTGATTGTCCGTTCGAAGCCTTTCTTGATTGTCCGTTCGAAGCCTTTCTTGATTGTCCGTTCGAAGCCTTTCTTGATTGTCCGTTCGAAGCCTTTCTTGATTGTCCGTTCGAAGCCTTTCTTGATTGTCCGTTCGAAGCCTTTCTTGATTGTCCGTTCGAAGCCTTTCTTGATTGTCCGTTCGAAGCCTTTCTTGATTGTCCGTTCGAAGCCTTTCTTGATTGTCCGTTCGAAGCCTTTCTTGATTGTCCGTTCGAAGCCTTTCTTGATTGTCCGTTCGAAGCCTTTCTTGATTGTCCGTTCGAAGCCTTTCTTGATTGTCCGTTCGAAGCCTTTCTTGATTGTCCGTTCGAAGCCTTTCTTGATTGTCCGTTCGAAGCCTTTCTTGATTGTCCGTTCGAAGCCTTTCTTGATTGTCCGTTCGAAGCCTTTCTTGATTGTCCGTTCGAAGCCTTTCTTGATTGTCCGTTCGAAGCCTTTCTTGATTGTCCGTTCGAAGCCTTTCTTGATTGTCCGTTCGAAGCCTTTCTTGATTGTCCGTTCGAAGCCTTTCTTGATTGTCCGTTCGAAGCCTTTCTTGATTGTCCGTTCGAAGCCTTTCTTGATTGTCCGTTCGAAGCCTTTCTTGATTGTCCGTTCGAAGCCTTTCTTGATTGTCCGTTCGAAGCCTTTCTTGATTGTCCGTTCGAAGCCTTTCTTGATTGTCCGTTCGAAGCCTTTCTTGATTGTCCGTTCGAAGCCTTTCTTGATTGTCCGTTCGAAGCCTTTCTTGATTGTCCGTTCGAAGCCTTTCTTGATTGTCCGTTCGAAGCCTTTCTTGATTGTCCGTTCGAAGCCTTTCTTGATTGTCCGTTCGAAGCCTTTCTTGATTGTCCGTTCGAAGCCTTTCTTGATTGTCCGTTCGAAGCCTTTCTTGATTGTCCGTTCGAAGCCTTTCTTGATTGTCCGTTCGAAGCCTTTCTTGATTGTCCGTTCGAAGCCTTTCTTGATTGTCCGTTCGAAGCCTTTCTTGATTGTCCGTTCGAAGCCTTTCTTGATTGTCCGTTCGAAGCCTTTCTTGATTGTCCGTTCGAAGCCTTTCTTGATTGTCCGTTCGAAGCCTTTCTTGATTGTCCGTTCGAAGCCTTTCTTGATTGTCCGTTCGAAGCCTTTCTTGATTGTCCGTTCGAAGCCTTTCTTGATTGTCCGTTCGAAGCCTTTCTTGATTGTCCGTTCGAAGCCTTTCTTGATTGTCCGTTCGAAGCCTTTCTTGATTGTCCGTTCGAAGCCTTTCTTGATTGTCCGTTCGAAGCCTTTCTTGATTGTCCGTTCGAAGCCTTTCTTGATTGTCCGTTCGAAGCCTTTCTTGATTGTCCGTTCGAAGCCTTTCTTGATTGTCCGTTCGAAGCCTTTCTTGATTGTCCGTTCGAAGCCTTTCTTGATTGTCCGTTCGAAGCCTTTCTTGATTGTCCGTTCGAAGCCTTTCTTGATTGTCCGTTCGAAGCCTTTCTTGATTGTCCGTTCGAAGCCTTTCTTGATTGTCCGTTCGAAGCCTTTCGTCAATGTCCATTGGTTCGTTCCAGCTTAGCCGATGCTTTTAGATGCTTTTTCTTTCCTTCGGTTTTCACATTCGTGTTTCTTGTTTGACACACGCATCTACTTCGCATTATCCAAGACATTTTTTCATTGACCTTATTGTGCTCCACAACATTTTCTGCTCTAGTCAAGCGGCTTTTATTTTATTCCGGCATTTTTTTCATTCCACTTTTCTCCTTTATTTTTAATTATTCTCTTTTTCTTTCGCTGTCTCCTTTTTTCTTCTTTATTGTCTCATGTTTCTCTCTCCTTTATTCTTCCGTTTCTTTTTTGTTTTCTTTTTTCCCCTTTGCTTATTATTAACATTTTGACATTTTTCTCATTGCTTTTTTTATTTTTCTTCTCTTTTGCGCTCTTTTTTTTTTCTTCGTTCTAGAATGATCCTTCTCTGCTTTGTTTCCTTCATTCTCTCTTCCTTTTAATGGTTTTCTTTTTTTTACCTGTCCCTGCATTCTCTTAGTTTTTATTCTTTCTCCCTCCCTTCCTGTCTTTATTCTTTCTCTCTCCCTTCCCGTCTTTATTCTTTCTCCCTCCCTTTCTTCATTTATTTATTCATTCTACATCCCTTTCTCCCTTACTTTATTCCTTCTCCCTCCATTTCATTCTTTATTCCTTCTCCCTCCCTTTCGTTATTCCTTCTCCCTCCCTCCCTTTCTTTATTCATTCTCCCTCCCTCCATTCCGTTCATTATTCCTTCTCCCTCCATTCCGTTCATTATTCCTTCTCCCTCCATTCCGTTCATTATTCCTTCTCCCTCCATTCCGTTCATTATTCCTTCTCCCTCCATTCCGTTCATTATTCCTTCTCCCTCCATTCCTTTCTTTATTCCTTCTCCCTCCCTTTCTTTATTCCTTCACCCTCCCTTTCTTTATTCCTTCTCCCTCCATTCCTTTCTTTATTCCTTCTTCCTCCATTTCATTCTTTATTCCTTCTCCCTCCCTTTCTTTATTCCTTCACCCTCCCTCCATTTCTTTATTCATTCTCCCTCCCTCCATTCCGTTCATTATTCCTTCTCCCTCCACTCCGTTCATTATTCCTTCTCCCTCCACTCCGTTCATTATTCCTTCTCCCTCCATTCCGTTCATTATTCCTTCTCCCTCCATTCCGTTCATTATTCCTTCTCCCTCCATTCCGTTCATTATTCCTTCTCCCTCCATTCCGTTCTTTATTCCTTCTCCCTCCCTTTCTTTATTCCTTCACCCTCCCTCCCTTTCTTTATTCCTTCACCCTCCCTCCCTTTCTTTGTTCCTTCACCCTCCCTCCCTTTCTTTGTTCCTTCACCCTCCCTCCCTTTCTTTGTTCCTTCACCCTCCCTCCCTTTCTTTGTTCCTTCTCCCTCCATTCCTTTCTTCATTCCTTCTCCCTCCATTCCTTTCTTCATTCCTTCTCCCTCCATTCCTTTCTTCATTCCTTCTACCTCCCTCCCTTTCTTTATTCCGTCTCCGTTTTCTTTTTGCCTTCTCAATCCCTCCCACCCTTTTTTTATTTCTTCTCTCTTCCTTCCTTTCCTCATTTATTCATTCTCCCTTCCCTTCCTTCCGTTATTCCTTCTCCTTCCCTTCCTTCCGTTATTCCTTCTCCTTCCCTTCCTTCCGTTATTCCTTCTCCTTCCCTTTCTTCATTCCTTCTCCTTCGCGTTCTTCCTCTTCCCTCCATTCCTTTCTTTATTCCTTCTCCCACCCTTCCTTCCTTTCTTCCTCTTCCCTCCCTGCCTTTCGTTATTCCTTCTCCCTTCCTTTTTTCTTCATCCACTCTTTTCCTTCCTTTGTTTATTCCATTTCCTTTTTTCTTTCTTTATTCATTCTCTCTTTCTTTCTTTCTTTATTCTCTCTTTCTTTCTTTCTTTATTCTCTCTTTCTTTCTTTCTTTATTCATTCTCCCTTTCTTTCTTTTTCTTTATTCCTTCCTTTCTTTATTCGTCCTCGCTCCTTTTTTTATTCCTACTCCCTTCTTTTCTTCCTTTATTTCTTCTCTCACCCTTCCTTTCTTTATTTCTTCTTCCTCCCTTTCTTTTCTTTATTCCTTCTCTCTCCCTTCCTTTCTTTATTCCTTCTCTCTCCCTTCCTTTCTTTATTCCTTCTCTCTCCCTTCCTTTCTTTATTCCTTCTCTCTCCCTTCCTTTCTTTATTCCTTCTCTCTCCCTTCCTTTCTTTATTCCTTCTCCCTTCCATTCTTCCTTTTTTTTTCCTCCCTTCTTTTCTTTATTTCTTCTTCCTCCCTTTCTTTCTTTATTCCTTCTCTCTCCCTTTCTTTCTTTATTCCTTCTCTCTCCCTTTCTTTCTTTATTCCTTCTCTCTCCCTTTCTTTCTTTCTTCCTTCTTTCTTTCTTTCTTTCTTCCTTCTTTCTTTCTTTCTTTATTCCTTCTTTCTTTCTTTCTTTATTCCTTCTTTCTTTCTTTCTTTCTTTCTTTATTCCTTTCTTTCTTTCTTTCTTTATTCCTTCTTTCTTTCTTTCTTTCTTTATTCCTTCTTTCTTTCTTTCTTTCTTTATTCCTTCTTTCTTTCTTTCTTTCTTTATTCCTTCTTTCTTTCTTTCTTTATTCCTTCTTTCTTTCTTTCTTTCTTTCTTCCTTCTTTCTTTCTTTCTTTCTTTCTTCCTTCTTTCTTTCTTTCTTTCTTCCTTCTTTCTTTCTTTCTTTATTCCTTCTTTCTTTCTTTATTCCTTCTTTCTTTCTTTCTTTATTCCTTCTTTCTTTCTTTCTTTCTTTATTCCTTCTTTCTTTCTTTCTTTATTCCTTCTTTATTTCTTTCTTTATTCCTTCTTTCTTTCTTTCTTTATTCCTTCTTTCTTTCTTTCTTTCTTTCTTCTTTCTTTCTTTCTTTCTTTCTTCCTTCTTTCTTTCTTTCTTTATTCCTTCTTTCTTTATTTATTTATTCCTTCTTTCTTTATTTATTCCTTCTTTCTTTCTTTATTTATTCCTTCTTTCTTTCTTTCTTTCTTTATTCCTTCTTTCTTTCTTTATTTATTTATTCTTTCTTTCTTCTTTCTTTCTTTTATTCATTCTCTCCCCCTTTCTTTTTTTATTCCTTCTCTCCTTTCTTTATTTCTTTTCCTTTACTTGCTTTGTTTTTTCTTCATATCTTATTCCTTTCCATTTCTTTCCTTCTCTCGTGCTTTCTTTCTTTATTCCTTCTCCATTGCTTTTTTCCCTATTCCCTGTTTTCTTTCTTTATTCTTTCTCTCTTGCTTTCTTTCTTACTATTTCCTCTGAATAATTGTGTCCATGTTCATGCCACCATTTGCAGAACCAGGAACGTACCATACAATTTGCACATTGACGGTTTCATTTAAATACCACACAATATTTAAACCTCCAACTTTTTGACTTATTTCTTATGTCTTTTGTTTCTCTAACCACTAGGCTATCTAATGCCGAAAATATTACCACTTACGTCTCCGAAGTGTTAAAGTTTCCTTTTTATATTTGCTAACATCTGTTAAGGCTTACGCGAATATCCTAAGGGCCACTGCATTTAAAAAAATTTTATATTTTATGCGAATAGTTCAAGACAAGTAAAAATTAACATTTCAAAATAGCACCTGGCTAAGTTTTTATATTTTATAAAACAACATCCGACCTGAGTAAAAATGAAGAACAGGTTAAACAAAATTCGAAATAAATGATACACAAAAATCCTATGATGTAGTAGTAGTAGGTAAAATATTCTAAAAACCGGAAACTTGATCCATAATAGGTGATTTGAAATAATATTAGGATATTATTTTACCTTGCAAATATGCATTACTAGAAATAACTCTGGAAATTTCACCGTTTTCCTATTTAAAATTTCTGATGGATCTTAATTCTTTCGTAAACGATTGAATAAGCTCATGGCTAGTTCTACGAAAAATAAAATATCCACAGAAATCTCCCCTATTGAGTTTAAGAACTTTAACAAGATATTGCAATAACAATCATAAATATGATTGCTGGTCGTAAAAGAAGTAAGGGGATACAAATTAAAATAATTCAAATGGACATTTTCAATTTCACTTATGCATACGAATAAAGAAATTTTTAACAACTTCCTTCGTTTCTTTCATCTTCTCACTGAAACCAATTAACATCTCTTAACATCTCATCTTACGTGATTGCAGTCTTTCCACGTGATCAAAGCGGAATAGTCTATTATTTATAAGATATTGGCATTGCGTAATGACTATTCTGACTAAAGAAAAGATTTACTCAAACTCAGTAAGTATGTTATGTGTTGTTTTCTTTTGTCTCTCTAACTTTCAACCTGTCCTTTGAGTATCAGATTTTCCAAGCTCTCTTTCCACATTATTCACTCTAGAAATGTCAGTTCTCTATTTCTGATGTTAAGTTTCCTTTTTGTTGCCATTTTCTCTAAAATTTCGTCGTTGCTCAAATATTCGTCCCACGGTATTCTCAGCATCCTTCTGTAGAAACGTATTTCTGTTGCCCGTTCTGGGTAAGACGATAAACTGCGTCTAACAGCAAGGCCACTGATCAGGAGGTTTTGGAACCACCTCTTAATTGCTGATGTTACCAGGTCTACTCTGATCAAGGGTGGTAGCATCTGTTAAGTTCTCGGCTATGGACAAATAGTTAATCGACTAACTGGGGTCAAAACACTATGAAAGTGTAAAAATAATTTTTAATACCAGAAATACTTTGTAGAAAATATTACCAGGAATACATTTTTGAAAAAATATTACCAGCAGTACATTATTTGTTAAAAATGATGTTACCAGCAATACATTTTTTTTTTTAAATATTACCAGAAATATATTTTTGAAGTTAAAAAATATTGCCAGCAATAAATTTTGGGGAGGCATATTTGGCTATCTACTGTGTCTTCGGATTTCAGTGTCGCATTTTCCGTCCAGTGTTAAAACACGCCCTAGATATTTCAGTCTTTTCTGATTTTTGTGTCCCCGATTTGTAATTTGTATTTTGGGCTCATCCTTTGGCTAACGACCATGCATTCTGTTTTCTTGCAATTGATGTTTAATCTTTTCTTATCAGTTTTCTTCACTACCTTCTGTAGGAGTTTTTGTACTTTTCTTTCCATGTCTGTTATCAACACTGTTATCAACACATCCATTGTGTCTTCATTACCTTGAATGAAGATAATACACTCAAGAAGGTGTATATCGCTTGTAGTCGACATAGTCTTGCTAAAATAGGTAGTTTGCAGATAAGCTAGATCTCTCTCTCTCTCTATTTACAACCTCCCCACAAGGCAAGATGTGGCTCAAGGTCAGTTTTTAACATCGTGCATTCTGAGCCTGTAGGCTTGGACAAAAATGACCTTTATACATGAAGTCAGGTTTGTCTACCTCCCCAAATGAGACTTCTCTTCCATTTTCCCTAAAACCTGGTTGTTGCTTACATGTTCAGTTCATGGTATCCTCAGCATCTTTCTGTTGAACCTTGAATTCTCTTATTCTGTGACCTTGTCTGGCATTCGCTGCCATATAGGAGAACTCATATCACCTAAGAGTCCAGTACTCTTTTCTTAGTTTCTAACTAAATGTTTCAGTTTCTTAATACTTTGCTTAGCTTTTGGAATGCATCTTTGTCGATACCAAAGCACCTTCAAGATTTCAGTGTCACACTTTTTGTCCTCTAACAACATATTTACATTTTTGTACTTGTTTGATTTTGGTATTGCCAATGGGATAAGTTGCATTTTGGGCTCATCCTTTTGCTGGCAACCATGCATTCTGTTTTCTTGCAGTTGATGTTTAATCTTTTCTTCTCACTTTCTTTTGTCGAGTTAACTCCTCTTAATTTTCAAAACCTTTACTAGGGGACGCTCTCCGGCACTATGAATAGTCTGCGATAACTTTTCTATCACTCACTTCTGATCCGTCAACATGTAAGTCTCTCACGGAAAAACGCTTTCCCTTTTAGGAAACGCCTGAACAATACACACACGCGTACGTATACACATCCACTCACTACACATATTTTGGATCAAAATAGTTTTCAAATCATTTGTCACACACATTATTGTTTTTGTCACTTGTATACCTTTGTTGTTAATACATTATCATATGTTTGTACATATATATTGGTTATCGACGTTTCTTTACATTTATTTACGTGGACTCACATCCTGAGTCCACCATGTTCGTTGTGGCATTTCAGGAGACATACGTCTTTATCTCTCAATGCATCCACTCACTACACATATTTTGGATCAAAATAGTTTTCAAATCATTTGTCACACACATTATTGTTTTTGTCACTTGTATACCTTTGTTGTTAATACATTATCATATGTTTGTACATATATATTGGTTATCGACGTTTCTTTACATTTATTTACGTGGACTCACATCCTGAGTCCACCATGTTCGTTGTGGCATTTCAGGAGACATACGTCTTTATCTCTCAATGCATACACTAGCCCGTAACACCTTCACTACATTTTGTAAGAGTGAAACATGCATTGTGAATTGTTTGCGTTTGATATAAAATTGTAAAAATTATGGTTACTGACTTCATGCATCCGATAATTAAGAGTCATAAGGAATAGAAACCTGTGTGTTTAAAAGTTTTCGCGTACTGCCGCAAGCACTAGCCTCGAACAGTCACGACTGAACCTTCAAGAAAATGCCCGACTGTTACATATTCGGAACACGAACTTTGAACTAATGTGAATCGTACCCTAAGCGCGCTTGCTGGACCAGAAAGTCCATAAGCGAGATATTTACACGCCTTACCACAGGTAAGATAGACTTTGTTTTGGGTTTGGGGAGGTCTTTTTTCTTAATGTGAAATGATCATATATGTACACACGGACCAAGGCCCAAAATTGCCCGGTCCCCGCCACCGCTATCACGCTAAGGTAGATATTTCACCGACTTTCCTATCTTTAAACGCCCTGGGTGGTGTCGATAAACAACATCTGCCTCCTGGGTAAGACGATAAACTGCATCCGGCGGCGGAGCCTCTAGTTGGGAGGTTTTGAGGAGTGTGGAACCACCTCTTAATTGCTGGTGTTCTCGGGGTGGTGGCACCTGTAGGGGTCCCAGCTATGGGCGAATGGTTAGCCCCGGAACGGGGGAAAAGCGCTGGGAAGGTGTGAGAATGGGTTTTAGTGTCAGAATACTTTGTAAAGAATTAATATCAGCAATGGATTTTTGAAGACGAAAAACTATTACCAGCAATACATTTTTGAAAAAAAATATTACCAACAATACGTTTTTAGGAAAGAAGTGTTACCAGCTATGCATTTTTGACAAAACAAAATATTGCCAGGATTAATAAATTTTTTGTCGGAATTAAATAACCCATTGAGGTTGATGTACCGTAAAACAAAAGAAACCCAAAACAAACCTATCTTTAATGCAACGAAGGAGGGTCTGTCGCTGGGTTGGAATTCCAGTGACCTAGCATCTCTCAACGCTTTGCAATGTCTTGTCCCAAAGCAGAAACATGGCATTAAGGCAAAGAATATTGGCAAGAAACAGTTGCTAAGTTCGTCTGTGTACCTATCTTGTGCTCGGCTTAAAAGACGCATGAATGGCAGAGGGACACTGCTGGATATACATGTTTGCTATTTCCACCGCCCGGCCATGGGAATAAATACTTCATAATTGGAGCCATTTTTCCTTTCTATAACAATAAAATTTAACTCTATTCAAAAAGGATTCTTTATTATGGATTAAACCGTCGTAGGGAGGGAGTCTGCTGATGTTATCAGCCATTTTGTTTTATTAGACACATACTTAAATTGGAGACACCTTGGAGTATTGGATTCCGAAGAATCAGATAGCCGAGTTCGAATTCCAGCCGAGTTCATTACATTCACTTACGTGCTGAGAACCTTACGAAAAGCTTGAATCCATATCTCCCTCACCAGCTATGGATAAATAGCAGAACAGACTGGGTTCTATAGCCTTTGTTGGCAACTGGTTTAAGAGAAAGAAAACTCTGAATTCAAACTAACCTGGAGAGGGTTCGGCTCCGTCAGGCTATATTGATCAATACACACCAGTCCTACGATGGTACATGTGGTCCTCCATTAATTCTAATGTCTTACGGGACTCGTGATCGTCATCGCTATTTCATTTCTGCGAGGTTTTTGCTTTAATCTTTGTCGCGAATGCGTGTCAGTAAAGACGCGAAAGAGGTATGGATCACGCGTAGAAACATCCGGGTTTTCGGTATGTTGAGATGTGGGCCTCTCTGCAACTTCTCTAGATCCGCGTTTCTGGCTACTTCCTCCTGTTAATAAAATTTTAAAAAAAGGAGGCGAGACAGGAGATAACAAAATAACACTACCCAAGAAACCACAATACGCCGAGCGGCTCAGCAACTTTAGAAATAAAAGGCTCATGGGACCGACTTCACAAGACACCCTAGTCTTGCCACACCCCCCACCGCTCCTGGTTTTCCCGTCACTTTCTCTTCTTTGGCTATTAACCCCCACTACCTCCGTAGTTCTTGGGAGAGCAATAGTTTTGGTGTTTCCCCTCAGCACAACACACTATTGCCGTACATTGCAACAACCTCTAATATAAAAGACAAGAAATCAGCCGTGGCTGACCACATATGGAGAAAAAAGAGAGATCACTGCCCTCTGCGGGATCAGGTTGAAATCAAAGACAAAGAACATCATTGTAAAATTCGTAAACTTAAGGAATCAGCACATATGCTAGTCCACAATAATCTCCTGAGCCGACCAAGCATAGAAATAAATACAATATGGGAACCAGTAATAAGGAGTGCCAGAGAAAAGCAATAATAACAACGAAAATTGCAATATGAGCTCTGGTTTAAAAAAAAAAAAATGCAATGATAACAGCAAAAATTGCAATATGAGCACTGGCAAAAAATGATTGCTGAATACATTACGTTTATAATACCCAGAAATTCATACACAGATGTCCTCAAGGACACATGGCACAGTGGATAAAGGCATTAGTTACATCCAGTGACAGGACCCAAAGAGAACTTGGAGAGGGGAATTAACAGGAGATAACTGATAACTAACATACAATAGACATGGCACAAGGAACTAGAACAGTGAGCGAAATAAAGGGTTCCGTTCGACATTCCAACCACCTGAAGAAGGCTGGAGCGTACAGCGGCCGAAATGTGATAAATATGGCAACAAAGATGAAGATGATAGTCAGAACAATGTAAATAGTGTATATAATGCCTCATATCAGAAATATAGACAGATACGAGTAGAAATCATTAGTTACTTAGGGCGAATGTTCTCATCATTTTTTCTATTATCACCATGTTTCGACCAAAGTGCTCTCCATACACTCTTCAGGGTTCCATTTTTTTACTGATTCGTCAAAACACTATAGTTATTGTCTAAAAAAAATGGCTATTTTCTCGTAACAATTGCGTGTTTGAAAAGCATACAAGTTATGCCAGATTCAAGCATTTCATTTTTAGCTGCCGAATGAAGCTATTATGGTCAAAAGGGAGGATTTGATTGGTTCTATTTTTATTAGGTTGGTGCAAAAATAATGACTGTTTTTGACGTATTTTTAACGTCAAAAATCGTCATTATTTTTGCACCAACTTAATAGATGTTTGCGTGAACACGAGCTTTAAACTATTCCCGATCAAACTATATGTAGTCGCGACAAAGCACCCAACTGTTGCGAATTCGCAACACGAGTGCGCTTGCTACACTTTGTCCATTTCATTATATATATATATATATAATGAAATGGACAAAGTCCGACAATTATTTCAAGACATTTTTATGTTTATACATTATTTTTTATGGATACAAATATTTAAGTAAATGCTCTGTTTATAATAAACAGTATTAACAACATTTACCGGCCTGAATGTCCGAGAACTTGTCATAGAAAATATTCGTCCTCCGTCGGAACCTGTATCCTATACAGAACCGTCATATAGCCTGACGTGTTTTTACCGATTTCGCCATAGAGGACCGTTCGGTTAGCAAGGTTGATTTTACTAATTTTAAACTACAATCTGCCATGAATCTCTCACGTACATGTGACGTCATTTGTTTACATTTGGACACGCATCTGCTCGATGCGTATCCAAATGTAAACAAATGACGTCACATATTATGAAATAGACAAAGTCCGACAATTATTTTAAGAGATTTCTATGTTTATACATTCTATGAGAATTTCTCGGACATTCAGGCAGGTAAATGTTGTTAATACTGTTTATTATAAACAGAACAATTACTTAAATATTTGTATCTATAAAAAAGAATGTATAAACATAAAAATATCTTAAAATAATTATCCATTTCATACTGTGTGACGTCATTTGTTTACATTTGGATACGCATCGAGCAGATATGAATATACACGAGAGAATCATGGAAAATTGTAGTTTAAAAACAGTAAAATTGACCTTGCTAACCGAACGGTCCTCTGTGGTGAAATCGGTAAAAGCACGTCAGGCTATATGACGGTTCTGTATAGGATACAGGTTCGATCCCTGTCGGAGGACGAATATTTTCTATGGCAATTTCTCGGACATTCAGACAGGTAAATGTTGATAATACTGTTTATTATAAACAGAGCATTTATTTAAATATTTGTATCCATAAAAAAGAATGTCGGATAAATAAACATGCCAAAAGTTTTTAGTCATTAAAAACCCAGATGACACGGTGAATAACGGATGTCTATGTTTGTTAGCAGGAACCCCAACTCCGCCAAACTTAACCTGACTTTGTAAGTTACATATATTGGATATATCAGCTGTCTAGGGAAATTAAAACCCAACCACCCCTAATCAAAATTGACTGACTTTTCTTTAATCTTAACAATTCAATATATTTAGATTGTGCTTATAAATTAAGTAGTAATGCCAACAGTTTCTCCTTTCACACTTTTCGCTTATTGCCATCCAATCAACTTTGATCTTCAGATATTTAAATTCTATGTCTACTGTCTTCTTGCTTTCTCGTCTATTGTTCTCGTTCTTTAATAATATTATTCTTTGTTCTTATCTTTTCATACTCAGTAACCCTTTGTGTATTAGAGGCTTTACTGTTTTGTATAGAGCTATATGAAAAAATTGAACATTATGAAATAGTTCTTCATCTATTGAACGAGGTCAGATGTAAGGCTTTGAACGTGTTCATTTTTTATCGCGCGTCTGTAAACTGTGGTATGACCGGCATATATCCTCGCTAATGATTCGAGAATTTCCTTGGTAGATCTTTAATAAGTAGCAGAAACGGAGTATGGTCGAGGCGAGAAAGAGAAATACTTTTATTGATATCATGGGGCTCAGAATGAGAAGCCATTTATAACGACTTTCATGGACATACCTTAGTGAAGGGACTTGATAATATGTACATTCTTCCAGAGATGCCATAACTGTACGGTTTGTGTAGCAACACTCTATACCCCAACTTGTCAAAAGACTTTGATACATCTAAGTATTAGGACGGACGTCATAATAACGGAGCTAACTCGCTTTCTAGATGGGGACCGAGTTATGCCCCTTGACTGGAACTCTCTAGGATAAGAGGAGAAAAATGGAATTTCAAGATCGTGGTGACGCATCCTCACATGTCCCGTATCGAACTATCAATCGTTCAGTGATTACTGGCCATGTTTTACATTTATTGTTATCCAACAGTAAATCGAATGTATAAAGGTTCGAATTAGATTTTCGTTCTTATTTGACACATATCTACACGCAGCAGCACAAAGTTAATCTAATAGTTTCCGTAAAGAGTGCTTCCCTGATTCTGATCTTAATGACAGTTAAGACGTCAGCAGCGAACCTGGAGGCGCAAAACACATGCTGTTGTTGTAAATTGTATATAGTTTTTGTTATATTCCAGGTGGATAAAATAAGTAAAGGTTTATTGTAAAAAAAAACAGTACAATAAGAATAAAGGTAAACAGTTATGCACAAGATTGTCGCAAGTCAATCCACTAGTGAGCGCTGTTATTGGAAGGTTGGTAGTTCTCACGTAAGTCTGAGTCGTACTCAACAGATCCCAAGTAGTAATATTTGCCAACCTCCCCACGGAGTAGAATGTGACAAAGCCGAGTTTAATGTGGGGCAATCCGATTAAATTGCCCGTTAATCCAGGATATACGGGTTCGGGTCTGTCTACTTCCAAGGATGAGACTCTGCCCATCGGTATAGCCTCCTCCGGGTTCCTCTGCCCGAAAGCAGAGAGTTCGAGAGCACAGCTGGAACAGATTCCAGCTAGTCGGTATTTACCTGCCTCCCCACAAGGAAGGATGTGGCACAAGGCCGAGTTTAATATGGAGCGTTCCGAGCCCTTAGGCTCGGTCAAAAATTTCCGGTAGACCCCGCATAAACGGGATCGGGTCTGTCTAGGAAGAGTAACCTGGACGAGGCTATGCCGAAGGCCAGAGTCTTGTCCGGGTTCCTCTCTGTCTGAAATCAGAGAGTTCGACAACAGCTAAGAGTAACAGATCCCAGGTAGGATATTTGCCAACCGCCCCACGCGGTCAGATGTGGCACAAGGCCGAATTTAACGTGGGGTCCCAGCCCGTAGGCTCAGACAAAAATTCCCCGTAGACCCCCTAAAAAACGGGGTCGGGTAGCTGTCTACAACCCCAGACGAGACTCTGCCCTCCGGCATAGCCTCGTCCGGGTTCCTCTCTACCCGAAGCCGGGGAGTTCGACAACAGCTAACAGCTGAGTAAAAGATCCCAGCTACTCTCAGTAGTCCGTTGACTTACAGATCCTTATAGCTAGTTACTACCTATGGTGCAGTCACTCATGGGGGTGACAGGTTATTTCATTACATCAGTATTCTTTTGGGGGAATCCTAGAATACTACGAAGTTTTTTTATTATTATTATTATAGCAAAGATGGAAGCATTGACAAAAATGATGGCTGCCGGATAGGGAAATTTTAACTTAAGAATTCTTTTAATTAAGTCATTTACGTCTTAACCGTTTCCAGAACCTGAAAATCACCGAAAACGGTCTATGACCAATGCCTGAATGTTAATTATTTTAGACCTGAATCATCTGCTAAATAAAAAAAATACTAAAGAATTCCCCAAGAATTCTTAAGATTCACAAACTGGAGAGTATCGCTCTGTACCACATGTTGTCAAAAGCCTTTGAGATACTGAATCTGTTAAACTTCTAAAACAACAAGCGCATCAAAAATTTTCCAACCCTGTCTCACCACTCTAAAAGCCGGGAAAGACGAATTCTTTAGAAATCCCAAATCAAGAGGCAAAATAAAATCGGGTCAACAAATCCAATTCCCAGATTCTTACGCGGCGAACTCATCCTCGCTCACAAAACACAAAATAGTCCTTCCTCAAGAAAAGCAACAGCTTTTATTACATGGTAAGGTAAACGTTTCGATTGGTCACGATAGTCGAGGAGTATAAAAAAAATACCATAGGTGAGATAGTATTTATCTACAGTGTAACGCGGTTATAAGAGAGTTGTCGGGACCGGAGAAGTCGTCTCTTATATCCGGGTTTGGTCTAATTTATATACATTAACACAGGCTCTAATTTGGGACCAGAGAAAATTCTCTCTTATATCCGTGTTTCTCTTATATAGGAGTCTCTTATATCCGGGTTACACTGTACAATTTATTAAGGTGTAACCCGGATATAAGAGATATTTTATCTGGTCCCAAATTAGAGCCTGTGTTAATGTATATAAAATAGATCAAACCCGGATATAAGAGACTTCTTCTCGAGTCCCGACAACTCTTATATCCGGGTTACACTGTATTTTTCTTTTCTGTAGCAAAAAGAAGAGAGAGAAACAAAAAAGTGACTAGAGGGTTCGTCGGTAAACCAGTTGTTCTTCGCCGTCGGTCGCCTCAAAGAAATGAATTGCGAGACTCCTTTTCTCGGCCGTTACACCGGGCAGTCGTGAAACGGAAACCCAAATCAAACGCGCCTACTTCAACCACCTCTTGGTCTGCCAGTCTATTCGCACGTCCGACTGTGTCTCACGAAGTCCGCTGAAATGACTCTCCTTCTGCTGTGCCGCTGGAGCCTCGCCTTTTTATGCAAGTCTGACACTGCTCAAATTTTCATGTGTGCTGGTACAATCTCGTTTTGGACGAGACCGGCGCTCACGAATCGCGTCCCCGACAGCAGCCATGTTTCCTTTTAGATTTGTCATGCAAGCAAGACACGTTCGCAAACGTTTCGAGCTCCGTGGTAAATCATCACATTTTCTAGTTTTCTTTTGTTTGTTTTTTTAATCCCTCCACCTGGTAAACTGTTTGTTTGGGTTTTATGGCATATCAACCACTGTGGGTTATTTAATGCCAAATCCAGTTTATATGAATTTTAAATGCCTATTTTGTATGGAATAAAAAATGTATAGCTGGCAACATTATTCCTTTTCTACAAAAAAAAACAAACTTAGAGCTGGCAACATTATTGTTTCAAAAACTTAGAGCTGGCAACATTATTGTTTCAAAAACTTAGAGCTGGCAACATTATTTTTCTGAAAACATTATCTGAGACCTTGCTGTTGGATGCAGTTTATCGCCATACCCAGGACGCGGATGTAGTTTACCGTCATACCCAGGACGTTGGTAAACTGTACACAGGGCACAGACTCTTTTTTTAGAGTAGGGTATTTTCTTATTCGCTACAGATATCGAAGGCAATATCTCTGGGGATTCAATTACAAACACGGTTTCCCTGATTCTAGGTATGACAGTTGAAACATCTGCAGTGAATCTGGAGACGCAAAACACCTGTTTTTTTTTGTTTTTTTTGTTTGTTTATTGTTTTTTTTGTTTTTTTGTTTATTATTATTGTTTATCAGTCAAAATAAAAGGGGGCAAAGTTTTTTTCTTGTGAATAGGGTGGATGTGAAACTGGGTGAAAGATAACACCACATCAAATATTATACAGAAATGTATATTTCTTAAGCAGTTCCAAGAACTATTCTGGCCGCAGCCATATTTACAGACCTGTATTTCCAAGACTAAAAATAGCCAAAAATAGTGACTCGATGTAATGTTAAAACGAAACAAAAGTTTCAGTCATTGTATGCTCCGGCCTTCTTTAGGTGACTGAAATTTCGAACCGAACTTTTTATTTCGTCCACTGCTGTAGAAGACTTACCTACTACCATGGCTGCCTTCTTGTGTTTTGTTGGAAAAGCAAGCCAGCTAATTCTACCTCATTTATAGGAGAGTGCATAATGCACCAGTTGGGTTGGTACATATTTACTAAAATGAACCTGCCCAACACATTTGCATGAGTGGTCTCTATTCACCCATATATCTCTCCATTAAATGACTCAGGTTAGTTTTTTTACTTGTGATTACACCAGTCTATTTTTGTGTCAGATCACTTGCAAGCTAATCAATATTCTACAACTGTGTCACAAGACACGTGGGTCAGTGGATAAAGACATTGGTTAGATCCAGTAACTAAATCCAAATATTTGTGAGTTCAATTCTAGGCCCAAGCAGTGGTGAACCAAAACTTGGAGAGTTGATTTAAAGGGAAATGACTGCGATATCCAGAAAAGACGCGGCACGTTGAAGTAGAACAATCTACTTGGTGGATGAAATAAAAAGTTTGGTTCGAAATTCCAATCAGCTGGAAAAAGCTGGATCGTACAACTGCCGAAACATTGTGAATATGGCAATTAAGATAAGGATAATAATCCGAATAATGTAAATAATGCAAGTAATCCTAATATCTCATCTCAGAGATATAGACAGATATATAGAGAGACATAGACATAAAGGCCGGAGCTTACAACGGCCGAAACGTTGTGAATATGGCAATGAAGATGAGGATAATAGTCTGAATAATGTAAATAATGCACGTAATCATAATACCTCATCTCAGAGATAAAAACAGAGATGAAACAACGTTTAGTGTTGTTATTATTTTTAATTTCTGTTAAATTTGAAAATAACTCATGAAATTTCTGAAGACCTACTCCCCCAAAATATATCGAATAAAGAGTCAGTTGCTGATGGTGTCTAAATCAGGTAAAGATTCTAATTTCCGTATTAATCTCAACTATTTACAAAAACTTTAAAATGCTTCCCTCCCCTAGTCCTGGGTTTGATGATAAACTACATTCGGCAGCATGGACTCTCATCGGGAGATTGAAGATTTTGAGAAGCTTCGAACTATTTCGTAATTGTTGTTGTTGTTGCTCCCAGGTTCACCCTGACCCCCGATGGTAGCATGTGTTAAGGTGAGAGCTATGGGCAAATAGTTAACCTCAAACAAAAACGGAGCAAAATTACAAAACATTTTTATAGTAGAAATACCAAAAATACATTTTCATATAAAAAAATTACCAACAATAGATATTTATAGTAAAATGACTAACAATACACCTTATAGCAAAATGAACAACGATACATTTTATCTATAGTTGAAGGTATACAGTTGCGTTGAAAATATATCTAGTTCAGGCCATAAAATTGTGTTCAAAATATTTATATTACAGCATCAAATAACTCATAAAGTTGTTGATAGGCTGCTAAACAAAATCAAGCAACCCCCCCTCCACAATAACGCAATCATATTGGATGCCAAAAGACCACGGATTAAAATATGGGCGGTATTTCACAAAAATAATCGCAAAATATTTTAGTGCATGTGTACGAAAATAGCAATTCTCTATATAAAGTTTCATATCATATTTTTGAACGAGCCATGATGTTCATGAGATATTTATTACCACCACCCCCTGGTTGTTACGTGTATCAAGCTAATGAAGACAGTTCTTTTCTGGAAGATCTTGTCACGTTCGATAAAATTCTGGAAATGTCAAATAGGAAGAATTATTGTGTGCCACAGGTGGGCGTTTCTTTCCCTGGGGTGGCAGTGGTTTTGTTCATGCTAAGCTTATTTTACTCGGAATTACAGCGATAATTTGTTTTATAAGAGAAGTCAGAATTTGATCGAGTATATTCGTGAACAGGGTCTCCAAATAAAGTAAGCTAAATTCTACAAGAATCGTTAACATAATATGATACGGAAAACTCCAGAAATGTTCTTTCGATGTTGTCAATCTTGGCAGGCTATTAATGTCCAACCGGAAGTTCCAAGTTGAGAGATATGGCATTATTTAAGCAGTTAGTCGTCATACTGACAGTCCAATCGGAAGACAGGCGGAAACTGCGACTTCATAGGAATTTACTCAGCATAGCATCGATGTGGTACAAGGCCGAATGTATGTGGCACCCAGTGAGGATCATTTAGGAGTATTATGCTAAACATTACACCAACGGTTTCGTAGTGGAAAATAACATTAACTATTTCGCCTTTTTTTTTTTTTTTTTTTTTTTTTTTTTTGTAGCAAATGATTAAGATCTAAAATAATTTATATCCCAGCACTGGTTACAGGCTGTTTTCGGGGATTTTCTGTTGTATCCTTAAAGATGGTACAAACAGACAAAGTTAGTACTCCAGTGGAAGGAACAACAACATAGGCGTAGATGGAAGAAAGAGAATACACTACTGAAAGACAGGGAGTCAACTAACACTTCCCGAAGCCAGTCAGTCAGACAGACAGACAGTTTATAGTATGTTCTACATATATTACTGATGTGATGTAATAACCTGCCACCGCCATAAGTGGCGGCACTATAGGTGGTAACCAACTATAAGTATCTGTTAGGACAGCGGACAGAGAGTCGAGCTGAGGTCTGCGAGACTAGCGGCCTTCCGATAGCAGCACGCACGCAACTGTACTGACTTGCGACGACCGTGCGCATAACTATTACTTGCTTGTTGTACTGGTTTCTACAATAAACCTGTTACTATTTATCCACCGCGTTTGTCCATTCCATATTCCTATTAACAGGGAATATAACAATTACTGATATCGTCAGTCCACAATAGGTAATAAGGAGAGTGGAACATTCCATTACAACATTTTCTATGTTCTACAACCTATCAAAGGGATTAGTTAAAGAGATTCTTAAGTTAAAATTCCTCTATACTGCACCCATGATTGCTATAAATGCTTCGTCTTTTCTACATTTTCGGCCGGTAATTTGATCAGGTCCGCGGTTGAGCCGGGGTCCGTCGCCGGTGACGCAGAGGTGAAAAAAATAGTTAAATATTCTTCTCTTGCTGATAGATTTTTTTTTTTTTTTTTACTTCTGTGGCAGTGGAGACTTCAGGAGTTATTGGCTCTCGTTCGATGGCGTTCCTTCGGAGGATTGGCGCGATTGCGTCTCGATTAAGGGACAAGCTTCGTGAAACGGAGTGGCTTTTGCAGCGTGTCTCACTGGCCATGGTTCGAGGTAATGCTATCTCCATCATTGCGGCTGACAGAGGATAGAAAAAAATTGTTTGTTACGTTGTTCTGGAATTGTCATTAGTGGTCAACTGAACTTGTTTTGTTTCTATACATTTATTCATTGTTAAAAGAAAACTATATACAATTTACAACAACACATGTTTTGTGCTTCCAGATCCACTGTTGACGTTTCAGTTGTCACTACGTTCATAATCAGGATAGCACTCATTTGTACTTAGACAACGAGAGCTATTGCCTTATGGCTGTGTTAGTGAGTGTACTTATCTGTCTCAAATGAAAACGAACACCCAATTTGAACCTTTACACATTTTATTTACTGCTGGATAACAATAGATATAAAATATGACCAGTGATTACTGGTCGAGTGATAGTTTGATACGGGACATGTGAGCATGCGTGATCGCCATGTTGAAATCCTTTTTTATCCTCTTGTCATAAAGAGTTCCGACCAAGGTGCATGACATGGTTCTCGTTTTGGGGACGAGTTTCCTCAATTGTTATGACATCCCTACTAACACTTAGACATCTCAAAGGCTTTTAACGAATGTGGTATAGAACGTTATTGCACATAGTCGCCATTTATGGGATCTCTGAGAGAATATACGCAATTATCAAGTTCTTTCTCTAAGATACGTCCTTGAAAGTCGTTGTAAATGGTCACTCTTCTGAATTCCATGTTATAAATGATGATATTCCACAAGACTCTCTCTCCCTTTGGTCTTATTCCGTTTCTTTTTATTAAAGATCTGTCAAGGAAAATTATCGGATCATTAGAAAGGATATGTGCTGGCGATACCAAAATTTACGGAAGCAATTTCAAAAATTAAGACATTCGAAAGCTTACAGCTGATCACACCTCTGATCAAACTTTAACAGTTCAATGGAGAAAAAACTGGTTTGTAATGTTCAGTACCTCTAAAACGAATCTAGTATCATTTCCTCGCCAGCAAACGTATTATAAACTTTCTCCCGTCATTAAGAATAATTACATTCCTAATAAGGTCCCATGCTTTGGACGTCTGTTTGGAATAAATTTCCCTCCAGACCTCAAGTGGAACAAGATCTACAGCTAAACACCCTGAAAAGTTATCTGCCTCATTTTACCTGACTGCATTAACTCTGCAAGAGTCAGATTGCACCAAAAATAGAAACTTCCGGGTTTGGGATGAAAATTCAAATGTAAATTTCAGATATCTGAATACATAGAATTTTCATTAACCATTATTAAAGTGCTTTTCGTTTTTGCATTATATCAGTCTTATCATTTTTCAAATATCGTATCTTCGCATAAACCATCGGCTCTTTACACGTCAGTCGTTGTTGCATTAATTGTTTATATATAAATATGTGAATGTAATGAGAACGAAAATGACATATAAATTCTAACGTTCACAGCATTAATTCAAAAGAGGGCTCAATACCGATAGTAGAGCAATAATTATTTATTATATTTTTTTCATATAGACAAAAACATTTTACTCAGGACAAAGATGCAACTTCGTTTCGGGCATTTAATTGCACTTCGACTGGTGAGGACCAAAATTTTGGTTCTCACTAGTCGAGGTGCAATTAAATGTAATTGAACATTTTTTTTAATAAAATACCCTAAAATTAAGTTACAGCTGTACTGAAAATTTAGAAAGGATTATAAAAAGCATAATAATAAAATCTTGAATAAATAATTATGCCAGAATCAAAGAAATAGAGATCCTGAATTAAGAATAAACAATTATAAAGAAAAATTATGAAACTGTGGGAATCCTGAAAGTTGTCCTTTTGTTACGGTGAAACACACCTATTCTATAGTTAATAGACTCTCCCACCTAATATAAGTAGCAGTAGTAAGAGAAACGAGTGTCAGTTGATGTCGGACGACAGTAGTCGAATACGAAAGTAGTCAGCGACCACAACATAATTACTCTGCGTAATACCTATTATATCAAGTTCCTAACGTTTTGTACGTTGAACTTATTTAGGACCGATTTAGTACAAATACAAGCCTCCACTGCGAAATAACTCCACAACACCTTTGAATAATGAATGCCGCACAGAATCAGTAGTTTACGAATGCACTATATCATCCATTGAGAATCCTAATGTTGTTAAAATCTATATAGGATGTACAAAAAATGAATTTAAATTAAGATGTAGACAACGTTTGTCTTCCTTCAATAATATTAAGTACCCTAACCAAACAACCTTATCTAAATATTTTTGGCAATTAAGAGAAACAAATAAAACACTAACAGTAAAATAAAAAAAATAAGAACTTGTTATCCTTGGATGACCCATGTCCCTTATGCTTACATGAAAAATTATATATTATTAAGTTTCTGAAAAATAAAAATTTATTAAATGAAAGAAATGAAATAGCAGTTTTCTGTAGATATTGTCTAGTATACTCGTTAAAAAAATAATTAATTCTAAAAAATAATTCACATATTTATATCTATTATTTGATCATAAATAAAATAATTTATAAATGCTTAATTACATTCTGATATATTATTTTTACAGTATCATATATAATCTATTAGTAAAGAAAATAAATATAGTATTTTAGATATGTATAAATAAAATAGAGTTTTAAAAATATGACTTAATCATATTTGAATACCCCTTTAAGAAAATCTCGATGTAGCCTTTAAAAAGAAAATAAATAAACAATGCCAAATATATTGTAACGTAAACCTTAATAAGATAAAATAAATTAGACAGTAATAACTTGACAGCTTGAAAGAAAGTCAGTGTAGCCAGACAGAAATCTTAAACCTCCACCCAATCTTAACAGACTTTAAATTTGCCACACAAAGATACACTACTATTCGTAGAAAAGGCCAACGCCCCCTTAATAAAAAAAATGTAAAATAAAAAAAAAAATTGGGTATTTTCTTAACACCCCCAACTTAACTTTAAAACAGAGTAAATTTTTTTTTTTTTTTTTTTTCGAAAGTTATTCTTAGCAGCACTTGAGAATGGAGCCAAGTTTAAATTTTAAAGTTAAATTGAAAAAAATATTATCAACAACAGATTTTCTGAACAAAAAAAAATATTACCAGAATACATTTTTGGAAAAAAAATATTACCAACAATAAAAATTTTGTCGGCATTAAATAACCCACTGAGTTTGATATGCTGTAAAAGAAACCAAACCTGAAACCTAGCGCCATTTTGTTCCCCTCAGACTTAGGCTATCGTCAGAAGCAAATCAAGCGATACGTGGCGTTCGTAGTTTGCTCCTCCAGTGTGGATATTGCCTGCCTTTAATATCAAGCTAAGAGTCAGTGCTGATTCAAGCCTCCATTTACATTTTAGCTTGTCGATTCATTCAGCTAGATGGTATCGTTTTCATTGCCCAAACAATGGCTCGAAATGTCAAGGAGTTTCTATGTGGAAAGCAAAATATTGTTTGCTCGCCAGCAAAAGAAAAAAAATGTCATCATCTGTAGATTTAACCTTTTCCATGTCTGTCGTTTTCACACATTTTGCTAGTTATTTGTAAGTTCTCTTCAGGCAATGGTTAATGAGCGGTCGAAAAACGGCTCTCAGCTTTAACAAATAAAAATGCGGGGGCGAGAAAAAAAATATTGAGATTTTCTCTGATTAGCAGAAACAGAGTTCACAATTTGATTGAGTTCAGTTTTCTTGCTTACTTCTCTACAATCTCCAAGAGATTCGGTTTTTTTTTTTTTTGTTTTTGTTTTGTTTTGTTTTTCCGCAAGAGAATTATTCCAAGCCGGAAAACGAGGAATTAATAAGATACGTAAAATGAAAAAAAAAAAAGATTTCAGAAGATCGAATATACAGCAGTATCGACAGAGGTATTGAGGTAGTCAAGCTGTTCGGATTCTAAGGAAAAATTTCGACAGTTTTATTGTAAGGCTCGGATGATGCGTGGATTGAAGCGATTTAATCTTATCTCCGGATGCTCTCTCGGTTATGGTTCAAAAATAAGACGAGCCTATCCAAATAGGTAGATATATTCTGGTTTTACAATAGAGACAAAATTGTAAATATATGTTTATTGTAAAGAATAACTGAAAAGGCAGATACATCCATTTTAACTCTAGACTTACAAGTGTAGACATACGTATAGTTTAAAGTTAAATAAAGGGTTCTGGTTTACACTAGAGTTAAAAAAAATGACAGACATAGATACGGTTTACAAGAGTCAAAAATGACAGATATAAGAAGCGTTTACATTAGAATCAAACAAAAACTATATAGACAGAAAGAAGCCCGATTTACATGAGGAATCTAAAATCACAGATATAAACACGACTTACACGAAAGTGAAAAAATACCGATTTGTCCGATTTACACAAGAATCAAAGCAAATATAGACAAACATAGGTCCGGATGACACTAGAATTAAAAATGTAGAAATAGATATAATTTCAGTTTATTATAGAATTATAAAAAAATAATTTAATGTTGTTCTTTTTGTTTTGTTTTTTTGTTTGTTTTTTTGTTTTTTGGGGGTTTTTTGTTTTTTGTTTTTTTGCTGGAGTCAAAACACGAGCCACAGTTCCGGTTTACAGACAAGTCTGTATGTAGCTACCCGGAATCTGGTTCAATTTGTGGAACTTTTGCTCGGATGAAAGTTAGTCTTCTAATCTCCAGCTACAGGGCATCAAAAGAGATTAGGAAATTTTCATTGCGTTAATCATTTGACTGAGAAAAGGATTACATACTGTGAAAATACTGGATTTAATCGGCGACCAATGTGGATATTGCCAATCAATTTAACTGATATGACGACAAGTGCTATCAAACCGGCTTGTTAACCAGAGCTCTATGATTTGAATGATTTATCATATTCATTCCTCTTGCTGGACAAGCAACAATAACGACGTCTAATAAACCGTGAAGCTGTTTTGACCTCGTAATCTGGTGATAAGTGACACGGATCATAGCTTTGATTCAAGAGCAAAGGTATAATTAGGGAGATTATTATTTATAAATGAAGAAGATTGGGCCGAGTTAGGACAATAATGGAACACTACTTGAACTAATATACTTATCTTGGTTGTTATACACATTTCTATGTGAATTTAAGTGACGAGGAATTATCATTGTTATGCATGAATCAATTTGGACTAGTATCCTCATCTTTGTTGTTTATAGTCATTTCTATGTAAAGTTAAGAGATGAGAATGCGCGGCCGCAATTTTCGACGGATTTTCACCAAAATTTACATGCACATGCTCCAAATTAGCGAGAAGGCCAACACCGACCTTGCATTTCTCAATTCCCATCGATAGTGGAAATAATCGATTTTTCCATGCTTCTACGACAGTTTTCATGTAGTTGGCGGCCATAGTGAGAGCCTATAGTGGCTGCCACGAATAGGCAGGAAGATTCTATTGGCCAGCGTGAGAGCCAACAACTGACTGACACGAATGTTAACTAGTATGCTAGCATGCAAAAAAATCGATTGCTGCATTCGTCACAAGTGGGAAAAATTTTAATCTGCATGGCACTTTACTCCAATTGGCTCATTTGCTTGCTTAAACTCAACGTTGATTTTGATTCTGCAGAACTGGGTTGGGTGTGAAAAAGTATTTGTTGTTAACATTCTTTTTCTTCGTTTTTTCCAGTTAAGAGTCCTTTTTTAAAGCTGATCGTTTTGTGTTCATTTTGTTTCGTTCTTTTTTCGTAACAGATTTAATATTTAGTATAGAGCTTAGAAAAAATTTGCAGTGTGAGATAGGCAAGAAGTAAGGCATGTAGCAACATCAGCACGGCAAAGGACACTCCTTTAAAGGCAAGGAAGAGCAAAAATATTTAAAGTCAAGTGATAGCGATTGCTGTATAAGTCGTACGATTTTTGAATCAAGCACGGGCAACGCCGGGCCATATTTCTAGTAGATAAATATATAAAAGAAATGCGAATGTCCGTGTGTCACACTTTTTTCAATTAAAGGGACACAACTCTCAATAGCTCATCTTATTTTCTATATGATAAATGTAAATGTCAGTGTGTCACACCTTTTCAACTTTAGTCCTTGAGACCGTAGCCCAACATATCTTGTCATTTTGGAATCAGGCCGACTCCAAAAGCAAATTACAAACAATTCTGTATCTGTCTATATCATGATCTGTACATCTGGATCGGTTTTGTCCCCGGTCGGGATTTTTCTGTCTGGCTACATATGGGTCTTTCGTTCTATTTCTGGTGTCACGAAATGGTAACATGTAGGCGAAACGAAGTCCACTAAAGTGGATCCTCTTTCTCGGCGCACACCCCAGGGACCCAAAACGACGTAAGGAGACCAACGATAAACAAACGCAAGACGAGGGTTTTTCAATTTAATAAAACATTTATTTACAACTAATATATATATAGGTAACTACACTCGTCTCGGAAAACCTTCGGTTTTTTGATTTGCTAATGATCAAATCAATCTCGAACGAAAAAAGGTTTTTAAAAAAAGAAAGAGCAATAAACATGAACGTCTGTCGAAAATAATCGTACAGCATACAGGTCCAAAGCCCAAAGAAAAAAAACCGATACGTGTAATCAACTAACTTAAAAATGCTCAATACAAAAGTAGAGCAGACCTAGTCAAAGCTTTCCCTGACGATCCGCTTTGGTGAAGACTTGGTAGGTTTGTCTGGCTCTCTATGTTTGACTAATATATATAGTTAAGTAAATGAGATAACTAGATATTAGCGACCGTATACGCCTGTTCTGGCGTGCATACGCTGGTAAGTAAATAAGTACCAAATTTAGCCAAGAGGTGTAGACATAATAGTGCTCAATGTGATAAGACGGAGCTAAGAGATATATGTTGATAAATACACATATATCTACGTTTGATGTACGGCTCGAGTTTTGTCGTTTACCCATTTCATCGAGAAGCGATATCTCGTGCCCGATGAATTGGGCAACCAACGATATATATATATATAACAACAGAAAATGCTTATCTATTATCGTGGGAAGAGTTGAGATAAATTATCCAATGAGCAAATATAAAACGTTTTAGGGCCAGAAATAAAGACACAAGCGAGGAATTGAGTTAAGCAAATATATTAACAGAAACAGTAAAACAAACATATACAAACGAGTGTTACAGCAAGAATGTACGGTCTGATTGTCAGAGTTGACTGCTGGAAACTTCCCACTCCTAAAAGGCCGTACCTGCTCCTATTTGGAGCTGGGCGAGTCCATGCGTGCGTGGGTAAATTACCATAACAGATAGATAGATAGATAGATAGATAGGAACCGAATGATAAATAGACATGAGATAGATAATTTTGTGGCATTGTTAGGACCAGAAATAAAGACACAAAATAGGAATTGAGTTAACTAAATATATTAACAGAAAACAGTAATACAAACATATAAAAACGAGAGTGTTACAGCAAGAATGTTCCGTCCGACTGTCAGAGCTGATTGCTGGAAACTTTCCTCTCCAAAAGGCAGTATCTGCTCCTATTTATAGCCGGGAGAGTTCATGCGGGCGGGGGTGAATTACCAGAACAAAAACGAAAAAATTCAAATCAATCAAAATGTACCTATCTTTGCCTTTCCTTTCTTTATATTTTTTTTTACTTATATATATATATATATATATAACTCCCATATGAAGTTGTTACAAAGTGTCCTTTTGCGAAAGTAAAGTCCTTGGTAGTATTATTCTTTTCAGGATAGACTGATGAATAGTCTATTCATGCATAAAAATATCCTTGCCTGCTTTTCACTTGTTTTTGATGTGATAATCCATATTTCTCTTAACTTCCAATTCTTTTGGGGGTATCAAACACTGGTGAAGTTTCGTAATCTTAATGGTATTTTGCATCATTCTTTTCCTTAACGATAGTTTCGACTATCGAATTTTATAGATGCAAAATCAGAACAACCCCAGATTTGGTCTGTTTCTCTCTCTCTCTCTCTTTAGTGTTCAAACTGTAATTCTATTGAATTCTGCTGATTCAATCATAAAATCGGGTTTCCTGGGTAAGACGTTAAACTACATTCGCGTCCTCGGTAAGACGATGAAATATGTCCAGCAGCAAGGCCTCTGATCAGGAGGTTTTTAGGAGTGTGGAACCACCTCTTAATTGCTCCTGTTCCAAGGTCCACCCTGGCTCGGGGTGGTAGTACCTGGTAGGGTCCCAGCTATGGGCAAATAGTTAACTGTTACCAGCAATACTTTTTGAAAAATACAATTTTGAAGGAAAAATATTACCAAAAACAGATTTTTGACAAAACAAAATATTACCAGCAATAAAAAATTTTGTCTGTATTAAATAACCCATTGAGGTTGATATGCCGTAAAACAAAATAAACCAAACCATAAAATCTGGCCCACAATTTTCGCCCGTTCTCTTTACTTTCTTATATCGGTATTCAAACCACCTCTTCACTTTTTGGCTTTCACAAAATACAACAGTAAGACTGGACCCAAAATTTCGTCCACCGTCTCATCTCGAAATCACGGCCGCAACTCTCGATTTACCAACCTCCCCAAGAGGCAAGATGTGACACAACGCCAGATTTTAACATGGGGCGTTCCTAGCCCGTAGGCGCGAGCAAAAATTGCCCGTAGACCCGGTATGCACGGGTTTGGGTTTATCTATCTCCCCAAACGAGATTCTGACCTTCGACATAGCCTCGTCTGGGTTCCTCCTCGCCTGAAGGCAGAGAGATCGACAAGAGAAGCGAAGAAAAAGAAAGCCTCCTCGTGTCTTCCTCACTCTCAGTGCTCACATGATCTCTTTCTCTTTCCACTCAGTATACAGAAGGGGAGGAGAAGAAGAATAAGAAGAGAAGAAATTACGTCATCTAACACCCCCCCCCCCAGCTACTAATAACCGTTTTTCTAAATAACTTCCGGTTGAACTGTCTTGTTTCCTAATTCTTCGACAGGGAAGGAAAGCAAAAAAAAAGGAAAGGGCAAAGCCAACTGTAGAATATTTGCTCATTAGTATAATTACAGATTTGGTATTATAATTATTAATTGTTTAATCATTTAATAGGTTATGGGGGATAGCGTTACCTTGGATCTTTTAATCTGGATCTTCCTTTCTGTCTACATCTGGATCTTTCTCTTTGCATTTGGATCTTTTGTGTCTGCACCTGGACGCTTGTGTCTGCATTTATTTCTCTATCTGGATCTGATATATTTCTATCATGGTCTTTATTTGCCTCTGCCTCAACCTGGAATTTTCTATATGTATCTGGATAAGTTAATTTTACATCATGATCGGTTTTGTCTACATCTGGATCCGTTATGCGCGTAAATCTGTATCTTTCTGTCTGCACCTGGTTCGGTCTATTTATGTCTGTATTGTTCTATCTACATATGGATCAGTTACTTTTTCATCTGGATCTATTTGCCTTTATGCATCTGGAACTTCTGGATATTTTCTGACAAATTTTTCTATTTCGATCTCGTATGTAACTATCTCGCTTTCTTTCAGCCTACATCTGGAGTTCTCCAGATGATTTGGGTCTACATCTTTCTCTCTGCCGTAATCTGTCTATATCTGGATCAGTTATGTATGTATATCTGTATCTTTTTGCCTACGTGGGGAGCTTACTTTCCGCATCTAGATCGTTCTATTTCTATCTGTATTTTTCTATCTACACATGGATCAGTTACTTATATATCTGAATCTTTCCTACTGTCTCAGTTTGGATCTTTCTTCTGGATCAGTTATTTTAATACTTGGATCGTTCTTTCTGTCTACATCTGGACCTTTTCTTTCTACATATATCTGTCTGTCTATATTTGGATCATTATTCTATTTGAGTACATTTAATCGATCTATAAGTCTTCATCTGGATATTTCTGCTTACATTTGTATCTTATCTTTATATCTGTCTCCATCTTTCCTTCTACACATTTCTTTGTCAACATCTGGAACTTTTGTTTACACATAGATCGATCTGACTACCTCTGTTTCTTTCTACCTCCATCGCAATCTTTCAGTATCTGTCTATATTTCTGAGATGAGGTATTATGTACACTATTTACATTATTCGGACTATTGTCCTCATCTTTGTCGCCATATTTATTACAACGTTTCGGCCTTTCTGTATCTGTCTATATTTCTGTGATGAGATATTTTGTACACTATTTACATTATTACGACTATTGTCCTCATCTTTGTCGCCATATTTGTTACATTTCAGCCGTTGTACGCTCCGGCCTTCTTCAGGTAGTTGGAATGTCAAACTGAACCCTTTATTTCGCTCATTGGGGTAGACTGCTCTAGTTCCACGTGCCATGCTTAATGAATGTCCTCTAGGACACATGGCACAGTGGATAAAGGCATTGGTTAGATCCAGTGACAGGACCCAAAGAGTGTGAGTTCAATACCCGGTTAAGGCGGTGGAGAACTTAGAGAGGTGAATTAACAGGAGATAACTGATAACTGACATCCATTAAACATGGCACGTGGAACTAGAATAGTCTACCCCAGTGAGCGAAATAAAGGGTTCAGTTCGACATTCCAACTACCTGAAGAAGGCCGGAGCGTACAACGGCTGAAACCTTGTAATAAATATGGCAACAAAGATGAAGACAATAGTCCGAATAATGTAAATAGTGTACATAATACCTCATCTCAGAAATATAGCCAGATACTGAAAGTCCGAAACGTTGTAATAAATATGGTGACAAAGGTAAGGACAACATTCCGAATAATGTAAATAGTGTACATAATACCTCATCTCATAAATATAGACAGATACTAAAGGGCCGAAACTTTGTAATAAATATGGCGACAAAGATGAAGACAATAGTCCGAATAATGTAAATAGTGTATCTCAATCTGTCTGCTCATAATTGGATCGTCATTTTTTTTTCTGTCTACATTTTGATAATTCTGTCTGCGTCGACATCTTTCTATTGTTCTTCATCTGGATCATTCTTTCTGCTAACATCTGTATCTGGATCCCTCTTTCTGTCTCCATATGGATATTTATGTCTTCCTCTGGATCTGGCCTTTCCCCACCTGGATTTTTCTTTCTACCTACATTTGAATAAAGTGTACGAGGGATAAACTGTCGCCTAAATTACGCAAAAATGAAAATAACACTGACATCTCATTTTAACAGATATATTAGGTTGGTGCAAAAATAATATCGTTTTTTGACCTATTTTTTAATGTCAAAAACGATATTATTTTTACACCAACCTAATATTTACCAAATTTTATTCACTGGCGGATAAAAGGGTTGATCGGATCCAGTGACTTGACCCAAAAGAGTTGTGAGATCAATACCTGGCTACGGCAGTGGTGAACAAAAAAAACTTGGTGTTAAAGGCATCCGGAAGAGGAATGGCGCGTGGAACTAGAACAGTCTACTGGATGAAATAAATAAATTTCGATCACCCGATGAAGGTCAGAACGCACAACGGCCGAAACGTCGTGAACATGACAACAAAAGATGGGGAAAATAGTCCGATTTTTGTTTCTTACTTTCTTTCTTTGCCTCGATCTTTTTTCTTTCCTTCTCAACCTGTATCCTTCTTTCTTTCCTTCTCTACCTAGAACTTTCTCTCTGTCTCTCTTTCTCTACATGGAACTTTCTCTTTCTCTACCTGGAACATTTTCTCTCTCTCTCTCTCTCTCTCTGGAACATTTTCTCTCTCTCTCTCTCTCTCTGGAACATTTTCTCTCTCTCTCTCTCTCTCTGGAACATTTTCTCTCTCTCTCTCTCTCTCTCTCTGGAACATTTTCTCTCTCTCTCTCTCTCTGGAACATTTTCTCTCTCTCTCTCTCTCTGGAACATTTTCTCTCTCTCTCTCTCTCTGGAACATTTTCTCTCTCTCTCTCTCTCTGGAACATTTTCTCTCTCTCTCTCTCTCTCTCTGGAACATTTTCTCTCTCTCTCTCTCTCTCTCTGGAACATTTTCTCTCTCTCTCTCTCTCTCTGGAACATTTTCTCTCTCTCTCTCTCTCTCTGGAACATTTTCTCTCTCTCTCTCTCTCTTTCTCTACCTGGAACATTTTTCTCTCTCTCTCTCTCTCTTTCTCTACCTGGAACATTTTTCTCTTTCTCTACCTGGAACTTTCTTTCTTTCTTTGTCTAAATGGATCTTTCTTTCTCTTCCTTGACCTTACTTTCTTTCTCTACATGGAACTTTTTTCTTTCTTTTTCTTTCTTTCTCTCTTTCTCTGCCTGGAACTTTCTGTTGGCTCTCTTTTATACCTTCCATTATTTTTTATTTCGTACAAACGAGGCACTATGCCTAAAATTTATACTCAAGCATGTTTAACATTTTTTCAGCCCTCCCCCACCGGACCTGTTTACCAAATGCCAGTTCGACATTAATTAACCTGGAGACTGTTGCTAGGCCATAAATCAAAGCAACCCACTTCCATTCTTTTCTGATTCCACCTGGCACTACGTTGGTGTATTTTATAACTTAGTAGTATTATCTACAGCCTCTTAGATAAATTATTGTCAACTGTTAATTGTTTTTAACCTATAACTTTCTTTCATCTTGATTCGATTACTTTATCTCAAATTGTATTTTTTTTCATAAATCTTAAAGTGCGTGCGATACAGCGTGAAATGAACAATGGCAGTGATTGCCGGTAAGGATAAATTGATTTTGCTAAACACACACATACACACACACAGATATATAATCGAGACAAACCAAGGGGAAAGAATTTGACGAGCGTATATCGCTGGTCCGGGATATGCCTTTTCTAACGAACATAACTAGATACTTCATTAGATTTGATCGTAAACCCGTAAAACATAATGTAAGTGACAAGATTGGAGATGAAATATGAGAGACTACGGTACGAAAATGGCAATTTTTGCCTCCGGATATGAGGCAAGAAAAGAATTATATTTTGTGCGTAGGAAAAATATGGAGATAGTGAGACAACATTATTGGTTTCGGAGCGATTGATGAAGTCAAAAACGTTGAGTGTGTCTAGTGTACGAGGGTATGCCAATAAAATCCGTAGCCTGACAGTTATTTACTGAAATTTTCACTCTTTAAATTTTGATCGATTTGAAGCCTGGTTTTAATTGTCTGGGAGTTTTTTTTGTTTTTTTTTTTCATTTCATCAGCAAGGTTGGTGTAACCTCCAGTTAAGTTACTCCGAGCCTGTTCAATATATAGATGGGTGACCGCTTGGGAATACCAGCTGCTGTAAGCTTGGATGTTCGAGCGGCATAATGGTTAATAATGACTCTTATTTTTTTTTTTTTTTTAATGATCACCAAAGTTAAGCAACATCGAGCCTGTTCATTATCTAGATGGGTGAGCGCTTGGGAATACCAGTTGCTGTAAGCTTGGATGTGCAAGTGGTGTAATGGATAATAACCACTCTCTTTTAATTGTCTTACAGATTTTTTTGGCTTTCATCAGCAAGGCTGATGCTAACCTCCAGTTAAGCAACTTCAAGCCTGTTCAATATCTAGATGGGTGACCGCTTGGGGATACCAGGTGCTGTAAACTTGGATGTGAGAGTGGTGTAATGGATAATAACCACTCTCTTTTAATTGAGAAACATTTTGCCCTCCATCAGCATGGCTAATGCTAACCTCCAGGAGATTAACTCATTGTGACTAATGTTTTCCTCTGATATAAAATGGAAAGATTATATTAAATCAATTGCTAGGAAAATTGGTTCACTGTGTCATGCTAGAAAATTTTTATCTCGACTTATTGGTTTCCGTATAATCACTGAAGTTAAGTAATGTCAGCCCTGGTCATATGGGTGATCACTTGAAAATACCATGTACTGTAAGCTTGGATGTGTTGGGGGTGGTTAGAGCCGAGTTCTAGTTCCCGTCGGGTCCATGATATTTGCTAACGCATAAGTACCCTTGGGAACGGTATAAATACACCTTGTCTCTCCTCTAGTTATGGGTTAATTAGTAAGACTTTCATCACTAAACAATTATTGCCTCACCACCACACCCCAAAAAATTCTCGTAGTCTAAAAATATTTTCTGGCTTTTAAAAAAAACTGAAAAAGCTTGATAAGCCGTAGAAAACAAACAATCAATCAATGAAATACTGATTAACTACACAGGCATGTCTTTTAGATTGATTTATATTCTCTGGAATATCAATGTATAAAAACTACCGTGGCCTGGTCAGTACCTTGATGGGTGACCGCTTGGGAATACCAGCTGCTATATAAGCTTGGATGTACGGGTGGTGTAATTGATAACGACTCGGAATTGAAAATGGGAGAGACGTGTTCCAATTCCAGTTGGGTTTGTTATATTCATTTATATACAAATACCTTTGGGAAAGGTATGAATTCACCTCTTTCCTACAATCATGGCTATATGAGTAGAATTTGTCAGTAAATCATTGTTATCTCCAGAGTAGTTAAGCAACATCCAACCTGGTCAATAAGTAGATTAGTGACCGCTTGGGAATACCAGGTGCTATAAGCCTGGATGTTCGGTGGTGTAATGGATAATGTCTCGGAATTGTTAATCGGAGAGCCGAGTTCCAATTCCAGTCGGGTTCATTATATTAACTTACACACAAATACTCTTGGGAATTGTAGGAATCAACCTCTTCTCTCTCCAGCTATGTAAGACATGTATCATTAAAATGTTCTTAATGCCAAAACAAAAGTTCTTAAGTCTAAAAATATTTTCTCTCCTTAAATAATCTGCAACGGGTTGATAAGCCATAAAAATGAATGAAATAATAATGATGTAAGTATCATAGAGATAAAGGTGTAAGAATTTCTTAAGGCAAAAAAAAAATAGCAAATTGTAGGAAAACATGATCTTTCACGCCTTGAAGAGACATAAATAGTGAAAGTTTGGTTATGTGTGTTGGTAAGACAGAAAATTATACAGAAAATATTTAAATCCGTTTTTCCTTTTTTTTTCATCAATTTGTTATGGGCATCGAATTATCTACGTACATGAGACAATATGGTATTTATTTACACAAGGCAATGTAATTAAGTATGGATAAGCATAATTCTTATATAATCGAAAATCATTATTAAAATGTATTTCTCATTGAAATAAACCGTTTTAGAAACTATTAGGTTGGTGCAAAAATAATATCGTTTTTTGACGTTAAAAAGTACGTCAAAAAACGATATTATTTTTGCACCAACCTAATAATTGAAAAAGTGAATAAGTTCCATTTTAATGTCGAATCCTTTTAAGACGTGGCTCTCCAAAATTTTCTCTGATTTGTTGCACCCTTCATTGTTCTACCATTCATTAAATTCGACTAAGTAGGTTACTTGCTGTTAGCTTTTTCTTCTGTGGTTCCGTCTCCTGTGAGTGTTAAGTTCTACAAATTCTCTTTCCTCATTATGTGTACTAAAAGTTTCTTCGTAGTTCCTATTTTCTTTAGGATATCTTTGTTGTTCAAAAGATAACGGCATAGTATTCTTAGCACCCATCTGTAGAATCTCAAATCTGTCGATCAAAATCTCAATTCCATCTGTGAGGAGATTGTCCTGCATTCATTGGTATTATACGATATTGGATATTACATAAAAGTTAAGCACTTTTCAAAATGTTCAACGTAATTTTCCTAACTCTCTTTTACTTAGCTTAATTTCTGAAAAACCTGTTTCGCTATCTATTCCTATGCCTCTTTTGGATTTCTAAGTCAAGCTTTGCGTCGTCTGTAATTACACTGCATATTCAGATTTTTGTACCTGCTTCATTTTGAAGCGTCTAAAACATAGCTCTATTTTAATTGAAAGGCTTTATTATTATTATAGAAAATTAAAAAGAAATAATGGTTTAATATACAAAGCAATATAACAAAAGCGTACAAAAGGCAATGTAAAAGATTACATGCATAAAACAATAACTACAAGTACAGAACAATATAATAAACACGTAAGCGAAACACTATAGCAAATACATTTAAGAAAAACAGAGTGTAATGGATGAAATGTCTAAATTACGCAAAAATGAAAATAACACTGACATTTCATTTTAACAGATAGATTTACCAAAATTACACAAAAATATCTTGAAATTGTAAAGAGTAAATTTATTCAATAAAATTGCCATTGGCTTCAACCACGGCCTCCAGACAATTTCGGAATCTCCTGCAACTCTTCTGGGTGTTTTCCTTCTTTAAGATGGTGAATGCTGCCATAATGCTTGCCTTCAGCTCATCTTTGCTGTTACAAGGAGTTTTGTTAGTCTATAGCTCAACTGAGTCCCATGCATTTTGCAGTTTGGGGAGTTAGATGGCCAGATGTAAGGGATGATATGGTTGCAAAAATTGCCTGACAGCCATTACTGGATTCTCCTGATTGTGCGGCTTGGTGCAGAGTCCTGTTGCCAGACATAGGGACTTCCAGCAGCCACCCTCTTAACCCAGGGCAGCACTACTTCCTCAAGGCACTTGATGTTAGCCTCCGTGTTGAATCTGAGGCATTGTGGGTACAAGAATCATAACGTCGTCATCACTGCAAACACCTTCGTAATCACCATTAGAGTCATTCAACTCTTTCCGAATCCACTACACTGGAAATTGCGTCATTGTGCCCCTTTTTCTCGCAGACAGTGCCCAACTGACTCTACTATACTGTGGAGTCGACAAAATCAAAAGCAAACAACACGCATGCGCAAAATTTAAATTATAAAATGGCGACAATTTACAAATTGCACCTTGTATAGACGTTACGTTAAATGTGTACACAACGCTACATCATCACAGAAAAATATATTTTCCGTCTGTACTCCTTTACATGGCCATGAAGCATTCTTTCTTCTTGGAAACGGTAAACTTATCGAAATAAATAAGTCTTTTTCTTCGATACGCCGTGTTCCTTCATGGGTGATATCCACAACGTCCTATTCTTTATAGCTCTTAGTAAAGTTTTTTTCTTTCTACTAGCTCTCTCAGTACTTATTCTGTCATGCGTTTACACCAGTGGTTCTCAAATGATGCGCCTGGTTGCACTGGTGCGCCCTGGATGGTGTCTAAGTGTGCCCCTGGCATTCCAGAGAAATATGTATCCAGATATAAGAAAGAAATATTTTTACTTTATTATATTGTTGGATCCCGTTCTTATTTATGTAAATAAGGCTTTTCTTCTCTCACCACAATTTAGTGTAAAAAGAGAGGAACTCTTTATATTGACGAGGAAATGAGAGTTTGCCTTTCAGATATCCGTCCAAATATTGAAGAAATCGCTAAGACTCATCAGGCCCATGTTTTTCATAAACACAAGAATGAATAAACTTAAGAATATGTTTCATTTTATATTTTTATTGCATTATTTCTTTCCTGCAATATTTGACTTCATTATAACATCTTTCGGCAATTTGTATATAGTGCGCTTGTAGGTAGGATTTCAAGTGCGCCCTGACTTCAAAATGTTTGAGAACCGCTACTTTAATAAGTGGAAGGATTGTCTAGATATATATAGAAATATAGAAAGAGTCGAATATCTTGTAAGTCAGTGGTTCTCAAATGGTGAGCCTGGTTGCACTGGTGCGCCCTGTAAGGTGTCCAGGCGCGCCCCTGGCATTCCAGAGAAATATGTGTGCAGATATAAGAAATAAATGTACTTATTTTATTATATTTATGTATCTCGTTTATATTTATGTAAACTAGGCTTTCCTGCCCTTATCACAATTAAGTGCAAAAAGAGAGGAAGTCCTTAATATATTGACTAGGAAATGAAAGTTTTCCTATCAAATATCCGCCCCAAATTTAAAGAAATCTCTAAGATTTATCAGGTCCATGTTTCTCATAAACAAAAGAATGAATAAACTTAAGGTATGTTTCATTTTATATTTTTTTATTGCATTCTTTTCTGTAATATTTGACTTGATTATAACATTTTCCCGAAATTTGTGTATAGTACTCCTACAATTATTGGTAGGATTTCAAGTGCGCCCCGATTTCAAAAAGTTTAAGAACCACTGGCTTCGGGCCAAAGGTCAGTAGAATTGTCAAATTTTGTAAAGGTCAGAAGGAGAGGGCTCTGTCAGTAGAGAAAATTTAATATCCCTCTTGCTACCGTGAACTGGATCATCACTTGATTGGTTGTGGGAAAAACCCACGGGCGAAGTTTTCCGACATAGCAGAGGGAGTTGATGCCACAGCGCAGTTGTGTGGTGTCTTCAAAGCATTGCCTACTAGTAGAGGCCTGCTTAAGTGCTCGCCTCAGCCAATATTAAAAAAAAAACAACAATAGGATAATAGCATGTTCAAGTGCGCCTCGATTTCAAAAAGTTTGAGAACAACTGGTTTACACAATCTCGTAGGGGAGGTGTCTCGCTGTTTCCCTCTTGCCTTAAATGTACCTTATGAGTGTCAAATTCTCTTATCCCTCTTTCCTCTATACACTAAAGAAATCCGTATGATCTCTTTCTGATTATAAGTATAAACGACATTTTGTTTGCATTTTCAATAACCCTTCCTCATTAATCATATGCTCAGCCCATCGTATTCTCGGTATCAGTCTCTTCATCTGGAATAAGAAATGAAAATGCGAGAGAAAAGAGGATAGACAACGATTGACCCTTGACTTGAAGAGGTTAAGATTTTCGATAGTCTCATCCACAAAGTAGTAGGAAGAGTGCACATTTTTATTTGAGTGCACAGTTTGCTATTTAATACCGAATCTTTTAACAGAAACCTGTGTATGTGGAACATTCTTCTTATATTTGTAAAATGGGGGAAATGAAGGTGATTCAACTCTTCGTAAGTGGCATGACGTAATCTAATTGCGAAAATCTGAACCGGTAGAACTCACAAACGAGGCTCATTTGAAAATTTATTGGAGTCTGATAAAAGAACAATTTGTATGAATTGTGCAATTAGAAGATTATGTAGCGTCAATATTTCCAGATGATAATATCAGTAACATTCAGAATCCTGTCTTTTGTCTGTGTTCAAACAGTGACCAGTTTCGAATGTATAAAAAATACTTAACCTAAAAGAATGTCGAAATACGAAGTAAATGAAGATAAAAAAAGATTGTGTTGCGCCAATTTCCAAAGCGCGTCTATGAAAATTGGCAGTCGAAATGTTAGAATCGAGAACTAATCACTAGTGCCAGTAGAAAATGAGTAACTGTCACATAAAAAAAATTTTCAAATTTCTGTTAAGATTCAATAGAAAGAATGTGCTGCGCCAGTATTCGAAAGGAGAAGTAAGAAATAGACTACTATCACAGCCACCAAGCAGGGCCAACATGAACAGCTTGATATTCAAAGACAGAGAGAGAAAATTCTTTGCAGAGAGAGCGAAAACCATTTCCTCCACAGTCTGCGGAATTGATATTGTCAGGTCTCCATTTCGCTTGTCTCTTTTTATTCGAGCGCACAGCTTCCGATTTGGAAAAGAAAAAGATGCACTGTAAGAGTTGAAACAATTTCCGGATTCAGTTCTAATCATCCAAATTCTTGTTCGATGACAATACAACTGGGTTAGCCTCGAGAAACATGGCAGAAGTTTTCAACAACATTCAAAGCATCGATACATTTGAGATTAGCAAAACGTCAAACCATATTAGAAAGATTAGTTTAAATTGTACACATGAAAATATTAATATATAAAACTCACAGCTTGCGCGTGTGTCCGTTTGTGCGTGTGTTCAATAAAATATATGTAGCTGGTTATCTGACGGTCTGTATGTTTGTGGGGAAAATCACATCAAACGTCCATGCCTTGAATACTGCCGCCCCATATGGTCTGGTGCTCCGGCTGTATATCTAGAGATTCTTGATAAAATCCAAAGAATCGGCGATATTACTGGTCATGACCTGGCACCCCAGCTTTAGTCACTTTCCTACCACCGTAATGTATCTTTCCCGTGCCTTTTCTATAAATACTTCAATGATAATTGTTCGGATGTACTTTCCTCTACGGTCTGGTGCCTCTGCCATATATTTAGAGATCCTTGATAAAGTGAAAAGAAGAATCTGCAATGTTATTGGTTCTGACCTGGCATCTCTGCTTCAGTCACTTTCCACCGTAATGTATTAGGTTGGTGCAAAAATAATGACGTAATAATGTCGTTTTTTGACGTTAAGAAATACGTCAAAAAACGATATTATTACGTCATTATTTTTGCACCAACCTAATATCTTTCCTATCCCTTTTTTATAAATATTTTCATAGCAATTATTCGGCTGAACTCTCTGCTATGGTAACTATACTTTATGAATTTAAGCGCATTACTAGATTGGCGGAGAGCTCTCATAAATTTATAGTTGTATTGGCTAGATTTAGCCGCAAGTTCTATGTTAAGTTTCTTCGCACTTCTCACTTATGCAACTCTCTTGCGACCATTTGCTTTCCAGTCAACTTTGCATTTAAATTTTTGACGATCAATGTCAATCATTAACTACTGTCTTCCTGATTACTCTTCTATTGTTCTCGCTACTTAATAATGTTTCTTTTCTTTTTTTTTTCTTATTCTTTTACACTCAGTAACCCTTTGTGTCTTAGTAGCTTTACTGCCTTGCATGGGGTGAAAAGAATAGAAAATACATTTAAATGCAATGTCAATCGTTAACTACTGTCTTCCTGATTACTCTTCTCTTGTCCTCGTTCCGTAATAATACTTCTCTTCTCTTATTATCCTTTCACATGCAGTAACCCCTTGTGTCTTAGTGGCTTGCATGTGGTGATATGTGATATGTATTTTGGTCCGATTAAAGATACCATTCGATTTGCACGTCACCTGTAGATATGAACTGAGAGAAATACAAGCATATCCTGTCATATCTACTATTACTCACAGAATCCGTGAGAGACTAGATAACATGTATATCTCAAAGGCCTTTGACAATAACAAAAGTAACAAAATTGCTACACAAGATCTCTAGCTATGGAAACATTAAAATAATCTTCTTAGTTATAAAGTCCGTCCTGACGGGTAGGTCTCTGGGGGTAGCTATTAAATACGTTGTTCTTCAGAAATGTTTATCTATTCTTTTTCTTTCAGACTCAGTAACCGCTTGTGTCATAGTGGCTTAACGGCCTTGCATGGGGTGATATGTGATATCTTCTTTGGCCCGATTAAAGATGTCCTTCGTTTGGGACGTTATCTGTAGATATGGACTGCGAGAAGTGCAACCAAATATAAACAGCTGGATAATTCGGTTTAATCTATTTAGGTCAGATTAAATATATGCCATTCTATTGAAATTTTACAGAGAATAGATTTACCAAGGTGCGGCAGAAATACCTCTCATATTTCAATTTTAAAATGTGCGAGGTATTCTGCCGCATCCTGTAGGAACTAATAAGGAGAAATTCTTCCCAAATTTGTGAAAGGTGTCAATGGTATGCCAGGTTTTCAAGAAAATGTGTCAGCGCATATGCCCCCTCTCAGTAATCAACAAGAAGGTTGTTGACCACTTAAATAGGAACGAACTCCTGAGCGACAAGCAGTACGTGTATCGATCAGCTCGATCCACTGCTGATGTCATAATTACCATTACTCACAGAATTAGTGAGGCACTAGACATCAAATACATCTCAAGGATCATTAGATATTTTAAAGGCCTTTGAAAAGGTCTGGCATTAAGGTTTGATGCACACGCTCTCTAGCTAGGGAATCACTGGAAGAATCTTCTCACTTATAAAGTCCGTCCCAACGGGTAGTTGATAAGTATGTGGTCCTACAGAAATTTTTACCTATTTTTATTTTTTCACACTCAGTAACCACTTTTATCTTCGTAGGTTTACTGTTTGCTTGGAGTTATATGATTTAAAAAAAAAAAAAACTCGTGACATCAAATAAATACAGTTTTATGCAATTGTATACATATATCTGCAAAGATATTCACTTGAAAATTTTTACAAGCTCAATAAATGAATTCAACATATGCAGGGATATTCATATGTGAGAAAATCACAATGTGGGATACTTAATAATAAGTGATGAGAATATAAAAAAATTGAAAATAATTCCTCATGTATAATGCGCATTTTTTCTAAAAATAATAAGTAAAATTAGGGGTGAATATTATGCACAGCTACAAAAAAAAATCTTCAAAAAATTGCCGTTTCATAGGTCAAATTTAGTTGCGAAATGACTACTCACCCCAAACATAAAACAATTTGACACTAACATTTGGTGATTGCGACCCCATAAGGATGTCAAATACAATCAAATGTACCTAACAATACTGACAAATGTAAAATAAAATACGAATTATCATAAAACTATGTTTAAAGCCATTTTTGTGTAAAACTACATAGAGATCAGATAGACTTCACTTTTTATAGAACGGGTTAATGAGTCTGCGCAGTAGGCACAATATAGTATTTCCGTTTCCTTTCAGAATCGTGATGATCGCAAATTTTGATAAATATCTTCAATTACGGCTTGAATAAGAGTAGGACACGCTAGCCGTAATGAAATTGGAGAGGTACAATTTATAGGGTTTGATTACCAAACAAAGGGTGCGTATTATGCATGAGTAGAAGCATTTCCCCATACTTTCAGCACTATTTTAAGGGTATGTATTATCCATGGGGAATCACGGTAAATGAAATTGATTAAACTGTATTAAAACTCACACTGAAAAAATTAAATTTCAGCGTACTTTGTGTGTATAAGTACTTACATATAGATAACATTAATTTAGTCCGATGAACTCCTCAAGGACAAAACGTATCACACGAAATTGTTTTCCAATTTTGTGATTAAATTTCCTAACAGATTTAAATGCAGGACGCTTTTGGCATACTGGTCTTCACAAGTTAAATGGTTATGGTGTTTCTGGCCGAATTTTCGCTTTGATTGAATCTTAACAAAATCGGCTACTCTTTTAGATATTTTTTATAAATAATGCGGGCGTCCCTAAGGACTCTAGCCATGAAACTGCTTTATTCTTTATTTCCATCAACGCACTTCCTAATGTCATCAATTCTCAGGTCGATGTCTATACTGATGACACGTTTATTTACTCTTGTCTTAATAGTAGGTCTAATAAACTCAAATTGGTAGTTGATCTATAAAATAACCTTCAATCTGTTGTTAACGGAGGCATGGCTTGTTAAGATGCAAGCAGAAAGATCCAGTGTAGATACTAGAGATCCCGATGGAGACAATGCTCCAGATGTTGATAGAATGTTCCCCATGCAGATAAAAAGACATATGCAGAAAGATTCAGGGGTAAAGATATAAAATGTAGACGGAGACAAAAAGATCCAGATGTAAACAGCAAACAAGATGTAGAAAGATCCAGATGGAGACAATAATATCCAGATCTAGGCAGAAAGGTCAAGATGTAAGCATGATAAATGTTCAGATATAGGAGAGAAATCCAGATGGAAACAGGAAGAAAGATATAGACAGAAATGATCCAGATGCTCTCTTTTCGACCTTGGCTGATGCTAAACTCCAGAAGACCAACCCTATTATTAGCCATCCCCAGAGATTTTATAATGTGGAACGGGCTCCCGAGGGAATCCTTTCTTCATTACTACAATATTCAAGCTAATGGTTAATCGCTATCTATCCTACATATGCAATCCTTGTTTCAACCCTATAGGTCCTTACAGTATTCCCATTCAGTAAACCTCTACCTTGAACGGGTTTATACCCATAGGCACTCTTTTACCAAACCCTAAATTAAAACACCGCACAACTCTTTCAAAAACATCTTGGGAATTGAAAGAGAATGGTCTGAACCCACAAATAGATTAAAAGATTAGAGTTTCCACGCGTACGCTTAATAGTTTAGACGAAAAAAATAGAATTATAAAATAAAATAACCAAAGTAAAATATTGAATCATCTTCAGGGCGCAATTTTTTTATATATAGGCAAATACTAAGACGAAATATGTGTAGACCGAAAGATGTTTTTATTTTAAATTATGCTATTTATTGACAGTTGAATATGTTTTGGAGCCCTGAAGATGATAGTTTGAAATTGTCGAAAGTACTTGGCATGTGTCTTCCATCTGACAATAACTCGAATATACGGATCTTATTATTCAAGAAATTAATAGTAGGGTAATGCCTCATTAAGTCCTGCTAGCGAAGTGATTTCGCCATTACTCACATTAACATTGGTATTTAATTCTTTGTCTAAATTGTTTCTTTATCATATAAAATATATGCTGCACACTCATATTATTTTCCATAATTTTGAACACGCAACCACCCCTTGTCTGGATGAATGGATTTCTCTGTATCCTTGGAAACGTGAATTATGAATTTTTGCAGTGCCTTTAAAACCCAGTAATTTTAAAAATAAGTTAGTCCAAAATTCGCTTGAGGATGAAATGGAACTAATGTCTTTAATTTAATTACAAAATTAAATTCGAAGCTTTTAGCTTCCATTTTTGAAACATGGTTAGAACTGTGTAGCGAAAAAAACATATTTTAAATCAGTTAATTTATAATATGTGTGTGTGTATGTCAGTGTGAGCCACTGTCATTCACACAACCGATGAATGCAGTCTTGTTGGGGAGGAGTTTAAGTGAAGGGCAGGAGATATCAGTGATGGTTATACTCGCTTTGCGAGTCGACAGCCCCATATATATATATATATATATATATATATATATTAGTACTTAAATTATTTCGGATTGAGATTGATATATGTGTTATGTTTTAAATAATATGTTAACCGTTAAATCCATAATGTCATGTTATTTATCATATAAAAGGGAGAAATACTTAGAAAAATATCTATTAATATTTGATGACTATATATCAAATATGCATTCATCTTCGTTTCGTGTTTGAACATTTGGGTGATTACCAACCTTTTTGTCAAGATCAACGTTACATAATGCAAGATGTTCTACAAGTTGGGATACATATTTTGGGTTACGATAATCTGTAGGAGGCAGAGTAAAGTCATTAAGGTTAGCCACATATACCGTGAGAATGTGGGCCTTTCACGTAGGATACGGTTACCGAAAATGCAGTAATATTAACCCCACTGTAAGCCCATTCTGGAAATAGTATGATGAGTCCTAGCTGGAAAGGTCTGAACTAGGGAAACTACAGAATAGAGATAATCTGAATATTTTCCATCGAAATAGCTGTAGAGTAGCGTAAATTTCTTTTCATTAAGGTTAGCCAAAGTTGCCGTGACAATGTAGAAATACCAGGGAGGTTACGGTCGCAGAAAATGCATGATTTTAACCACTTCAAAAGAAAAAAATAACCTCTGTATCGTGCAACCCCTTATTTTTTGTATATAAAAAAAAAACAGATCATAAAAACTCAATCTGGGTCTGCCTCCTACGTAGACTAAGTTTTTCCCTTTTGTCTATACATGAAGAGTAAAACCTTATCTACTGTGCATGCTACTTAAAATCAACAAATACCTTATATAAATGAAGAGTTAATAGATATTTTTTCTCTCTCATATCTGCATTCATCTTTATTTCACAAGTATTTACATTGCTGAGATCTTGCCTTTCCAATGACAAACTTTTTGTCTGGATTACCGCTACATAACGCAGGATGTCCCACAAGTTGTGGTACATATTTCAGCTTATGATAATCTCTGGAAGGCAGACTAAGGAGCTTACCTGTACCACAAAAGTTAGGCCTACATTCTCACAATACATTTGGCTATCAGGTTGTTTACGGTTACCAAAAATGCAGGAATTTTAAACCCTCCCTCTGTGTATAGTACGGTCCCTATTTTTGCGTAAAAAAAAAACTTATAAAAACTCGCACTATGTTCGATTATATACAGTACAAGCAGCATGGCCCGGCGTTGCCCGTGCTTGATTCAAAAATCGTACGACTCATACAGCAATCGCTATCACTTGACTTTAAATATTTTTGCTCTTCCTTGCCTTTAAAGGTGTGCCCTTTGCCGTGCTGATGTTGCTACATGCCTTACTTCTTGCCTATCTCACACTGCGAATTTTTTCTAAGCTCTATACTAAACATTAAATCTGTTACGAAAAAAGAACTAAACAAAATGAACACAAAACGATCAGCTTTAAAAAAAGGACTCGTAATTGGAAAAAACCGAATGAAAAAAGAATGTTAACAACAAATACTTTTTCACACCGAACCCAGTTCTACGGAATCAGAATCAACGTTGAGTTTAACCAAGCGAATGAACCAATTGGAGTAAAGTGCCATGCAGATTTAAATTTTTCGCACCTGTGACGAATGCAACTATCATTTTTTTTGCATACTATCATGCTAGTTAACATTCGTGTCAGCCAGCTGTTGGCTCTCACGCTGACCAATAGAATCTTCCTGCCTATTCGTGGCAGCCACTATGGGCTCTCACTCTGGCCAGTAGAAAATGGCCGCAAACTACATGAAAAGTGCCGTAGAAGCATGAAAAAATCGATTATTTCCACTATCGATGGGAGTTGGAAAATGCAAAGTCGGTCTTGGCCTTCCCGCTAACTTGGAGCATGTGCATGTAAATTTTGGTGCAAATCCGTCGAAAATTGCGGCCGTGCATTCGTTACACACACACACACACACACACACACATCCTGCCTTTTATAGATAGAGATTATCGATTTACTTCTTTTAGAAGGTTACTCGTTGTTCTGGCGATCTCGAATCCGATGACACTTTAGGGTCGTAGGGGCGCCATATATACTGCCGCCGCAGTTAAAGTGGTGTTTCTCGGACAAGATATTCTAACGGAACTAGGCCGGTTTGAATGCAGTTTTTCCTTCTAGACCGGTTGCCAACCAAGGCTATAGAACTCAGTTTACTTTCCCAAGGTTATTAGCACGTAAGTGATTGTAATTGATCCGACTGGAATTCGAAATCTGCTCTCCGATTCCTCAATCCGAGCCACTATCCATTAATCCGCAGTGCCTGTTGCTGTTCACCACCCCCACACCCGCCTATTTCTCTTGTTTTCAATGTCCTGTCACTGTTGAATTGTCTTTGGCTTTTTTGAATATTGTGAATCAAGTTTCCTCCATCCTCAAAAAAAAAAAGGACTGTCATCACTTTGTTCTTAGTGCGCGTCACTTCAGCTATTTTTTTTTTCATGGCGAAACGTAATAGGTGAAATGTCGAAATCCTTTTCATTTTCTTTAGCCGTTACAAATAAACGGCATTTCTTTAAGAATAAATTTCAGTGAATGGAAAGAAATTGTTTTTTCAATTGGAACAAACGCCAAAGAATTTTTCAAAATACGAATGACTTAGCGTGAAATGTACCACAGGTGCACGAAATTACCATGTTGTTTTTGAAAGTCAAAATGTAAAAGAAACACAAAAAAATGATAGCGAGGCTCTGACGAAAGCATGACGTGGACGCGTGTTTTCGCTTGTTCCAAAACATTCACAATAAAGATGGGAGAATTTTTTTTTTTTTTTTTTTGACTTAGGGAAAAAAGATTTTAGACTAGAATTTTCTGTCTAATCCGTGATTTGGTTAAATCGAGACCCATGTTCGAACTTCACCAGGTTAGATTTGTAGGGAAGGTACCATCTTGATATTATCGATCCTGATCCCAGCATTAAAACGAGTTGATCCAAGCCTTGCGAGTGAAACTGGGTAGACGGAATGTTTGACGTTATTGACATGATAGTAGCTTCGAAAGGGAAATTGGCGGGCTGAGTTGGCGAGCTGAATCTAATATAGCATCAAAATTAATATTATTCTTATTCATTTATGTAATTAAAAACATGTTTCCGTAAAACTTTATATTCCCTGTAATAAATTTTTGAGTAAAATAACAACAACAATAACAGTTATTAAGTGTAAGCTAGTCCTATATTCACAATTCTTTACGGCTAACCATGAAAAGAAATATTGATCAAAAACAGCCTAAAACCTTTAAGTGCATATTACCACGAAATTATCAAATGCTGAATACGCCCCTCCTCCGCCGAACGAATTATATATTGCCCAGTGTTTGTCTCTAAGTAGTGATTAAAATGATTACAAATGAACCAGACTTGAGCAACAATCTCTGACTCAATTTCAAATACGATGTAGAAATGTCGTAAATATAATCACAAAATCTCGAACTTTATGGCAGGTAGATTACAAGCCGTAAGACAGGGAGATCAATTTTTATCTTCGTTTTTTTTTTTTTACGGTAGGTTTACCCTGTACAAGGCTCAGGGGGCACTCGAGGTAGAGGGTTACGTTAAGGGGTAATTTATATGGATAGGAGGGGAAGATAACGGTTAACTCTAGACTTGAACAGTTTAAGATTGTAGTGACCGGGGAAACATAATCTTAAGAGTATGTCCCACAGTGCAGTATTTCGCAGAAAGAAGCTATTTGAGTGGAATAGGGAGGGAATGTGAGTGGTTTTCTACTATGTAAGTGGTATGGCGCGTCCTAACCGTGGAGGTTAGATTTGGCGGAACCAAGGAATGCAGTTCGCCCGAGCACTTTCCATGGTGTTAGCGATAGAGCAGGGACAGACTCTCTACATCCCGCCCATGAGAGTGAGGTTGGAGAATGGAAAATAATTCATCTCCAAAAAGGAATCGGAGACGTTTCTGAACTCCATCAAGACTAGAAAATTAAGTCTGTGCAGCTCCCGCCCAAATATAGCAACACTACTCCATTTTAAACCTGATCTGGATCTTATAACGATATAGGATATAGCATGAGGAGTCAGGTACTTACTGGAGCGGTAGAGGGAGCCGACCATTTTTCCTGCATCTTTAGCGATGGATGGTATATAAGAGTTCCACTTGAGGTCGGTTGTGAATTCGGGGCCCAATATCCTCTCAAGGCACGGTACCTACTCAAGGGGACATCCGTTCATCATGCCTGGCGGTTACTGGAGTGTGATCGGCGGTGATGGAATGTAAACAGTTTGGTCTTAGAGGCATTGAGTGTAACCAGCCAGTTTTTTTGGCACTGAGAAGTTAGTGTTAAATCAAAAGATAGGTCGTCTGCCAATCTTTGATTATCATGAATTTTAGAAGTGCGCCCGTATATCGTTGTGTAATCCGCACATTTACAAATGATCCAAGTACATTCTTAAGTTCATCATTTATATACATCAGAAAGAGAATTGGTCTGTGAGGTGACCCCTTAGGGACGCATGCGTTGACCGCCAGGGCCTCGGAGGACTGGCCGTTACTTTCAGGGATCTAGCTGTTAGGAAGGTAGCTGGGGAGCTTGCGTAGCAAAACTTTGTGCGACACCTTGTCGAATCCTTCGAGATATGCTATGGTTCTTGCGGTGTGTGTCGCCAAAGGCCTCACTAATTCTGTGTAAAATGCTAGTTAGGACGTCAGCAGTGGATCGGGCTGATCGAAACCCATACTGCTCGTCGCACAAGAGGTTTTACCTATCAAGGTGCTCGACTACCTTCTTGTTGATTAAGGCATCAAAAATGTTACTGATGATAGGAGACTAATTGGTCTATACTGGAAGGGGGAATCGGTCGCCAGCATTCTTGTAGACAGGGCATACGCTTTCCGCCTTCCACAGGCTTGACAAAGATTTCTCCGTCAATCAGCGGTTAAATGATTTTGGTACGTGAAACTAGAAGTCTTCCCCGTTAAACAAAATAAAAGGTTCGCTTCGAAATTCCAGTCACCTGAAGGACGCCGGAGCGTACAACGGATGAAACGTTGTGAATATGGCAATGAAGATAAGGATAACAGTTCGAATAATGTAAATAATCATAATACCTCATCTCAGAGATATAGACAGATATATAGAGAGACATAGTCATAAAGGCCGGAGCGTACAACGGCCGAAACGTAGTGTATATGGCAATGAAGATGAAGATAACAGTCCGAATAATGTAAATAATGTAAGTAATCATAATACCTCATCTCAAAGATATAGACAGATATATAGGGAGACATAAAGGCCGGAGCATATAACGGCCGAAACCTTGTGAATATGGCAATAAAGATGAGGATAACAGTCCGAATAATGTAAATAATACAAGTAACTTTGCTAGAATCGAGGATAATTCTGGGGCTTTTGATAAGTCTAGAGACTTCTTTTGCTGAAATGTGTATATTACTGATATTGTGCTCAGTGAGACATGGGATGGTGGAGAGAGGATGACCTTTGTCCTCTAACGTTGCGTAAGAGGCAAAGATTGGGGTGAAGAGGTTCGCCTTTTCTTTTGAGGAGGATATGACCTTGGTGCCGTTTACAATATTGGGCACAACTGTTTTGCCTTTGTTCATAATTTGATTGATGATCTTCCGGAATTCGCGTGATCCAATTAGTTTCTCTTCAATCTTGGTCTGAACAGTTCACGCGCAGCTGCACTTTGCGTTTTCCAAAACTCTCTTCCAGCGATTGCGGGCGGTTCAAAAGTAGTAAGGGCAAGACTACACCAATGATTGCGATTGAGTTGTTTCGATGAGCTATGACTGCAGCACATTCAGGGGTAAATCAGCACTGACTGTTTTTTGTTTTTTATTTGCTGGTGGTATAAAACACTCCATTCAAGAAGGGGTCCATTCGGAGACTCGGACAGTAGTTTTGGAGGTGACATGTTTGGAGAAGGTTGGGAGAGAATAAGCTATCCCAGTCTGCCTTCGCGTAGCGAAAAACCATTCTATGGGACGGTAAATCAGGGGATGTGATTAGTTTGGAGTTAATCTGGACACTGATTAGGGAATGATCTGATGTGATAATGGCGGGAGAGGGCTAAAACTTTTACTGTGCATTTGTCAGGGCAGGGTGTTAGAAAGAGATCGAGAAGATTCTCCTACCTTCCCGTCGCATCCGGGACTCAGATGGGTTTATCAATGATCTGAGTTAGTTTCTGAGCGATGCAGAACTCTCTGTAATATCATAGGTTTTGCTAGCGTGAAGTAACCACTCTTTATGGTGAACATTGAAGTCACCACATATATGAAAGCAAGGCGAGGTAAATTCGGTGCGCATATTATCATCCTCTCTGATATTTCGCTCGAAGATTACCGACCCTTCATCCTGAGGACGATACAGAGCAAAGACGAACGTGGTACTAGGAATAAGTGCCATGCGGAAACACGTATACGGGAAATCAGGGTCCTCGGTTTTTGTGTCACTGCCACAAGGAAATTCGTCCTTGACGTAGGCACAGTCTGACTGTGTCGAATTAGGTTGTCGTATTTTGTTCTGATAGATGAGTAGCCCGGGATTGTGAGCTCCTGCAATGGGATTGAGGCAGTGATGCTCCTGTCAAATAGGAACAGGAGGTTAGGTTTATGATGGCATTCCACTTCTGGAAATTAGGTTTGTTTTGTTTTGTTTTACGGCATATCAACCCCAATAGGCTATTTAATGCCGACAAAAATTTTCATTGCTGGTAATATTTTGTGTTGTCAAAAACCTATTCCTGATAATATTTCTTTTTAAAAAATGTGTTGCTGTAATAATTTTTTTCTAAAAACTATTCCTGGTAATATTTTTTTTTTACTAAAAAATGTATAGTGTTGTCTTTTTTTTGTTTTATTTTTTCTTCAAAAATTTATTGCTGGAAATAATTTTTGGTATTAAAACCTGTTTTTACACTTTCATAGTGCTTTTACCCCAGTTTCGGGGTTAACTATTTGCCTATAGCTGGGACCCTAACAGGTGCTACCACCGCGGGTCAGGGTGGACCTGGGAACACCAGCAATATAGAGATGGTTCCACACTCCTCAAAACCTCCTGATCAGATGCCTTGCTGTTGGACGTAGTTTATAGTCTTACCCTGGACGCGGATGTAGTTTATCGTCATCCCCAGGACGGTCTGGAAAGTAAGAACGGGGACCCCTTACATTGATGCATAAGATGGTATACCTGCGGTCTACTCTTTTTAGGTTGGTTTTGCTAGTTCGTTTTCAATATGATTATAATATAATAATTATACACCTGCTGATAGGCGGGCCTCTTACTTGAAGGTTTGGACCATTATCTATCAGGTGGATAACGCCAAAACCCAGAAAACATTTACCTCCAGCACCATTAATGAGAGGGCAAATAACCCAAGAGAAATTCACGCGTGATACCCCGAGTGTTCGGGCATCGGCCGCCTAAAGGTAGAGATTTTTCAAGCGTAGCTTAGACGTCTCACAAGGCCGAAAGTATGGGGCATCCAGTGAGGATCGAATTCACTTTTCAGTAGTAACTGATCTAGCAAGACAAGCTTGCTAACCATTACACCACGCCATGGTGCCTCCGGCCGCCTAAAGGCAAGGGCAACAAAACTCCTCCTTGAGCCAGAAACATCGTACCGGTCAGAGACCAAGGGTACCAAGGCCAGCTCGCTAATAGACATGAAGACTAAAAACCCATTGGGAGAAGCGGGGCGGGTATCGAAGGTTACTCGGAGTGCGTGTGCATCCCATATCCTCATTTGAGTTAGTATAAGAGGTTTAGTCGTTAGGCTGAGGGCATGCATAAGCAAATTACTTATTCTAATTGGGGGAAAAGAAAACAAAAAAAAAAAGTTTACACTTAAGCTATAATTAATCCTATCACAAAAATAAGGTGGAAAATGACATTTGTTCTGCAAATTCATAAGGACCAGCTGGCATGGTGGGCAGGGGAAAGATTAAGGATGGACTTGATAGTTACAAAGTTTTAATTTAGTATAAGTCACAAGATCTCCTTGAAAAGCTTTGATATAGGCTCACGAGTTAGTTTTACCACGACAGAAGAATTTCCATTAACATTAAAAACAATGTGTCCATAAAGTTCGTGTGCACTTTAAAAAAATTATAATTTTATTAGGTTGGCGTAAAAATAATGTCGGTTTTTGACGTATTTGTAACGTCAAAAACCGACATTATTTTCGCTCCTACCTAATATATATCGGCTACAAGTAATTCTCCTTGTAGAGATAACGATAGAAAATAAAGAGTTAGGACTCATACTAAGTTTCGGTAATACGTTCAGTCAGCTTCAAATGATAGCTCAGGGTCGTAACGAAGGAAGGAAAAAAGACGGCCTTGGCTCACTATTTTAGCGTTTCATATATCCCTCTTTGAACACATATGCAAATTGTGACTCCCCTTCAACCAGGTGGGGTCGACTGGAAATCATTTCAATAAATTTTCTGTGAAGACGAAATGATGTTTTTCATTATATATATTTTCGTCACAAGATTACATTTGAATTCCTTCATTTCTCCACTTACACAAGTTTCGCTAAGGTAAGCGCACAAAGTTTCCACTATATATATATGGAGGCATATGAATTGAAGGCAAGGAATTATGGCAGCATTCACCAACTTAAACAAGGAGACCATCCAGAAGAGTTGCAGGAGATTCCGAAGTTTTCTGGAGGCCGTCGTTGAAGACACTGGCAATTTGATTGAATAAATTTACTCTAGTATTTCAAGATATTTTTTGTGTAATTTTGGTAAATATACCTGTTAAAAAATGAGATGTCAGTGATATTTTCATTCTTGTGTAATTTAGACGATAATTCATCCATCGCACCCTATATATATATATATATATATATATATATATATATATATATATATAAGTTGTCCATAAAGTTCGTGTGTACTTTAAAAAATTCATAACTTCTATTTGTACTTGCGATAGAAAATTTATAACTTTATTTGTATTTGTGATAAAAATAATCTGTAAAAAATGTTATAAAGTTTAATGTACCTAGTTTTAAGTATAGCTAAAATAACTAATGTGATTTCAGGCATTACTGTAAATCAGCCGGCAAATGTTTTCCATGAACTGCAAAATCGTATTACCCTTTGTATTGCTAATGATGGAGGACATGTGGAAACTTAAATAAAATTTCAATAAAACCTTAAAAAATATAGATTTACTTTTTTCTAATCCTTTTTACAAATTATGTCTATCGCAAATACAAATAAAGTTATAATTTTTTTAAATGCACACGAACTTTATGGACACCCTGTATAGTGTGATCGACAATTAATGTAATTATATGAAATAAAAAAAAATATTTGACAGCGAAGAAATATTTGTAAAACATTATGATATCTATTTAATACTTTGTAGCATATCCCTTAATCCAACAGCAATCAGTTTTTATTCTGTAGCTTTTAATCAATGATTTGCAAATTTGCGTTGGTATTTTAATCCATTCTTCTTTGCATATTCACTTTAGGTTCAGGATTTTTTTTCGGGGCTCTTTTATTAACTTGAATTTCTCATAAACGCCACAAATTCTCTATTAGATACAAGTCTGGAGACTGTGATGGCCATTCGAGTTTATTGACATTGTTTTCAATAAGCCATTTTTCGCAGATTTAGCCGAATGCTTAGGGTTATTATCTTGTTGCAAAATCCATTCATTTGGGAGACCAAGCTTTGCTACTCACCCAAACAAATTAGAATTCAAAACATCTTGGTATAATTTTGAATTCATTCTGCCATCTATCATCTATAAATTACTCGTACCATTAGCAGAAAAAAAAGATCCCAAACCATGATATTGCCAGTACCAAATTTCAGCGTTGGGATTGTGTTCTTTGATGCAAAGGTTGTGTTGTCTTTTCTCCAAACGCGAGTCCTTGAATTACGCCCAAATAGTTCAATTATTGCTTCATCTGTCCATAAGACACTTTCTGAAAATGATTACGTTTATTCTTATGGTTACGAAAAAATTTTAATTTGTTATCACTATGTTTTTCAATAGTAGTGGAGTTTTTCATGGAGAACGCGATCTTAGTTGACTTCTACGATCTTCATTACTTATTGTTCCCTTCGTAAAAATAATACCTGATGCTTTTAATTCTTCCTGCAATTCTCTTCGAGCAGACATTTGATTTTCTTGAATTTTGCACCGAATTCTTCTCATTGATCTGGGAGAAATCTTGCGTGGTGCACCAGATCTCGTTTTGTTCTCAAGTTTTCACCTTTTTATACTTAGCAATAACAGAACTAATCGTAGTAAATGGTATATTCAAGATATCTGCTATTTTCCTATGGCTTTTGTCTTCCTTCCAATATTTGATGATCAATTCTTTTTCAGAATTTGATAGAACCTTCCCTTTCACCATGATGATAATTATTGTGTATGATTTACATGTCGAGATAACGTGATATAAGAAATGAATTGTGGAATATTCTAGATTGTTCCAGTAATAAGATAATTGAAAGAACCTCTCAAAATCTCACAAAGAATTATGTAAATGAAGGTAATTTAAACCTTTTGATATTGAAGACATATTTTGTATGAATACTTTTTTCGCCTCGAAATTTTATAAATAACATAATTTCATTTTTAACACAGTTTTCGAATATTTTTTTTTTTTTTTTGCATATTGCAGCATTATACAATGGTGGAGAAATATTGTTTGGATTTTAAGTTTTTTTCATAAGTTACAACTATGTTAATTAAAAAACTTCATGATGTACGAATATTTACTTCCCCCATACACATACATATATATATAAAGACATTTTTATGTTTATACATACTTTTTATAGAGACAAACATTTAAGTAAATGCTCTGTTTTTTGTTTTTTTTTATAATAAACAGTATTAAACAACATTTACCGGAGGACGAATATTTTCTGTGAAAATTTCTCGGACATTCAGGCCGGTAAATGTTGTTTAATACTGTTTATTATATTTTTAAAAAAAAGAGCATTTACTTAAATATTTGTATCTATAAAAAGAATGTATAAACATAAAAAATCTCTTAAAATAATTGTCGGACTTTGTCCATTTCATTATATATATATATATATATAATATATATATATATATATTTAGCACAAAGCAGGCTTAACATAAAATTTTACAGAAAAATAAAGAATTAAAAAGGGTAACATGAAATAAAATAATTAAAATTTAAAAAATGAAAAAAGTAAAAAAACAAAAAGAGATTGTCAAAAACATGCATTAAGAGCGGCGAAGATTTTGGTGAATACTTGACCAAAAATGTTGGACTTGGCAAATATAAATGACGCTTTCGTTTGGCGTAAGCTGGCTTTTCTCTGACCGGGGCAAGGAACTATGGAAATGGGGGTATTTGTTCGCCATTACCATTTTAGTGTTGCTGCGTTATGAATGAAGAGCACATCGACTCTTCTATACTGGTCATACTGACTCAAAATTTTAAGAACTATGTGAATTTCAGAAATAAAAAATTATCATTATTATACATGAATTTATTTGAATTAGTATCCTTATCTTCATTGTTATAGTCATTTCTTCGTGAATTGCGGAAATAAGGAATTATCATTATTATACAATTGTCTATTTGAACTAATATCCTTATCTTGGTTGTCATAGACATTTCAATATGAATTTCAGAGATGAGGGATTATTATTATACATGAATCTATCTGGACTAGTATCCTCATTTTGGTTGTTTATAGTCATTTGTATGTGAATTTCAGAGATGAGGAATTATCATTATTATACATGAATCTATTTGGACTAGTATCCTCATTTTGGTTGTTTATAGTCATTTGTATATAAATTTCAGAGATGAGGAATTATCATTATCAGGCATTAATTTATTTGGACTAGTATCCTCATCTTGGTTGTTTATAGTCATTTGTATATGAATTTAAGTGACGAGGAATTATACATGAATCTATTTGGACTAGTATCCTCATCTACGGTTTTAGGGTTATTTCTCTCTGAATTACAAAAATTGAGAATTATTATTATACGTTAATCTATTTGGCAAAACATAATATTCCTATTTTTCTTACTATTCAACTTGTACCAACATATATAATTGTTTTCGAGGCACCTCGAGGCGGTGTAATGGTTAGCAAGCTTGTTTCGCTAGAACAATTACGACTGAGTAGTGAGTTCGATCCTCCATATGTTCGACCTTGTACCACATCTATAATACGCTTGGAAAATCACTATATAATTGTTCTCGATGAGGCAGGTGGGAATCTGTTGTTTTATTAAACACACTTGGCTCGCTAGAACCTGATCGACATTTTAATTCTCTATCATAGTGAAGCTGGGTAATATAATCAAATTCAGTTGAAATCTTGTTTGGCAATACATGTAACGAATCGATAGTTGATGTAAGTTCTTGTTGACAGCTTCATGTTACAAAATGTCATTTGATCGGCATTTAGTTCATAGAAACAATTGAAGGGAAATGAGAATGAAAGGTTGTGTGAGAAATTGGTAAAACTTAGCGCAAGGCAAAGCAACGTGTGTAAACAAAGTCTGACGTCTTACATCACAGGGCGTTTCACGATTAATTCTTAGGAAGCTGAGATTAATGCGAACAAAACATTTGACGTTGATAGCAAAACAAGTCCACAAGTTTGGCGCACATGCAATAATTGTTATATAGGAATAAATTGTCGCTGTCGACACTTGAGTTTGAACATAGATCGCCAGTGAGCAAATGCAGGCGATCCCATTATTGAATTACGTGGATCACGTGACTATGGGGGAAACGCATAAGTAGAAAGTAGTGTGACGTCTAAACGATCATCATTTCTAGTCTATCCTCTATCATTATTGGGATCGCCATTTCTAGTCTATCACTATTGGGATCGCCATTTCTAGTCTATCACTATTGGGATCGCCATTTCTAGTCTATCACTATTGGGATCGCCATTTCTAGTCTATCACTATTGGGATCGCCATTTCTAGTCTATCACTATTGGGATCGCCATTTCTAGTCTATCACTATTGGGATCGCCATTTCTAGTCTATCACTATTGGGATCGCCATTTCTAGTCTATCACTATTGGGATCGCCATTTCTAGTCTATCACTATTGGGATCGCCATTTCTAGTCTATCACTATTGGGATCGCCATTTCTAGTCTATCACTATTGGGATCGCCATTTCTAGTCTATCACTATTGGGATCGCCATTTCTAGTCTATCACTATTGGGATCGCCATTTCTAGTCTATCACTATTGGGACAACGAGCATTACGAAAGTGACAATGAGTATTCGTTGACATCACAAAAGTGGTAACGAGTGTTCATTGACATCACAAAAGTGGTAACGAGTGTTCATTGACATCACAAAAGTGGTAACGAGTGTTCATTGACATCACAAAAGTGGTAACGAGTGTTCATTGACATCACAAAAATAATATATTTTGAAGCATTAAGGGTCATGGCTATCGTGATAAACACACACAGCTCCCTTATACAATAACATGACATATTTAAGACACGAGACGTTACATATTCATTTGAAAACGAACGTTGGATATATATAGGAAAACAGAGAGAGATAAAGAATGTGTCGTAACCAAAAGTTACTCACATGTCATCAGATGAAGACACGTCAAGAATCATATGAAAGTACATGTTACTAACATATATAATAGTTTTCGAGGCACTGGATCTAACTAACGCCTTTATATACTGTGTCCTTGAGGACACCTGTGTGATAGGACCCAAAGAGTGTTAAGGCAGTGGAGAACTTTCAGAAGGAAATTAACTGATAACTGACACCCATTAAACATGGCACGTGGAACTGGAACAGTCTACCTCAGTGAGCGAATTAAAGGGTTCATACATTTCGACATTCCAACTACCTGAAGAAGGCCGGAGCGTACAACGACCGAAACGTTGTAATAAATATGGTGACAAAGATGAGTGCCAAATAATGTAAATAATTCTGTCGAATGTCTGTCCAACAAAGCAACAGTTCTTGGGAAGACGTTGTCCGAATTGGAACTGGGATGATTCGCTCTTCTATAAGTGGTACGGTGGGTCCCAGTTGTAAAAATCAGGAGTAGTGAGACTAAGAAAAATAACACGTTAGAACAAATGCCATGGAAAATTCAATAGTAAAAGTCTGTGGGGAAAAAGGTTGTATAGTGTAAAATAATTCAAGGTCACGTAAACGCATTTGAACTCTGTCAAGGCAAGCAAGTGAGACCTGAGCAGCTCCAGCTCAGGAATGGCAGCAATACTCATGTATAATAACAATACAACAAACAGCACTTACCGGCGTAAGGGTCCCAGCTAGCGTCCAGCTGGCAGACAAAAATAAAGCAGGTTGTAACTCAATACAAACCCTGCAAACTAACTGATGAATCAAGCTGGTATTTATACAGAAATACCTCCACTCATGTACCAGCAGCCAATCACAGCCCAAGCAATGGAATATCCCACTTTAGCACAGTGAGATGCTCCATGGGACCATAAATAGCTCTCTTAAGGTTGAGTTATTATTCACTCAGCTTGCTCCATAACTGAGTGTTTATCTTGACCGCGTGATTGTTCTACAACTCAATTTTTCCTCTGATCCATCTATAATAAAGACAGAGTAGAGCAAAAAGAATAATATAGTTACTGTTGCCTTTTGCGGCCGAACATTTTTTACCCTTGCCCACTAATCTCACATTAAACCGGTTTAGTGCCATATTGCCTTCTGTGGAAGAACTTGTAAATGCTGGTGTAGGCATTTAAGATCGTACAACGAAAATATTACAGAATTCAAATAAATTTTCAAAATTAAATAAAAAAAAGGAACAGTCGTGGCAGTTTCCACACTTGTTACCAATACGTTTCACTTTACGGCAATGCGTTTTTAATTTACTGCCATCGTCGTTGGCCACCTCACTGTAGCATTTCCATCGTCATGGAAACTCATGCGACAACAACTAGAAGATTCGTTCTTTCACATTTGTCTGCTTCAGCGCCAAATCGTCTTTCGTGCGCTTCTGTCACGTCATAAATCATGTTCAGTGAACAAGGCTGTCCTTTATGCTGCTAAATCAGATACGGCGTTAGTGTAAATGAAAAAACCTAAGATACGAGTTCGCAAATAAATAAATAAAAATCTTATATCACTTCCAAATCACTTATAGTCGTAGATCTTGTCTCTCTACAACTGCCTTTACTATTTTTTTGTTTATAGCCACGATTTCATGGAGGAGATAGTAAAGGTAGTAAGGCGCTTTCCAGTTTGATTCTCCTTGATCTTTAGCTCAAAGTAATCTTTTTCCTAGACTGGCAGCCAACCAAGAGTCTTACAAATGAGGGATTCGTACTTTTCACAGGAGCATATCTGCGAATGTCAGTGCAACAGACCAGTCTGAATTTTGAACTCAGATCGCTGATTCCAATTTTCGCACCAATAACTGCTACACGACCCGCTGACAAATCCACTTTAAAATAATACAAACATGTACGAGCCCACAGACTGGTTAATGTGGCACAAATTTCAGATAGCTTCGATCGAGCTGAATAAAGGCGTGTAGTTGAATACATAGTACCTATTCTTTTGTATATGGAACTGCGTAGTCGTAGTCCAATCAGATGCCAAAGGCCGAAAATTTCTTCAAGGAGCACATGAATGTCTTATCGAGATCTTGTATATACGCTGGTCCAGCGAATCTTGTTTTTTTTGTTTTTTTATTTTTTTGTTTTTCTTTTTTTCTTTTTTTGTTTTTCTTTTTTTTTTTGAGGGGGGGGGGAGCAGGGTATGGGTGCATCATTATAAGAAGAAAGCGACGTCACCATGATACAACTGTGGAGAAATAACAATGGAAACAATATAGGGGGGGGGGGTGAGTAATCTGCATTTCATTATTCCAGTCCTTATTAATCTCACCGTCTTATTTTTTTGTGTACAATCATTGCTGATGAGATACGCCCGTTTTTTGACAACGGTCCTCCATGATGGCCATGTTTAAATTCAGTTGGATAATTCGCCCTGTTAGTCTGAACTAGTTCTACGTAAATATGAAAACTATTTCACTGCTTTGTCCACCAAAATCCCCAATGAGGAATTCTGATCTGTAAAAACATTTCTCATAGAACATTCAATAACTTAAATCCCTTCCATTGGCATCCAGACACTGGATCTTAGAGGACGACAATAGTCCGAATAATGTAAATAGTGTACATAATACCTCATCTCAGAAATATAGACAGGCTCAACGTTGTTTAATTTGGTACGAGAACCTGCTTTTCACGATGATATTGAAAGTTCCTATGCGAAGCCATTGTAATGATATTATAAAAGTACCTTAGGTTGTAATATCTAAGTCAATTTTTTTTCACAATGATATTGGTATCAATCAATCGATGTTGGTAAAACTTTCACGATATACGTGTATTTATATAAAAAGGATTGGTTGTCAGAAATTTAGAAACACGTGTCAAATTCCAAACCAAGATTCCATCGACAGAAATGCTTACTTTGTGTCTGTTGGCGTGTGAAAGATGTCATCCATTACGAGCTATTAGTGGTGTCATGGTGTGCTGATGCTGAGAAAATAACACAATGTCTTTTACATTTAATATTAAATTTTGACAGCTTTTTACTGGCCTTGGAGTAAGACAACTTGTATATTAATGTCAATAGTAATATTAGCCATTTCCCTACAAGAAAAACCTTCCTGGTTAAGACGATAAACTATATCTGACAGCCAAGCTTCTGATCAAGAGGTTTTGAGGTCCGTGAAATCATCTCTTAATTGCTGGTGTTCCCAGGTCCATTCTGACCTGGGGTGATAGCATCTGTTAAGATCCCAACTATGGGCAAATAGTTAACCCCAAACTGAATGAAAGTTTTAATACCGACAATACAATTTTGTAAAGACATTATTACCAGTAATAATTTTTTGAAGAAAGAATGGTACTAGCAATATATATTTGAAAAAATATTACCGGCAATAAAAATCATGTCGGCATTAAAAAACCCATTGAGGTTGATATACCGTAAAACACAACAAACAACACCTGAAAGAAAACATCTCATTAACCGAGCAACTAGTAAAGTTTTCGGTTGAAATTTTTAAAAATTTCTCTTAAAACACTTTTTTAGGAAAACAGGTTTCTCCATTTCAGTAACTGTTATTTCAAAATAATTATATATCAATAATAAAACTTTGAGATTTTCAGTGGCTGGTTTTAAAATTCTTAAGAATAAATAAACCTTTGAAACAAAAATGAATTTTCGTCATTCTAAAATCCTATGAACAATCGATATTTAATAAACATAGTTTTGCACGGTACACGCGAAATATACGTAACTACTTAAATCTACAACTATATTCGTCTAATCTACTCAAAAGACATATTAAAATATTTTTATTCAATTAATAAATGAGATTTTTCACCAGAATTTATGTATGTGTACCTATTCAGAAAATAGCTTTCTGAAATAATTTCATAGTGAATATCATTACGCTATTTCCTGAAATGAGGATTAATATATTCATCGGCGTAGTTAATCAGACGCAGAGTTTGCGGTTTGAATTCCAAAGAGTCAAAACTTCGACTTCCATTATAAGGAAAGAGTCTGCAAGACAGTGAAGATAGTTATGTGGTACAGACTCTATGATTGTAGGTTCGAGCCCGATTAATGACTATATTACTTTTTTTCTTGCAACAGACCATGCCAACATTACTTTTATAAGTCAATAAAAATCTGTTCACCATTGGACCGTTCCTTTCAAGGTAGCGGTATGTTTGAGTATTGATTGAGGTTTCCTTCCTAAACTTTTATTTGAAGTCGTGTAGAATATCAACATCTTGATTGTCATTATTTTCTCTTCGTGTTACATGTGTAATACATTTTAGTTGTTGCTGCTGTTGGTAGTCCTCAAGTGATGTGGTTTCTGTTATTTGGTACAGTTCTTTGTGAATCTTTATCCCCATCCCACACTGTTCAAAGAGGTATTATCTTTACCAAGACTCTCAGGCCACAATCATGAATGAATGGGTTTCAGGAGGTCCGTGAAGATCAGATAAAAATTGAGATTTATATTTGCTATATAGCCCTTGTCCCAGTCAAAGGTTTCCTATTGAAAGAAGTAAATATATTTGAAGTAGTGTAATATGCCAACGTCTTGATTGTCATTATTTGACTTAAGTCTGCTATCCATTTTAGTTGTTGCTGCTGTTGGTAGTCCTCAAGTGATGTGGTTTCTGTTATTTCGTACAGTTCTTTCTTTGTGATTCTGTATCGCCAGCCCACCGTGTTCAAAGAGGTATTATCTTTACCAAGACTCTTAGGTTTAAATCATGAATAGATGAATTTCAGGAGGTACGTTAGGATCTGATAAAAATTAAAATTTATATTCGCTATATAGCCCTTATCCCAAAGGTTTCTCATTGAAAGAAATAAATGTATTTAAAGTAGTGTAATATGTCAACATCTTGATTGTTATTATTTGACTTAAGTCTGCTATCCATTTTAGTTGTTGCTGCTGTTGATAGTCCTCAAGTGATGTGGTTTCTGTTATTTCGTATTTTTCTTTGTGATTGTTTCGCGCCAGTTCGCAATGTTTGAAGAAGGGTGACTTTTGGCAAGAACCACAGGCTTCACTCCCTCAAAGCTTTTTTTTTCACCATAGATCTTAGAAAGCGGTTGTATACAGCTGAGAGTTTAGATATTTCTGAACTGTTTTGTCACCATGCATGTCATCCGTATGAAAGTTTCGATTTAACGAAAGATGAATCTAGTTTCAGGTTGATGAATCAGTTTCTTAATATTTGGCGGTGTTTGGCGAAACTACCCCTGGCACAGCCTATTCTGTGTTCAATTTCATTTTATCCTATACATAATTTGTTAGAGCTGATACTTCAAACACCGAAGTTTCTGAAGTGTTTAATTATTTAAGAATTCTACATCCTGTACTTCTATAATGGATTCATGGTAGGTGCTATCACAGCTTTCATTCCAATTCCAGGTCATAGTTTCTATTTTGGAAAGGTTTATCTTGAGTCCTATTTCTTAGAACACTTGATAGAGGATGTTTTCATTTTGAAGATGGATTCAGGGTAGGTGCTATCACAGCTTTCATTCCAATTCCAGGTCATAGTTTCTATTTTGGAAAGGTTTATCTTGAGTCCTATTTCTTAGAACACTTGATAGAGGATGTTTTCATTTTGATGATGTATTCAGGGTAGGTGCCATTTCTGATTTCATTCCAATTCCAGATCACAATTTCTGTATGGAAAGGTTTATCTTGAGTGATATTTATTAGAACACTTGATAGAGGATGTTTTTATTTTGATGATGGATTCAGGGTAGGTGCCATTTCTGATTTCATTCCAATTCCAGATCATAGTTTCTGTTTTGGAAAGGTTTATATTGAATCCTATTTCTTAGAACACTTGATAGAGGATGTTTTCATTTTGATGATGGATTCAGGGTAGGTGCCATTTCTGATTTCATTCCAATTCCAGATCATAGTTTCTGTTTTGGAAAGGTTTATCTTGAGTGATATTTCTTAGAACACTTGATAGAGGATGTTTTCATTTTGATGGTAGTCAGCGTAGGTGCCATCATTGCTTTCATTCCAATTCCAGATCATAGTTTCTGTTTTGGAAAGGTTTATCTTGAGTCCTATTTCTTAGAACACTTGAAGGAGAATGTTTTCATTTTGACAATGGTTTCTGGGTAGGTGCCATCACTGCTTTCATTCCAATTCCAGAACATAGTTTCCATTTTGGAAAGGTTTATCTTGAGTCCTATTTCTTAGAATACTTGATAAAGGATGTTTTCATTTTTATAATTGAGAGTAGGTGCCATCACTGCTTTCATTCCAATTCCAGATAATAGTTTCTATTTTGGAAAGGTTTTTCTTGAGTCCAATTTCTTAGAACACTTGATAGATGTTGTTTTCATTTTGATGAAGTATTCAGTGTTGTTGCCACCAATGCTTTCATTCCAATTCCATTTCATCGTTTCCTTTTATTGGAACACTTTCTACGTGTTCAAAATTAGGATAAGATTGTTCTATATCACCAGCATAACCTCCCTCCCACCACATTATCAGTACATTATCTTTCATTCGTTGTCACGTTTGGAATGCGGCATGGAATTTTTGAATGGTCCATGCCCATCTCATCACATCTGTCTTTGTAACTGCGCATGACATAGGAAGAGTTTAAATAAACATTTTCTAAAATGGTATTGATAATCAAACGGACAATGTTAATTGCAATTACTGGGAATGAATTCACAGAAAACCTATAAATAACAAAATTAATTTAAATAAAATAACTTTGCCTATTAATGTCCAAGATCTTCCATCACTAAACTATTATATTCAATCCGATTACAATTACCAGTGGATAAAGCAATAACAATAGTTCAATTATGACGATCTGACTGTTTAATGAGGCCTGAGGTGCTCTTGTCAAAATATTGTAAAATGATTGCATAATTATTTTACTCAATTAGTCTTATTTCATATAGTCAACTGCTTTATTCAAGTCATTCTCTTCTTCCAGGAGCACAAAACAAGTAAATGGCAGTCCTCGCTTATTTAATTATTATTATTATTATTATTATTATTATTATTATTATTATTATTCATTTAATGTGTTAACTTCTAAAAATATCAATTTGACACTCCATTTATGTTGATAGAAAAGCGTCACTTACCAAATGAAAAAAAAACAATGGCTTGACAAAGGGACTAACGGGTCTGGTTTGGTTTGTTTTACAGTCTATCAACCTCAATGGGTTATTTAATGCCCACAACTTTTTTTTTCCTAGTAATATTTTATTTTGTCAAAAATCTATTTCTGGTAATATTTTTCCTCAAAAATGTATAGCTGATAATATTATTTTAAAACATGTATTGCTGGTAATATTTTTTTCCTTTTTTTTTTTTTTTTCAAAAAAAGCATTCCTGGTAACATTCTTTTTCAAAACTATATTGCAGGTAATATTTTTTTTTCAAAAATATATTGCTGGTAAGTTTTGTTTTTTTTTTCAAAACTATATTGCAGGTAATATTTTTCTATCTTCAAAAATTTATTCCTGGTAATAATTTTTTACAAAGTATTTCTGATATTAAAACCTATTTTTACACTTTTATAATGCTTTTTACCTCAGTTTAGGAGTTAACTATTTACCCATAGCTGGGAACCTAACAGATGCTACCACCCAGGCTCAGGGTGGACCTGGGAACACCAGCAATTAAAAGATGGTTCCACGCTCCTCAAACCCTCTTGATCAGAGGTCTTGCTGTCAGACATAGTTTATCGTCTTACCCAGAACACGGATGTACTTTATCATTATAACCAGTATGCGGATGTAGTTTATCGTCATACCCAGGACGAGATCTGGGTTTGGGGCTAATTATTTGCCCATAGCTGGGACCCTAGCAGGTGCTACCACCCCGGGTGAGGGTGCACCTGGCAACACCAGCAATTAAGAGGTGGTTCCATGCTCCTCAAAACCTCCCGATCAGAGGCCTTGCTGTCGGATGTAGTTTATCGTCATACCCAGGACAAGGATGTAGTTTATTGTCATACCCAAGACGTTAACGGGTCTGGACTGGTTGATTGATTTTGTTTTTTACAGTTTATCTGCCTTTTCTAGATTATTTAATGGCAGAACATATTTTTAGATTGTAAGAATTTTGGAGATAATAATGATTTACTGATACAAATCCTGCCTATTAACCTACAGTTGGGGGAGAAGAGATGGATTCATGCCTTTTCCGAGGATATTTACGCCTAAGTAAATAAAGCGAACAGGACTGCAATTGGAACTCGGCTCTCCGAGTTCCAATTCCAAGACATTATCTATTACATCACTGGCACACCCCCCGGAATTCCCAAGCGGTTACCGATCTAAGTATCGACTGGTCTCGGCATTTTCTTAAATTTGTTTCAACGTGATATGGCCGTAAGCCCACCATCCTAGAGAAAGACAACATGAATTTGTTTTGAAAAAGATACACAACCCAGTGGCGTAGCTAGAGTAAACGTCACCTGGGGCGGTCCGCTCAAATGTCACCCCAATGTCCCCGATTCACCCTATGCTGAATGGTTAGCTGTAGCTAAATGTTCATACATGCTCTACCTCTACTTTACTCTACTGACCTGTACGTTACTGTTTACATGTATGATCCAAGACAAAATCCAATACCACAAAATAATCAGTTCAAATCAAAAGATTTTTAAAATGCAACTGTTCACTTTCAGAACAACTAAGTACAAAACATGGCAATACACAAAAGAATGACATTCGATACTATGGCCTTAGAATGAATGTTTTCTTGTTTTCATTGTGGCAAACTGGTCAATGACATCGTCAAAATCTGTTTGTCTTGTAAGCTCGTTCTCAATGGACAGCACAGCCAGATCCGACAGTCTCGACTGGCTCATGGTGGACGTAATATTCTGTTGCTAATTTTCCGATGACCAATTTTCCGTTGCATCATTTTCTGGGTACCATTTAATTATCAATGATGTTTGAAAGTATTTTCTTGACAAAAATGTTCTATTTAATTTTGAAGCATTTTTCGGAACATTGTAAATCAACTGCATTCTTTTAAAGGTTACCTAGAGAATTTATGCAAAGTTTATTTTTTTGTTTTTCTTTATACAAGTAAAACTAAATAAGTATTATGATTTTAGTTTTAGTGATAATTTAAAAACAATAAATATTTATCATTAGTACCAATAATGGAAAATTAAGTTAAAAATTTAAAAGAATCGTTTTTGGAATCGGAAAATAGGCACAATTTTTTCCGATACCCCCAAAAGTTCCTATTTTTCCGATTCATCGTCCCAACACTAGTAGATATATTCAAAAGTATATCGCTCACTCAATGGAAAATTGCATCTCAGCGAATTGATAGGCAAGACTGAAATTGTTGCACTTTTGGCTTCGTATTTCGCTTTGTTGTTATTAATGATGCAGAGTTAAAACACCATATCATCCGATAAAATGTTACAACAATGTCTCTTGTTAGTAACCAAGATTGTAGCAACTGAAACACATGAAAGCTGAAAACATTGCTATTTTTCCTACTCACAAATTTCCCGATAATTTATTAGAAAATTTCTGACAGGGGATCAAAACTTTGGGGGGTCATATGCCCGCCTGCGAAAGCCTGTCTCCACCACTGTTTTCAGACTATTTTTGGCACCTTAGCCTGGTTGAAAAATTTTGTTGGGGGTGACATTGTGTCACCCTTCCTGTGCTGGCACCCGGGGCGGTCCGCCCCCGTCGCCCCCACCTTAGCTACGCCACTGACACAACCTTCCTTTTTTAAGCGATTGTTCAAAATCCATTGGGTAACCCTAAACCCAATAGACCAAGAAGTGGTTGTCGAAACTTGAGATATTTCCGCCATTTTGAAATAAGACTGTCTTTCAACACGTCTTTCTCTGCAATTCGAGTGTGGAGTGTAAATCTTAATTTTTTTCTTTTTTTTTTTTTTTTTTTTTTTTTGCTAAAAGTGTAAATGGAAGAACATGAGATGTATTTACGTCATTTCATTCCCTTTTGTAACCGTCAAAGGATAAAAATGATTCCTATGTTTAAACTTCGTACCTAAAACATTGTATCAACAGGAATGCTTTTCTGTTGATACCGCTATTACTGTAAATTCCCTCGGCAATGTGTATTTACAAGATTATGAAAATATGTGAATTATTTAAATTATTTACCATTTAGTAAAGTAACTTGAAAACTTCAAAAATTTATAAAATCCTACAAAATTTTCAATGAATTGTGTTTTTTGGAATGGTCGGCAAAATATCGGCAAATAACCAATCGATTTGAACCTAATGGAATGGTAAATTTTATTCGGTCACTTATTTTTATGATTAAAAAATATTTTCATATTCTTTATAAACTGGTAAATCGAAACATTTCATTGTATTAGTTCGTTCGCATTTTTAGAATTATAAATATAAAATTATCTTTCTAACTATAAAATAACCATGACTATTTTTATGTTAGATCCCCCATCAGTAAACAGTTATATTCAATATAATTGAAATTAACGGTAGACAAAGTAATAACAATAGTTTATTTATGATGATCTGCTTGTTTAATGAGGCTTGGGATGCACTTGTCAAAATTTTGTGACGGGATTACATCACTATTTTAATCAATGAGGCTTATTTCATATAGTCAACTGATTTATTCAAGCCATTCTCATCCACTATGACCTCGAGACCAGTAAATGGCAGCCCTCGGTTGTTTTGCTTTTTTTTTTTTTTTTTTTATTCATCCCGTGTTGTTTTAACTTCTAAAAATATCAGCGATCTATTTATGTTGTTAGCAAAGCCCCACTTCTCGAATGAAAAAAAATCAATGGCTTGACAACCGTTTACAAGACCAACGGGTCTGTATTGATTGATTTGTTTTTTACGGTTTATCAAAATACACCATTCGCACATCCACGGTTACGCCACCCAACATTCCCAAGCGGCTTCCTATCTGGGTACCGACTAGGCTCGGTATCTTCTTAACTTTGGTGATCGTAGAGGAACCTGTGTTTCAACCTGATATGGCCGTAAGCACCCGATCCGAGAGAAAGACAACAACATGAATTTGTTTTAAAAAAGATACCTAACCTTCCAATATATATCAATATTTCAAGTTTCGACACTTAGGTGATCTTAGAGGAACCTCCGTTTCGACGTGATATGGCCGTAAGCCCACGAACCTGTAGAAAGGCAAAAACATTAATTTGTTTTGAAAAAGATGCACAACCTTCTAATATATATCACTATCTCAAGTTACGACACTTAGGTGATTGTAGAGGAACCTATTTTTCAATGTGATACGGCCGTAAGCCCACGATCCTGTAGAAAGACAACCATTTGAATTTGTTTTGAAAAAGGTACTCAACCTTCCAATATATAACAATATATCAAGTTTCGACACTTAACTTTGGTGATTGTCCAGAAACCTATGTTTCAACAATTTAAATGTTCAATATTTTCGTCCTAAAAATCAAAGAACTAAGAAAATGTATAAATTCACTTTTATATGTCTGAGTTTTATTAAAATTGTAATGGTCGCTTTCTAAAATAATAATCATTTTCCGAGAAAGTAAATGTAGCCCAAATAATAGTAGTGTCAAGTAAAAACACGTCATTTTGATACATCATTTTATTTGTGCAAGAAGATCAATCCTTGCGAAAAGTCTTTACAAAGCGTAAAACAGGTAAGTCGAGGAAAATTAGATGTATTTACGTCCTTCCATTCTCTTTTATATCTCTAAAAGAAAAAATATTTACAAACAGTAAAAAAAAAGTATGTGCTGTTTATGGAGAAGGTGCTGTAACCATGAGCACTATTCAGAAATGTGTCGCCAGATTCAGAAATGGAAATTTTTATCTTGAAGAACAGGAGACTTCAGATAGGCCTGCGACCGTTGATAAAAACCGAATCGAAACGCTGATTAAAAGTAATTCAGGTCAAACGAAATCGCAAAGTTACTCCACATATCTTATATAAGAGCTGTAAGTTACGTTGTTTGGATGCCTCACTATTAATTAAGACTGCATTTCTATCTGCAACTGTCGACACGTTTTTTTCAAAGAACGATCACAAGCGATGAAAAATGGATTATTTACAACAAGGAATTACCTCAAGGACACATGGTACAGTGGATAAAGGCGTTGGTTAGATCCAGTGATAGGACTCAAAGAGTGTGAGTTCAATACCCTGTTAAGGCAGTGGAGAACTTGGAGAGGGGAATTAACAAAAGATAACTGACAATTGACATCCATTAAACATGGCACGTGGACTCCCAGTAATCGAAATAAAAGGTTCAGTTCGACATTCCAAACAACTGAAGAAGGCCGGAGCGTACAACGGCCGAAACGTTGTAATAAATATGACGAAAAAGATGAGGACAATAGTCCGAATAATGTAAATAGTGTACCAGTTTACTAGTTCATTTCGGGCTATCTTCCTGAAGGGTTTTTATGTGTTGGTTGTTTTTGTTTAACGGTATATCAACACTTCTATGGGTTATTTAATGCCGAAATCTAAATATTTTGTACGCAATTTTATCTTTTTTTTGGGGGGGGGGGATAATAATGGTTTCGTTATACAATTCTTACTAATTAATCCATATGTGGGGGGAAATAAGGACTTCTCTTCGAATTGTTTGATTGATTAGTAGATTCGTTTTCTACAAGTTATCAGCTTTTGTGGCGGTTATTTTAAGCAAAAGTATTTTTAGATTGTAAGAATTAATTTATTTTTGGAGGTGGGGTAGATAGAAATGATTTAGTAATACAAATCTTATTAATTAACCCTAGCTGGAGGGAGAAGGGGGAGATTCATATCTAATCAGAATTTGATAAACAAATAAAAAAATTATGTAGACATAAAGTGGGGTAGAAAAGCCTACTGGCTGTTTGCAGAAGTATTTGGTAACAATGTATGGGTAAGATAAAGGAGAGAAAGTTATGGTTATCAACCCTTTGCAGGTTATTTAAAGACAGGAAATATTTTTAGACTGTAAGAATTCTTTTTGCGATAATAATGTTTTAATGATACAAATCTAAGTAATTAACCCATATGTGGGGGAGCAGTGGTAGATAAATACCTTTGCCAATGATATTTGTGTGTAAGTAAATATAACGCACCCAAATGGAATCGGTTCTCCATTTAACAATTCCAAATCATTATCGATTACACCATCTGCAAATCCAAGATTATAACAGCACCTAGTACTCCCAAGCAGTCACCCAACTAGGTAGTGACTAGGACTGACGTTGCTTAACTTCGGTGATCGTAAGAGGATCGGTGTTTCAGCGTGATTGTGAGCCTGAAGGATTTTATCATATATTTAATAATGTAATTTGCTTTCGGATTTAAATTTTAGGTGATCGCTTTGTTTTTAAAAAAGAATGGACGTCATGCACCAATGGATTAAATAGTTTCAGCATCCTATCTTAGTAGGTGTTAATTAAAAAATTAGAAATGATAGCGTGAAAAGCACTAGTTCCATTTTATTATGATTAATAATAACAATTCGGCAAAGAGTTACAATTTTCCATTGAGTTTTCATTTTTGCAGGTAAAAAAAAAGGTGATAAAAAACAATGGAAATTTCCATCTCACCCGAGGCTAAATCATAATATCAAATAAATCTTGAGGGCTCGTTACCTTGGCTTCCTCGTTGGTTTTGTGGAGACAGCCAGCGAATATCTTTGAGAAAATATTTGGAAGCCGCCATAAGCGCGTGAAGGCAAACATCACGATGCGCATGCGTAGTCCAGTAGGAGGAATATGAATAATAAGCGAAAACTGGGAATCGTAAAATGACGATGGGAAGAAATGTAAAAGGATGAGAAACAGAGGTGAAAAAGCAGAAAGGAAGAGTAAGAAAATAAAAAAAAACACAGTGGGCGGATGAGGAGAAAGGAGAACGTGGAGAAGGGACTGAATTAAAGGGGGAAGCACAACAGAACAAAGGTGAGAGGAAGAGAAGAAAGAAAAACGTAAAGAAGAGATTTAATAAAAAAAATGAGAAAACGTAAGAGAACAATGGTGGGAGGGAGAGGAGAAAGGAGAGCGTAGAGAAGAAATTGAAAAAGGGGGAAGCGTAAGAGAACAATAGTGGGAGGAAGGGGAGAAAGGAGAACGTAGAGAAGGGATTGAAAAAAGGGGGAAGCGTAAGAGAACAATAGTGGGAGGAAGGGGAGAAAGGAGAACGTAGAGAAGGGATTGAAAAAAGGGGGAAGCGTAAGAGAACAATAGTGGGAGAAAGGGAAGAAAGGAGAACGTAGAGAAGAGATTGAAAAAAGGGGGAAGCGTAAGAGAACAATAGTGGGAGGAAGGGGAGAAAGGAGAACGTAGAGAAGGGATTGAAAAAAGGGGGAAGCATAAGAGAACAATAGTGGGAGGAAGGGGAGAAAGGAGAACGTAGAGAAGAGATTGAAAAAAGGGGGAAGCGTAAGAGAACAATAGTGGGAGGAAGGGGAGAAAGGAGAACGTAGAGAAGGGATTGAAGAAAGGGGGAAGCATAAGAGAACAAAAGTGATAGGAAGAGGAGAAAGGAAAACGTAGAGAAGGGATTGAAAAAAGTAATTCGGATTACTAACACATAAAAAGAGTATGTCTCATATCGAGAATATTTAACAATGAAAAACATAAAGGAGAAAAAATTAATTATTTTTAATAATATGTGGAAATCTTCACCCTTTATCTGATGACGGTCGGGAGACCAGAAACCCGTGTAGTAAAATTATGGAAAATAAAGCATAATATTTTTTTTTTTTAAAATCTACATTACAACCAAAAATGTTTGTGGTATCTCTTCTTTTTAATATACACACTTTTCTCTCGTTGGAACTACTATAACCTCTTCCTTTCATTCATTCACATATATATATATATTATAAATTAATTGATTTAAAATATGGTTTTTCCGCTACACAGTTCTAACCATGTTTCAAAAATGGAAGGTCCGAATTTAATTTTGTAATTAAATTAAAGACATTGGTTCCATTTCATCCTCAAGCGAATTTTGGAGTAACTTTTAAAATTACTGTTTTTTTTTTAATAAAAATATCTATAAGAACACCGGATTATATATCTTACTGTTCTTTCTTTCTTTATATATATATATATATATATATATATATATATATATATAAAATACCTAAAGAGTCAAAATCTATCTATCTATCTATCTATCTATCTATCTATCTAGATAGATAGATAGATAGATAGATAAGGATATTTCTTACTCAGAATTTTGCTCTACTTAGTGTATTGAGCACTTTTTCGTATCAACTCTATCGGTGATTTTTCTTTTGACTAGACATGGTGATACTGATTGATAATTTTCAAGCAGTACAGATGGTTTTAGTCTTATCTTTTTTTATTAAATTTTTTTCCCAAATATCAGTTTGTCTAATATTTTTTTTTATTTACATATTGCATTATCTGTGTTTTTTCACACCGCCACAGTTACAGTATAGGTAAAATATATATATGTATACATATATATATATATGTATGTATGTAATATGTGGTGCATCCCATATTTGATTTAAAAGAACTGATCCGACGTGCAAATTTTCGGAATAACAACTGAGACTTTATTCTATTTATTGAACTATTTAATTCATGCCACATTGACTGTAAAGCTCCTACAAAAAAAAAATTCTCAAATTACCATATTAGTAAAAAATGCACTCTCTTAAATTTCCAAAACAATTCAACCTTAGCATTGCGACTGCACGCTCCAAAAGTTCTTATCCTTAACAATAACACATTTCTAAAAAAAACATATTTCGATTCGCATTTAATCTTTCGTCTCCGATGCTACCTGGATTTACTAAAAACAAAATAATTTCCATGCCTGAGGATGACTGAATGTACAGTTGAAAGTACTAGCAGATTAAAAAAGACTTTATACAGCTTGTAGGTATTAAAAACAGGGATCATAAATTTCATCGTGTGGTTCGTAGGTTAATGCAACTCCAAAATTTTGTTTGCGAAGAGTTTTCGCCATTTTATATCAGTAACTTTACTAATCTACTTTTTGTATGAATGATTCATTGTAATATATATATATATATATATATATATATATATATATATAATGGCTTCTCACTCGTATCCGAGGATGTCCATCTACTATGAGGACTAGTTTATCCCCGTTGCAGACGCCCACTCAGACACATTTGTGTTTGTTCAACACCCAGAGAGCCGCAACTATGCTGAGCGGACCTTAGTTACAGTTTCTGAGAGAGAGTGCGTTATCTAGCTTGATCAATAGTCTGAGCAAGACTAGCATACTCAAACCCTCGGTCACAATGTCTTGTGGCTTCGCGCTAGCACATCAGTCGACGGCTCCCAAAGAATTCTGTCATCCAGTTTTACTCACAAGGCTTGAGTCAACCCGTGGTGCAGTTTTCAGACAATTTCCAAAAGTGCCGCATGTGTGCATGTGTCTGGGTGTCCGTGTGTCTTTGTGTAGATAAATTTTAATGATGAAAATTTCTCCGATTTAACCAGTAGAGAAGATTCATAAAATCAAAAGAAAATGGTTGAATACATCAACCCAGATATAATGACAATATTCTCCACACGTGACAAATACTGACGTTATTTTCAGTTAACAATATGAAAATAGCTTTTCTCTTCATTCCAGTTGCTAGGAACATTCTGTTTTTGTTTTTATTAGTTACTTTGTTCAATTAAATTCATTTTGTATTTTGCTTTGATAAAGTCCACATTGGACGAAACGCGTCAGCAATTACTAGTTTTCCTATTGTCATTTTTATTCATATATATATTTTTATGTTTATACAATCAGTTGTAGAATATTGGTAGATATGATGAAGTCATAAAAGATAGAACAAATCCATTACAATTTGTTGAAATGGCCATCCTGTTCGCAGCGCCATGTAGAATATTGGTTAGCTTGCCAGTGGTCTGACACACAAGTAGGCAAGTGTAACCAAAGCTAAAAACTGACTTGAGTCATTTAATGAAGAAATATATGGGTGAATAAAGACCATTCATGCAAATGTATTGGGCAGGTCCATTCTAGCAAAAGGGACCAACCTAACTGGTGTATTAGGCACTCTCCTATAAAATGAGTTAAAATTACAAGGAAACAGAAGAAGGCAGCTATGTTGACAGGTAAGTCACTTCACTTCTACATCAGTCTTTATTAAAATACATTTCATTTTCAATTTTTTTTACAGCGAGATTCACCCTGTACAAGGCCCGGGGGCCACTCAGGGTAGAGGTTTATAGCGTAAGAGGCAATTTATGCGAAAAGATAACGGTTTACCCTAAACTTGAACTGGTTAAGATCGTATCGATCGGGGAAATCTTGAGAGCCGAGCAGTCGTTCTCGGGCGGGGGAAGTGGTAAGCTGCTCCAGCGGAACTTACATCTCACCAATGGGATCCGGAGGGAATAAAAATGGATTGCTACAATATAAGAGGCATGACGGGTCCTAGCCAGGCACTACAATTATGCGTAATAATAGGATTCGAGAACATCTTGTTCAGTGTCTGGCCTTAATTCATCAACGTTTATACTTAAAAAAAAAATCTCCGTGAAACAGTCAAGCGATGGAAATTCTAGTGAACTTGAATGCTCGGCTTGTTCACGGATAGGTGACCGTTGATTCCGTCGGGAGAACCATCCGCCCTGAGAATGGTTTCTTACAATATGAGAGGCATGACAGGCCGTAGCCGTAAAGGTTAGAACAACTGAAACTACGGAATGCAGTTCGTCTGAGCACTTTCCATGGAAGTAGAAACAAAGCAGTGAGATGCTTGCCACACCCCGTCTGTCAGAGTGGATTTGTAGAGTGGGAAAAAAGAATTGTCACCCATAAGGGGGTAGAAAGTCCTTTGAACTCTATCGAAACCGGGAAGTAAGGACTGGGCAGCTCCTACCCCAATACGACATAAGTACTCCATTTAAGGCGTGATTTAGGTCTTTTAAAGGTAGAGGATAACATATGGTATCGTGTACTTACTGGAGCGACTATTTTTCCGGTATCTTTAAAGATGGATCATATGTACAAGTTCCGCTTGAGGTGTGGGATGAGTTTAAAGCCCAATAGTCTTTCAATGCATTGAGCCTACCTGAGAGGACATCAGTCCGTCATGAGTGGTGGTCTGTAATAGAATCTGCAGAGAGGATTCAATTTTGTCGCAATACCTCTTTTCAAACTGATGACCGATTCTTGTCCAGGCACTACAGTAATGCGTAATATTAGGTTGGTGCAAAAATAATGACGGTTTTTGACGTTAAAAAATACGTCAAAAACCGTCGTTATTTTTGCACCAACCTAATAATAGGATTCGAGAACATCTTGTTCACAGTCTGGACTTAATTCATCGACGTTTATACTTTAAAAAAAATCTCCGTAAAACAGTGATGGAAATTCTAGTGAACTTGAAGACTCGGCTTGTTCACGAATGGGTGACCGTTGATTCCGTCGGGAGAACCACCCGCCCTGACCGTTAACTGCAATCAAGAAAGCAGCTGTTTGTACCGGGGTTGCTTGGCATCAGTAACACAAATGCAGTGGCCTGACATAAATTTGATTCTACCGACGAATGTTGATTTCATCGTCGGAGTATCTGAGAAACAAGAGCAGTTCCAGGGATCACAAATAAATTGTCGGTAATTATTAAGAGACAGATTATCTTTTTAGGGTGCGTAACGAGGAAAGACGGTATGGAGAATTTAACACTCGAGAGCATAATAAACTAGGCGAAGCTATGGGAAATCCATTTGACTAGCTTGGGTAAATAGTCGGATGTACAAATGGAGCAGACACAAAAAATGTATTGTAAAAGCCATAGACGATTGTTGGCTGTCAACAGCCATATTCACCCATATGCTGAAGTGACATTTCCTGAAAGAAACTATGTATTGAAGTTAAGCAATGTCGAACGTAGTCACTGCCTAGATGGGTGACCGTTTGGGAATATCAGGTTCTGTGAACTTGGATGTGAACTTGGATGTGTGGATGGTGTAATAGAATTGTTAATCGGCATTAGCTTCGTTACAGTCACGTACGCGCAAATACCCTTGAAAAAGGTATCAGTCCACTTCTTACCCCAAGCTATCGGTTAATTAGTAAGACTTGTAGCATTAATTATTATCTCCAAAAAATTGTCTTAGAATCTGAAAATATTTTCTGGCTTTAAATAACCTGCAAAGTGTTGATTAGCCATAGAAAATGAATGAATAAATCAATGGAATACTGATTACCTTCATTGTCATATCTTTTAGATTTATTTACATTCTCTGGGATATAAATGTATAGAAAATACAATGGCCATAAAGTGAGAGATCAGTTTATATATTGATTTTAATATAGAATTGATCCCTCATTTTCTATCCATATTATTGCTTATTTGTTTATTAAACTCTGATTAGGTATTAAGCCACCTCTTCTCGTCCCAGCTCTAGATTACTTCGTAAAGACTTGGATCACTAAAACATCATCTATAAAAAAAAGTAGTATTATAATCTAAAAATATTTTCTGGCTTTAAATAACCTGCAAATCGTTGATAAGCCGTAAAAAACGAAACAATCAATCAATGAAATACTGATTACCTACACTGTCATATCTTTAAATTTATTTACATTCTCTTGGATATAAATGTATAGAAACACCTGCGACCACAAAATGAGGGATGGGTTTATATATTGATTGAAATATGGACTTCATCACCCACTTTATATCCATATTATAATTTCGTTTGTTCATCAAATTTTGATTAGGCATTAATCCACGTCTTCTCCCCCACCTACTGGTTAAATAGTAAGACTAATATCACTAAACATTATCTAAAAAATGTCTTACAATCTACAAATATTTTCTGGTCTTAAAGAGTTGGTAAACCGTAAATAAACGAATCAATCAACCTAGGGATTACCATTATCAGATGAAATTTAAAGTATTGGCCTTGGGCCGTACTTGACCAAACTTTGTCATCTTAAAACAGAAAGCATCTTTTCACCTGGGAATTGTTTATTTAAGCGAATTTGGTTACCTTTTGTGCAAAAATAGAATAGAAAAAAAAACTGTTTTCCTCATTTATTCTACCGGAATACTGAGCAGAAAAAATATTATGGTAGAAACAAAAAAGAAGAAAAATTTTATTTACATTTTTTCTAACCTCAGCGTTTGATTTTCTATAAACAAACCGTGTTGTGCGTGATCGTAAAGGAAATGTGTTATTTCTTGCATGGTTATCCATAATGCAGAAATCATTACCGTATTTTTTTTTTTTTTTTTTTTTGTCTCGGTCACTAGAAACTTCATTTCTAATGAAACATATTCAGAATGGATTGGTCAAAGATTTATTCGTGTTATTTTACGGAAGTCGCATTGCTACATATTTTTTTTTTTTTTTTTCGGTACTGCTAATATTTTATGCAATTAAATGTCTGGCGTTTAAGGCCAATATAACTTAACTTCGATCATATCAGGTTCGATTATCTGTAGCAAATGTTTTATCGACTGAAAGCTGCCATAGTTTGATGGGCAATAAACACCCATTTTATTTTCCCGTTCCTTTATCTCTGCAATAAATGCCGTTCATAGTTACAGAATTTTGAAAATACATTCTACTTTTAAAAACGTTAGAAACAATTCTCTGTAGTTTTCCTATCCGTGTTGAATATTTCTTGAAAATTAATCTAAAGTAAAAACAAAAAAAAAAATAAATAAATAAAAAATAACCATTTACCTTTATCTAAAGGATAGAAATGAAAGTAAATTTTTTTCTAAACAATGGCGGAATGGTTAAATAAACGACCAAGTTAAAAAAAATCAATTTGCTTTCTAATTAAATGAAGTTTTAAATCTTCCACAATGTATATCCCCTCCGACTGTGTTAGACGTATCCGGAACATTCGCCGCAGATATTTTTGCCATAGGAAAATTCCCCTCAGAAATTTCCGCCGTAGGAAACTTCGCCGTATAGGATTTTTGCCGTAAGACAATTTCACCCCATTTTTTTTTTTTTTTTTTTTTTTTTCGTATATTTCAATATTTAGGTATTTATAATGAATTTAAAACAGTCTCTGTTTGCAAATAATTTGTGTAAATTTCAGAAGACTTACTGAGAGTTTGAAAGGGTTATCTTTCTTTGATCAGATATTTTATATTGAAGTCGGTTGCGTATTCAAGTCGTAAGTTTGAAATAAATAATATATATTGCTTGAGAGAATTATTGGCAGACTGATATTATGTTAACAGAAAGTTTAAAGTTAAGTCTGAAATATAAAATTGCAGGACGAAGGTTCTGGTGTTAAGTTGAAATTTTTGCCCTCTTCACTGCCGAGGATGAATGATATAATCCAAGTAACAATAGTCACTATTGAATAGTGTGAGCCAGCTGGCCCAGATATATTTGATAACAAAGTACTTCGCATATTAATAAAAAAAAAAAAAATGTGGCGAAATTCACTTACGGCAAAAATCCTATATGGCAAAATTTTCTACGGTGAAAATTTCAGAGGCAAAAATGTTTACGACGAATGTTCTTAGAACCATGTTCAGGTGAATACAACAAATGGCATTACAGTTCTGAGTGACCCCAATTTCTACTCATCAGAGTACATTGTCGAATACTAAAGCAAATTGATTTGGGGTCTGGATATATAATCTAGACAATTTCATTTAGATTCTGTTTCTTTTTGTTTCCATCATCTTCTTATTACGTATCCAACATTTTGATAAAATCTGCCAAGAAAGGAGAAATGTTGAAAGAACACGGACGCAAATTTACTGGACATAATCTAAATTTGAATTTAAGTTGCTTGACTCAACCCCACGCCTCTGTTCGTACGTCCGTGTCGTCGCATTAACGTAAACCTCAATTTAGTCCGATAAACTCCTAAAAGACGAAACGCGTCAGGCGAAAACTTTTCCTCGCTTTTTCGTACTTTTTCTCCTATAATAATCGTCGACACCCGCAAAAATGTGTTGTAAAAGCCAGAGACGATTACAGGCTGCCGAGAGACATGGTCATCGACATACTGAAGTGACATTTCCTGAAAGAAACTAGCCATGGCATACGGCTACATCACGTTGAAGCATTGGTCCCCGGACGATCTTCGAAGTTAAGCAACATCGAGCATAGCCACTATCTAGATGGGTGACCGCTTGAGAATACGAGGTTCTGTGAATTTGGATGTATGGTTGGTGTATTAGATAATGGCTCGGAATTATTAATCGACCTTGGCTTCGTTACAGTTATGTACGCGCAAATACCCTTGGAAAAGATATCAATCCACCTCTTATCCCCGAGCTATGGGTTAATTAGTGAAACTTGTAGCACTAAACTATTATTATCGCAACGTAAACCACAATTTAGTCCAATGAAGTCCTAAAGGACGAAACGCGTCACGCGAAAACTTTTCCACGATTTCTCGTACTTTTTTCCCCCTAAAATAGTCGTCGACACCCGCTTGCATCAGGGTCGCCATTCTCTTTTTTTTAATTCTATTTCCCTGCTCTGGTGGCGGAGATGGCTGTGAAGGCTTAGCCTACTCCTGAAGAGTCGTGGGCAAGCATCACAGAGGAGTATGTGGATGTTCAACGCAGCTGGGCGAGTTAGGCCCTCCTGACAGCACGTCGCAGATCCTCTGCAAGTTGACGGTCGGACTCGAAAGTCTCGGTCATCTCTCGCCATGGATGGTTCTACCCCGGGGACGCCGATTTGCAACAACGGTTTCCAAGGTCTCAGCATCGATGTCGGCCTGTGTCATGGATATCTTCAACGTAAACCACAATTTAGTCCGATGAAGTCCTGAAGGACGAAATGCGTCACACGAAAACTTCAACTGATCCTCGAAAGGTGGTTTTGGCGCTCCGTGTAGCTTTATGCCGCCTGTGTGTTTTCTAAACAGGATGACAGTCGGAGTCGAATGGAACGTATTCTAGACACGTGACCGGACCAGCGGGGGTAAGTTGAAGGATGGTAGCCGCGATGGTGGAGAAATAATAAAACAGTAAATAATAAATGTAACAAGTTTATTGTAATTAAGTGATACGTCTTGGCGAATTATATTCCGAATTGTTTTTTTTTTTGGGGGAGGGGGTTATATTTAAATGGTGGCAGAATAAATTTACGCCATGTTTATTTTTAATTATATCAGGAGAGCTGTTTCTGTCATTTTTTTTTCAAAGATTCTTTAAGTTTAATTTTATTTGCTCGTTGTCGACATGGCTGATTCTTTATAAAAAAAATTTGAATCTTTATAAATTAATATGCGCGAAGAATTTTATATTTTTTTTTTTTTTTTGCTCAGTTAATTGTTTTTCTAAATCTTTTTTTTTTTTTAATCTGTCAGTTTGTATTAGGTTGGTGCAAAAATAATGACGTAATAATGTCGTTTTTTTACGCTAAAAAATACGTCAAAAAACGACATTATTACGTCATTATTTTTGCACCAACCTAATAATTAAAGTTTTCTGCTTTCGGGTTTATTTGTTTGTTTGCTTGCAGTTATTAACGCGGGCCTTAAAGTCATATTACGTTGAAACACCGGTTCTCGTACGATTACCGAAGTTAAGAAACCTTGCGCCTGGTCACTACCTAGATGGGTGACCGCTTGGGAATACCCGGTTCTGTGAACTTGGATGTGTGGATTGTGTAATGTATAATGGCTCGAAATTGTTAATCGAAATTGGCTTTGTTTTTGCGTCACGTACGCGCAAAACCCCTTACAAAAGATATCAATCTACCTCTTAACCCCAGCTATGGGTTAATTAGTAATACTTGTCGTACTAAGCCATTATTATCTCCAAAAAATTGTCTTAGAATCTAAAAATATTTTCTCTGTTTAAATAACCGCAAAGGGTTGATAAACCGTCAAAAACGAACCAGCCAACCAATCAATTAATCAATCAAATACTGATTACCTACATTGTCATATCGGTAAGATTTACATTTTCTGGGACATTAATGTATAGAAACTTCTGTGGCCACAAAGTGAGAGATCAGTTTATTAGAGATTCCAATATGGACTTGATCACCCACTTTATATCCACATTATAATTTCATATCACGTTGAAAAACCGGTTCTCGTAAAATAACAGAAAAATTCCCCGTTACATTATTTGTTTTGCATACGTGGCATACTTGGTGAATTTTCATTAACCTTACATAATTTATATCTTTTTCCTTAAAATCAATTCCGTTATATTTCACTCATCATTAGCTTATTTGGTTTAATATAAAACATTGAAAATAAATGTTAGACCTGATTTCAGTTCTTTTATTTTAATCTAAATATAACCCCTCATATCCGGACTTTGTAACCAATTCCTTATATCCGGAATCCTTCATATCCGGACTTTGTAACCAATTCCTCATATCCCGAATCCCTCATATCCAGACTTTGTAACCAATTCCTCATATCTGGAATCCCTCATATCCAGATTTTGTAACCATTTCTCATATCCGGAATCCCTCATATCCGGACTTTGTAACCAATTCCTCATATCCAGACTTTGAAACCAATTGCCATATCCGGAATCCCTCATATCCGGACTTTGTAACCAATTCCCATATCCGGAATCCTTCATATTCGGACTTTGTAACCAATTCCTCATATCCGGAATCCCTCATATCCGGACTTTGTAACTAATTCCTCATATCGGGAAGGCGTTCTTAGTCCGGTTGTCAGGGATTCTAACTGTATTAAGAAACAGAAGAATTTTATTAGAAACAAAGTGCACTGAAATGTTATGTAATATCCATCCTCCTATATGGCTGTGAATACTGGACAATCTCCTCAAAAAAGAAGAGGTAATTTGAAGCAACAGAAATATGGTTCTACAGAGGGATGCTGAGAATACCATGGACCGAACATGTTAGTAACCACGACGTTGTAGAGACAAAACAAAAAGGAAACTTATAATTAACATCAAGAAGAGAAAGTTAACATTTCTCGGGCACATAATGAGGAAAGAGGGCTTAAGAAATCTGATACTCACAGGATAGATTGAAGGCAAGATTGATAATAAAACAAAACAATGCCTAACCTACCTGGCGAGCTTTAGTGAATAGACGTCGGATCAACATTTCGGAGAGCTAGCAAAAAGACAACATATATTAAGTTCTACAAAGTGCAGAAAATATTCGAGAGCCATGATTGTCAATGCCCTAAAGGGACACCGCACATACGAGCAGACCCCATCATGGGTCTTCTCTCAGGGAGGCTCCTTGCCTTGAACGTCTACAGGGACTCAAGCTCAATTCAAACCTCCAGTTGAACTCATATATCCGAGCAATTGTTGAAGTTGGTTGGTTCATCGTGCCACTCCAGTAAGTATCTGACGTCCCATTTTATATTCTATACTTACATGTGCCAGATCACACCAAAAGCGGTGTAACGCTGCCATATCTGGAGCTGTCCAATCCACACTTGCCTAGGTTGATATAGTTCAAAAGCGTCTGCGCGTGATGAATTATTTCTACCTTGCAACCTTTTTCCCATTTGAATACATGATAGATGATACTCAGCTTCCGTGCATAAAGGGTGTTTCATTAAGACGGAGTATATATAAGGGTGTTTCATTAAGACGGATCAAAGTCAGCAGTAAATAAATCAGTGTAATTGGTGAAAATTTATTTCTCTATTGGATCATGTTATTTAAGTCATGGCAATTATGTGTGAAAAATAATATCGCCCAAATGTCCGCCAAGGCTTTGGCGGCACACCTCCACTCGTTTGATGACGTCTCTGCATAGTTGCTCCTCGATCTCACCAATATGCCTTATTATGTCATCTTTCATCTGTTGAATTGTTGTTGGGTTGTTAGTATAGACCTTACATTTGAGATGACCTCAAAGGAAGAAATCTAAAGGCGTCAAGTCGTACGATCGTGGTGGCCAATTGACATCGCTGTTTCGAGAGTTGTGACCTGGAAACTTCTCATTGCATTTCTGTTTGAACATTCATTTTCGTAGTAGGCTTTGATAACTTTAATACGTTGTTTGATTGTTAATCTTTCCATGGTTGAAAAGCCAAAGATTTAAGTTGTTAAATCTGAAAGAAAAAGAAAAAAATCATTAGACGCTTAAACTTAATTCACATTTAAAATCGGTCCAAGTTATTGGAACACTCTTTACATGTTAGTGTGGACATAATTACCTATAAAGAGGTATTCTTGATCATTTTTTTTTATATAAAAATGTATTGCTGGTATTTTTACTATAAACTGTGTTTTTTTTTATACTTTCATTGTGTTTCATTTGGGCGGGGTTTAACTATTTACCTGCATCTGGGACCCTAATAGGTGCTATAGGGTGGAGCTGGGAACAACAACAACAATTAAAAGGTGGTTCTATGCTCCTCAAAACCTCGAATCTCCCAACCAGAGGCCTTTCTACCGGATGTAGTTTATGGTCATACCCTGGACGAACAAATCACGCTAAGGAATGAAAGAATATAAAAAAAGAACATAAAATAAACCATTTATATACAGTTCTTCTCAGTAACAAGGAAATTGCAGAATGCATTGATTTATTTGTCTGTTTAACGGTATATTTACAACTTACGGGTCATTTAGTGCTGAAATTTAATTTTCTTGGAAACTTTAAAGTAATAAAAAATATGTTATATTTTATTCTGCTTTCACAATTGAATACATGGTAATTGATTCTCAGCTTTTTTCTTTATACATGTTTGTGTGGACAGAATTACTAGAGGTGGTGATATGTATGTTTTTGTTGTAGTTTTGTTGAAGTTGTATTTTGAAATACAGTTTGATTTCTTTAACAAATTGTAGGATTTTATATGGATTAATGTCATAAAAGAGTTCTTTCATGTCAGGTTGTTTGATTTTGTTTAAAAGCATATAAACACCTCTATAGGTCATTTAGTGCCGAATATCTAAATATGTTGAACACAATTTTATGGTTTTAACTAAAGATAGCGTCCTGGGTAAGACGATAAACTACACCCAACAGCAAGACCTCTGATCAAAAGGTTTTGAGTAGCGTGGAACCACCTCTTAATTGCTGATATTCCCAGTTCCGGCTGACCCGGGGTGGTAGCACCTGTTAGAGATTCCAGCTTCGACTGCATCTCTCGTAGCAAACTCGAAGAGATCATGTTAGTATATGTGATCCCGCAAAAAATAGTATAAGCCAAAATGATTCTCATTATTTACATTATTCGGACTATTGTATTCATCTTTGTCGCCATATTTATTACAATGTTTCGAAAAATGATGCTGTATAAAAACCCTCGCTAAATGGTTCGATCTCCCAATGGAGATACGGAGCTTTTCAACGTTGTCGCGGGAGTCTTGCAAAGAGATACGCTTGCTCCTTTCCTTTTCATTCTGTGCCTAGATTACGCGCAGCGAACATCTGTTGATCTAAACACAGATCTGGGGTTCGCCATTGAAAAAACAAGAAGTTCACGTCCCCCAGCAACAACAATAACATAGATTACGCAGATTACCTTGGCTTGATGTCAGACACAACTGATAAGGCTACAAAACTTCTCCATCTCGTCGAAGAAGCGCCCAACGACATTGGTCTCTATATTAATGCTGGCAAAACAGAATTTATCAGCTACAACCAAGGAGAAATTAAGTTGAAAAACAGCAACATCAAGTCTGTCCAGGAACTTGTTTACCTCAGCAGGAACATCCAGTCAACGAGGAGAGATATCACAATCCGCAAAGGCAAAATCCTCTCTGACAACCTTAAAAGAGACTTCTTTGAGGCTACGGTAGAATCTGTCTTGCTCTACGGTTCAACAACATAGACACTAACGAAGTTCAAAGAAGCATCTCTTGACAGAACATACACAAGGATGTTACGAGTTGCATTGGACATCAGCTGGAAAAAAACCCCAACAGAGAAATGCCTGTATGGATACCTTCCTCCTATCTTGGTTTCGCAGAGAGTGAGATAGAGAGAGATATATATGTATAGAGTTTCGGCTAGCTGGTCACTCCTGGAGAAGTAAGTCAACTTGTGAGTAACACCCTCCGATGGAACCCACTGCGCGGCAAAAGATCGGTTGGAAGACCTCATCGAACCTACATTGACCAACTTGAGAGATATATAGAGAGATAAAGAGTGATATATATATATATAGAGAGAGAGAGTGAGAGATGGCTATATATATATATATATATATATATAATATATATATATATATATATAAGAGAGCAATATATATATATATATATATATATATATATATATATATATATATATATATATATATATAATTATTTAAAAAATATGATTCCTTCGCTACATAAGAGTTCTCATGTTTCAAAAACAAGAGCCAAAAACCTCAATATAATTATTGAAATTAAATTGAATTAAAGTATCGAAGGAATCATATTTTTAAAAAACATAATTATAATCTGACCTCTACTATTGTATGGAACACTTTTTTTTAAATAAAAACAAAAATACTAAAGAAATTCGGATTATTTACCTAACGTGTTCTTTCCTATTTTTCTACATATCTGTACATATATATCTAGATAGAGAGAGGGAGAGAGATTCGGCAAAAGATTGGTTGGAAAACCTCATCACACCTATATTGACTCTGGATGCCATCAGGAGGACCTGCTGACAGCGATGTCTGACAGAAATGGAGGGAACAAGTCACAAGAATCCAGAAGAATTCTCGACCCGATGATAATGCTGGCTGTAAGCCATAACTGGAATCTGATGAAACCAACGAACGACCCAAGTCGTATATTTAAAAAGAAAACTCTTTTTGACACAAAATATCTAGCAGTTTGATATGTCGTTTAAACAAAAGAATCGATCAATCTCGTTGGCAGCCATTATCGCCTATGTCCTGAAGGGTGATGTCATTTTGCTTTAATCTTAAAGTCTATCGAAGACACATTTTTCTTTGTTGAATAAGAGTTCTGTCACTAATTCAGAAATTTAACTATTTATTAAATTTTCTGTGAAGTATTTTCTCTGGACTCCTCTTTTGCATTGTACTTCAGAAATTCATCGAGGAGACACAGTGGAGTAATGGATAGCGGCTCGGATTGAGGAATCGGAGAGCCGAGTTCGAATTCCAGTCGAATCCATTAAATTCATTTAATACACGCAGGAAAGGTTTGAATCGTCTTCTTCTCCCCATGCTATGCAGGTGAGAAGAGAATGCAGTAGATAGCAGGGCAGACTTTGTTCTATAGCCTTGGATGGCAACTGTTCTAGGAGAAAACAACTCTGAATCCAAAACCTGATCCTCAAAACGAGGTTGGGTGTTACGTAGTAGGCTAACAACCTACGCACTTAAAACTGGCTTTGTTATAGAAACATTCCCCAAAGAATTTAAAGGCAGAATATACAGAAATTTATTGGTCGAGTCGATAAATTCATTCAACTGGGCCACTAACAATTATTAAGCATTTAATCTGTTAAACCATAAGAAACAATACAATACTTTAATTGATGTATGTGCGTTATCGTCCACCCGTCTTCACTGTAAATGTTTTGTTGAGTCCAAGATAAGTTTTGTTTTTTTTTGTTTTTTTTAACTTTATTTATCAAGAATTAAAGTACAATGACATTTTCGTCCTAGGTATGACGATAAACTACACCCGCGTCCTGGGTATCACGATAAACTACATCAGCGTCCTGGGTATGACGATAAACTACACCCGCGTCCTAGGTTTGACGATAAACGACACCCTCGTCCTGGGCATGACGATAAACTACATCAGCGTCCTGGGTATCACGATAAACTACACCCGCGTCCTGGGTATCACGATAAACTACACCCGCGTCCTAGGTATGACGATAAACTACACCCGCGTCCTGGGCATGACGATAAACTACACCCGCGTCCTAGGTATGACGATAAACTACACCCGCGTCTTGGATATGACGATAAACTACACCCGCGTCCTAGGTATGACGATAAACTACACCCGCGTCCTGGGTATGACGATAAAATACATCCGCGCGCTGGGTATGACGATAAACTACACCCGCGTCCTAGGTATGACGATAAACTACAACAGTAAGGCCTCTGATCAAGAGGTTTTGAGGAGCTGGGTGGCAGTGCCTGTTAGAGTCCCAAATATGGGCAGTTAACCGCCAAACTGCGGTCAAAACGTCTAAAATTAGGTTATATTACCAGCAATGTATTTTTGTAAACAAAATTATCATCAATACATTATAACAAGAAATACATTTTTTGAAAAAAAATTACCAGCAATACGTTTTTTTTTTTTTAAATAAATATTACCATTATTTACATTATTCGGACTATTGTCCTCATATTTGTCGCCATATTTATTACAAGGTTTCGGCCGTTGTACGATCCGGAATTCTTCAGTCGGTTGGAATGTCGAACTGAACCCTTTATTTCGCTCACTGGGGTAGACTGTTCCAGTTCTATGTGCCATGTTTGATGGATGTCAGTTATCAATTATCTCCTGTTAATACACCTCTGAAAGTTCTCCACTGCCTTAACCGGGTATTGAACTCACACTCTTTGGGACCTGTAACTGGATCTAACGAACGCCTTTATCTACTGTGCCTTGAGGACATCTGAGTATGAATTTCTGGGTATTTAAAAACCTAATGTCTTCAGCAACCATTTTTACCGGTGCACATATTGCAATTTTGCTGTTATCATTTCATGTTTTTACCAGAGCTCATATTGCAACTTTATCATTGCTTTTCTCTGGCACTCCTTATTACTGGTTGCCATATTGTATTTATTTCTATGCTTGGTCAGCTCAGGAGATTTGTGTAGCCTAGCATATGTGCTGATTCCTTAAGTTTATGAATTTTCCAATGGTGTTCCTTGTCTATGATCTCAACATGATCCCACAGAGGGTGGTGATCTCCCTTCTCTCTCCATATGTGGTCAGCCATGCCTGATTTTTCTACTTCCCCTCGTGTTACAGCTTTCTGGTGTTCTTGAAGTCTTACCTTGAGGGGGCGGCCTGTCTCTTCTTTATATTCCTTTCCGCAGCTGCACGGGATAGCGTACACACAGTCTTTAGTCATGTTCTCCTCTATGGGGGGTCTTAATCGGGAGAGATATCTGTGAAGTGTAGTCAAGCTTTTGAACGTTGTCTTGATGATATATGGACCGCAGATCCTTTGTATTTTTTTCTGATAACCTCTTCACATGTCAGGCAGATTGTTTTCTGAGTGCTGTTGTCCTCCTCCTCTTGTACCCGCCTATCCCAGTTTTGGGGGGCTGCTTCCATATACCCAGGGTAGTTGTTACGCAGTTTTAGAGAAAAAGGAAACAAAAAGGACCCTTAAGAGACGTGTTGAAAATTCTAGGGTGATGAGGGAAAAGGGCTTCTAAAATTGGATAATGGCACAGGATGGACAAAAGGCAAGACGGACAGAGGAAGACAACACTAGTTTGATAGGAATTATTTATGCTAAGGACATTTACTCCCGTCTCAATAGTAAGTCTAATCAGTTCGATCAGCAATTGGCAGCTGATCTCAAAAATGACCTCCAGTCTGTTGTTAAATGGGACAAAGAAAGGCTTGTTAATTTTAACGCCTCCAAAACAAAACTGCTTTTAACCAATCAACTGAGAGCCCTGTTTCTGCCTTCCATCACCATGGCTGATGCTAACCTCCAGGACAAACATTTTCCGCTGACATGAAGTGGAAAGATTATATTGAATCAGTTGCTAGATCTACTGCTAGGAAAGTTGGTTCACTGTGTCGAGCTAGACATTTCTTTCTCCCTAGAATATATCTTACAAGTCTGTAATTCGTCCATGCTTTGAATATTATTACCACATATGGTCTGGTGTTTCTGCTTTATATCATCTAAAACAACCCTTTTCTACTTTTCATCAGCATGGCTGGTGCTAACCTCCAGAAGAGTGACTCGTTGTGCCTTCTAAGGCTAACATTCTGATTTTAATAGCAATTATTTATCTACTGCAAAGAATCCGAAATTCCGCGGCTCACTTTCGACTACCATCCGATAATGGTAATATTGACTGTTTTTTTTTATAATTAAATATTCGGCATTCATTTGCCGAGCAGCCAATGTAACTCTCGGTTGAAATTTATTAAATCCTTTTATTAAAATAATATTTTATGAAGAGTCTGGCTCAAGGCTACTGCAGTAAGTGTTATATTACGTGTATGGTGACAGAACAAAGAACAAACAACGGAGTTTTAAGATTTAAGAAAGAAACAATTGTATTAACGCAAAAATACAACAAATTGTAAATTGGTGTAGATGCCTCTCGTTAAAGAAAGTGATAAGTTGAATCGTAAAAGTCATCCACAGAGGCATACGATAGAAAAGGGATGGTGAATTATGACTTACTGCGGCGACGGCCTTTGGTGAGTTGTCTTTCGAGATGGGAGGTCGTTTTCCGACAAGCTTTGTGAATCCTGGCTGTTGTGTCGTTCGACTGCCGAAGATGTCCCTTTGATGTACTTTTATGTCATTTTCTTAAGCTCAGATCGAATTCAATTTTTATTTTGTTTCTTAAGGCGGAAGTGGGTGCTATTGGGTGGAATTTCTGGATTGTATTTTTCTTTAAGTGTGTAAGTAAAACGGAAGTTATGTGCGGAGCCGATGCGGAATTTTTTAGTTCAGTCTTTGGTTTCGAAACGTTCACATCCGGCCAGTGGTGGAGATTTGTATAATATAAATCAGTTTTGTCATTAATGAATAATGATATAGAATATATGTTTTCGGTGGCCAATTAGTTGCTATTCGTTTTGTTTGTTCCAGAACAATAGTGGATTATCCTTTTTGCCTGACCAACAGAAGTTGTCTCGATAGTAAGTCTGATAAGTTCGATAAGGTCAAATTTGCAGCTGATCTCAAAAATAACCTAGAATCTGTTGTTAACTGTGGCAAGGAATGGCTTTTTAATTTTAACGCCTTCAAAATTAAACTGCTCTTTATTAATCATCTGAGAGATTCCATTCTCTCTGTAATCAGCATAGCAGAGGCTAACCTTGAAAGGGAGTTCTTCGTTGTGCATCCTCGGGTTAAGATTCTCGGTCGAATTTGAAATACTATACTGAATCCATTATTAGTTTTGCTACTAAGAAATTTAGTTCACTATCGTGATAGACAGAATCTATCTAAAAGTTTATCATTCGTCGATTCTTTGAATATTGCTGCCACATATGTTCTAATGTTCCTACTATACATTTGTAGATTCTTGATGATATCCAAAAATTTTGGTTTGGATTCTTTTATTATATTTTATTTTTATTTAACGGTATTTCAACCTCAATGGGTTATGTCATGCTAACAAAATTTTTATTGCTACTAATATTAGGTTGGTGCAAAAATAATGACGTAATAATGTCGTTTTTTGACGTATGTTTAACGTCAAAAAACGACATTATTACGTCATTATTTTTGCACCAACCTAATATTTTTTTTCAGAAATGTATTATTGCTAATGCTTTTTTTTTCTAGAAATGTATTATTGCTAATGCTTTTTTTTCCAGAAATGTATTATTGCTAATGCTTTTTTTCCAGAAATGTATTATTGCTAATGCTTTTTTTCCAGAAATGTATTGCTGATAATATTTTTTTGCTGATTTTTTTGTTTGATTTCTTGACAATGATTTTTGTACCACTCAGCTTGCTATTTATACTGAAAACATTTATTCCTGTCTCAATAGTAAGTCTGATCAGTTCCGTAAGGTCAAATTAGCAGCTGATCTCAAAAATGACCTCCACTCTGCTGTTAACTGGGACAAATAAAGGCTTGTTATTAGGTTGGTGCAAAAATAATGACGTAATGATGTCGTTTTTTGACGTATTTTTTAACGTCAAAAACGACATTATTACGTCATTATTTTTGCAAACTGAAAAAAAACTGCACTCTATCAATCTTCTGAGAGACTTCTTTCTGCCTTCCATCACCATGGCTGATGCTAACCTCCAGGGCAAACATTTTCCGCTGACATGAAGTGGAAAGAATATATTGAATCAATTGCTAGATCTACTGCCAGGAAAGTTGGTTCACTGTGTCGAGCTAGACATTTTTTTCTCCCCAGGATCTATCTTACAAATCTATAATTCGTCCATGCTTTGAATATTATTACCACATATGGTCTGGTGTTTCTGCTATATATTTAATTAATTTTCATAAAATACGAAGAAGAATCTGCAAACTTATTGATCCTGACCTGGTATCTCGGCTTCAGTCACATTCCCACCGCTGTATTGTTGCTTCCCTGTGCCTTTTAAATAAATACCCTCATGGTAAATGTTCTGATGTAGTTTTCTCTATGATACCTAGATTTAAGCGCAGTACTAGATTGGCGGCTAGGTCACATCATGTTACAGTTGAAATAGTTCAATGTAACTGTAAGTTCTATGCTAACAGTGTCTTCTATCGCTTGTGAAACTTTCTTCCGGCTTCTTGCTTCCTAGTCAACTTTCATTTTCAAGTGGAATGTCAATTGTTATCTTCTGTCTTCTTGATTCTTGTTCTTTTATTGTCCTCTTTCCTTAATAGTCTTTTTCCCCCCTCATATTTTCCAACATTCTGTAACTCTGTTTACATTATTCGGACTATTGTCCTCATCTTTGTTGCCATATTTATTACAACGTTTCGGCCGTTGTACGCTCCAGCCTTCTTCAGGTGGTTGGAATGTCGAACTGAACCCTTTATTTCGCTCACTGGGGTAGACAGATGTCCTCAAGGACACATGGCGCAGTGGATAAAGGCGTTGGTTAGATCCGGTGACAGGACCCACAGAGTGTTAGATAATAACCGGTTAAGTCAGTGGAGATTTTTCAGAGGAAAATTAACAGGAGATAACTGATAACTGACATCCATTAAAACATGGCACGTGGAACTAGAACAGTCTACCCCAGTGAACGAAATATACGGTCATATTCCCCGAAACTATTACCTTGTGGAACAATCTCCCGAGAGGATGACAGCTATTAGGTTGGTGTCGTTTTCTCACATATGTTACTATGTGAGAAAACGACATTATTTTTGCACTAACCTAATACGATCTTTGTCTTTTTAAGTTCAAGATCAACCGATGTCTATCCTAATGGTCCTTATAATACTCTTTTTCTGTCTTACAATCTCAATCAGTAACCCTCTACCTTATGTGGCCCTTGAGCCTTGTATCGAATCAACAATTAGTAATAAATAAATAAATTTATTTTTATAGCATTTAATTTTTTTTTTATTCGTATTTTTAATGAATAATGAAAGGTAGTAAGAAACTTATTTTGAATATTTATGCTAAAATTTAAATTAAATCAGCGTCATTCTTTCAGAAATGTTCCCGCGAACAACTGTTCTGGGTACTGACTCCCAAGAGGGTGCTTCCGCAATCACTACAATCATAACGGTTAACGCTTGCCTTGAATGGGTTTTTTCCATTCCTGTTCATATAAACTACCCCTTAAATGTAACCCTCTACCTTGAGTGGCCCCCGAGCCTTGTACAGGATGAACCTTACTGTAAAAAATGATTTTTTTAATAAATCAGGTGTGTTTTTAAATTTCATTTTAATCATTTCTGTTCTCGTCTTATTATAACACGACGTTTCAGCCAAATACCTCCCGGCTATCTTCAGAGGTCCATTGTTTGGCTTCCATTACCTGGATCAGATAGTGAAACAATATATAATGCTTCAGCGTGAACGAACACTTAATGACATCACGTGGACAAAATAACTCAACAGGTATCTCATATCAGCCAGACAATGAACACCTGAAGATAGCTAGAGGGCACTTAACCGAAACATTGTGTCTGTAGTAATAGTTCAATAATAATAATAATAATATCAAATGTTATTGTGTACTAAGATTAAAGATTGTATCATGGCATGATGTAACCATAAGAAATTTGTGAACCTCGTGAAGGTGACACTTAAGAAAAATCAGAAAATAAAAAGAAAATCCTTTACATATGATTCCAATAAAATTCTACAGTTTTCAGCAACCAAAATAAGACAACCTAATATCAAACATTTTTGCATAAATAAAAACTTTTTATGTGAGCTGTACTTATGAGAAGATTTAGTTTTGTATTTCTTTAAGGCATATGCTACCAGGGATCCTTTCAATGAGTCTATCAGGACCTCTTCCAAACAAACTCCCAACCCCAACTGAAATTGTCTTCATGTGCCACATTTTTTTAAAAGATTTTCACGTCAAGATCCTTGTATTAAAGTTCTTCAAAGATATAGTCTACAAGAAATGTCTTGTCAAAATTTCTGCTTTGGGGGTCTTTCATCACTATGTCTGGTTGAATAGCTTTGTCTGCCATTTTGTAATGTAAATCCTATCAAATTGTTACAGGTCATATATCTGTAACCGGGTTTGGACGGTGTTCATGCCAATTTCTTGCAGATTCCTTCCGTAAAAGCTGCAGATTTTCCCGTGTAGATATTGGTCCGCCATGAAATGCCGAATTTTATATTCGGTGGATGTTAATACCATGCAACCTAATACAAGATGATCAATTGTTTCTGAGTATTTATTTATTTATTTATTATTATTATTATTATTATTATTATTATTATTATTATTATTTCCTTTGATTTCTGGTGTCTACTCATTTCTTTCCAGGTCCCAACCAAAAACCTTAAGTCAGAAATGGCGTCATGACATCTACTGAGCAGTTTTGAAAAAAAATCACATATTTTACATAGATAAAGCCCTTCGAAAAGTGTGGGTCGCACTTTTGAGAACAATATTTTGTATTTCTTTAAGGCATGGGCTACCTGGAATCCCTTCAATGATTCTATTGAAACCTTTTCCAGTCAATCCGAGTGCTCCAACTACAACTGGAATTATTGATGTCCTCATGTGACACATTTTTGAGATTTCCATTTCAAGATCCTTGTATTTTGATTCAAAGATACATTGTTATTATCATTCACAACGTGGCCGAGTGGTTAGAACGTTTGCATTCTGACCATGAGACACGGGTTCGAATTAAACCCTGATCGATTTGTCAAGAAAGAAACTTGATTTTATCGAACTGGAGGGGTCGATCTCAGCGTGCAATACCTTTGGAAAGTGCCTGAAAACCAAATCCTTGTGAGTGAAATTGGGTAGAGAAAATCCCTTGGGGGCCGTTGATAGCTGTGCTAGCAAACACTCAAGTCATCATGTCCGAGGGTTTGAGCGTACTGGCCTTGTTCAAATTGTTGATCACGCTAAATAAAAGGCTCTTTCCCAAGAACTGCAACTAAGGTCTGCTCAGCTTAGTTGCAGAATAAACCACAGGTGGGCTCTGTGGTTGTTGAAGCGTTTGCAGTAGGGATTGGCTAGCCACCTGAGTAGACGGGTATCCTCAAATAAGAGTGGCCAGCTATATATTATTTACAACATATAATGCTAGTCGCTGATAAGAACTTCATTATTGTCAACGAGTAAATAGCATTTGGCTTAAAGCGATCATCAAATCTGCGACCCGATGATGACGTAACGTGTGAAAGTACTAATCACGTGCATGTCGTTTTTGGTTTTATCTCCATTGTATCTATCTACCTATCTATCTTAGCCTGTTTCTATCTATCTACCTATCTATCTTAGCCTGTTTCTATCTATCTATCTATCTTAGCCTGTTTCTATCTATCTATCTCAATCTGTTCATATGTATATCAATCTGTTCTTATCTATCTCAGACTGTTCCTATCTATCTATCTATCTATCTATCTATATATATATATATATATATATATATATATATCCACCTCTATCTATCTAAATATATATATATATATATCCGCTTCTATCTATAAAAATATATATATCCCCGCCTCTATCTATCTCTCTCTCTCTATATATATATATATATATATATATCCGCCTCTATATATATATATATATATATATATATATATATATATATATATATATATATCCGCCTCATATATATATATATATATATATATATACGCCTCTATCTATAAAAACAACTCTATTCCAAATATTGCACACTTTTTTCCCACAAAAATAGCAAATTTTAAACAATTATTTGGATGCATGTCCGTTTGTGTGCGCGCGCAGGCTCTTGCCTGCTGTAGAATTTGTGATGTCAACATTTCCTGGATTGTTATCAAAGAAGGAAATGTGAAAATCCATCCTGGAAAATAAGAAACGAGAAATAATGACATTTTTCTCGCATTGACGCAAGCGAATACCAAATGCGATCTTGCTCGTCTATCCAAATATCGATTGTTGCAGCTTTTTAAAGCCGAACACTCAGAATTGGTTTTTGTTATATACCGCGACAAATCGACGTGGGCGGGCGATATGGCTAATTTCGTGAAGTCGTTTCTTTTTTCAACCGTGCTTTCTTTTCCGCCGCCGTAATATCTTTCAATGCAGATTCTTTCATATTCAAAAAAAATAAAATAAAATAAAATATCGATTAGGTAACTGTTTTACAACTTCTGTTTCTTTTCTTATCGGCTAATTTTGAATCTTCAAAGGACTCCTTTACAATCAGTGATCGTTTTCGGCAACAAAAATAAAATAATGTCAGAAATGGATAAGTCAACCTAAGCCAGAGTTGGCAAATTTTGTAAACAACTCGAAGATCTGTCTGATTATGGATATCACAATTCTAAAACAAAAAACTGAACGTTTTGTGTAGTTAAGTGGGCGGGTAAGTAATGATTTTAATAATTGATTGAATATTAGTCTTAGCTCTTAAGCTACGCAACTTCAGCGACTAAGAACCAAACGGTTTAATAACGTCAGGACCGTTCAGCTTGTTTAGTCGTGTCGAAGTCGCTGTAAGAAACATTGTATGAGCTGGAGTCACGGTTCAAGTCAACAGTTTTTATTGTTGTTTTTAATTACGGTATCAGATGCAAATGCATCCACCAGAAAAAAAAAACAATTCGTTAAAGCAGTAAACAGAAAATAAAATCCTTCTCTGACATACGGCCATATCATATTGGAATACCGGTTCCCATACGATCACAGGCGTCCTACAAAATGTTATACATGTTTATAATGAAGCTTTTATTTCTTATCATGTAATCCTTGAAGAAAAGAAGAACACAGTATCTATATTTCTTAGATGAGGTATTATGCACACTATTTACATTATTCGGACTATTGTTCACATCTTTGTCGCCATATTTATTACTGTGAATGAATTTCTGGGTATTATAAACCTAATGTCTTCAGTAACCATTTTTTTTACTAGTGCTCATACCGCAATTTTTGCTGTTATCATTTCATTTTTTTTTTTTTACCAAAGCTCATATTGAGGTCACATGGCACAGTGGATAAAGGTGTTAGTTAGACCCAAAGAGTGTGAGTTCAATACCCGGTTAGGGCAGTGGAGAACTTGGAGAGGGCAATTAACAGGAGATAACTGACATTCATTAAAACATGGAACAGTCTACCCCAGTGAGCGAAATAAAGGGTTCAGTTCGACATTCCAAGCACCTGAAGCTGGAGCGTACAACGGCCGAAACGTTGTAATAAATATGGCGACAAAGATGAGGACAATGGTCCGAATAATGTAAAGAACACAGTTCAAGGAACTCACGACCAGTTTCTAATTGAAAAGCGTAACGAGCAACGACAGCCAAAATCAGTAGTTGATGCTAACGGTCCACAATAATCTAAATTTAGATTACTTTTTTCTGTAGTATATTAAAAACTAAAATAGACTCGTGGCCTGACGATTGCGTCTAGCATGAAACAGCCTATCGCCTATAAGTATTAACTTCAATGTTAACTTTTATATTTACACACGCTCTATATATGATATTGTGCACTATATCCCATAAATATGGCACATCTTAAGAGTATATTTCTTCATATATATATATATATATATATATATATATATGATTTCAAATCTTCGAGAATATCGACCCAAATGGTCAACGCTTTTCCAAAAGTTATACACGTTTGTCATGAAGCTTTTATTCCTTATCCTGTAATCATTGAAGTAAAGAACACAGTTTCCAATTAAAAAGTGTATCAAACAACAGCCAGAATCAGCTGTTGATGCTAACGCTCCACAGACATCTACGTCCGCGATGTAAATAATCAAATCGAATTTAAATATTGGCAAATTTGGCATAAATTAGTTTATTTTCTATTACAAAATAATCTTAATAACTTTTTTATTTACCCTTACAAAATCATTTTATTTTATAATGTCTTAGAGCAAACCACATTTACAAATAAAAAGTCCGTTATGTGCTGTAAAGATCGCCAAATTGTAAACATCTACTTTTACAAGTATGTATGTACATGTATTCATAAATTTAGATTAGTTTTTTCTGTTTTTTTTAAAAACTAAAATTTATTTGTTTATAAACTTAAAATAGTTTCTTATTGAGCATGTTATTAAAAATGCATTTATAAATAAAATACAGAACTGGGAATGGTTTTTTTGTGGTTGATTTAACCTAGAAAATGTTACTGAATGAGGAACAACGGAAATGTAGGTTGGAAATGAAATGGTAATCTTTATAACATCAACAAAATAAAATACTCTCCAGCAGCATGAAGTAGGTAAACCACTAATAATGGTTAAACTACTTAGAGAGCATATTACCCCTCTACTTACAATAGTGTCCAACGTATTTATGAAGATTGGGACATACCCATTAGTGTTCATAGGTACATAGGTATATAACAGTGGTTTAGCCTAATGACAAATAAGTTCGGAGACAAGTAAATTCGACTTAACAGATTACCGACATAAGGAGAGGTATACCTGTGTGTGTATGTATATATAATATATATATATATATATATATATATATATATATATATATATATATAGAGAGAGAGAGAGAGAGAGAATTAATATATAACCCCACAAATCAGGCCCTATCAACATTTCTCACCCACTCAAGACAGACATGCTTGCGGAGGTGTTGAGACTTCACACTGATATACACACCAATAGTAATATACACGCTTACACACATCATACTCACGGACTCCCTAAGAATCAAATAATGCACACACACTTAACAGAGACACATGCCCTTCCCAGGAACCAATAAACCTGTCAAAATGATCAAGGGAATTCAGAGCAGCATGAATCCACCCAGCTTTTATCTTAAATAACAACTTAAAAGAGACTGTTTGACCAACACAGGGACTGACCAAGATTTATGATAAAAAATACAGACAAAAATTCTTTTTCTCCATCAAGTCATTCATTTCTGTAGCTCACTGCTACTAACAAGCTTATTTTTCTCCTGATGATGGCCATGCTGGCCGAAACTAGTTGAGGAATCTAATTGAAATAATAAAACGAAAAAAATATTAATATACAACCCAGTGTGTCTGAAAATTTTAATTTTTTTTAAATATTTTTATTCTTCAAAACATATATATATAGTTTTATATTTAGGCAGCAATCCGTTTATGCATGTTTCATTAAAAACGACAGACATGGTACTACCGTTAAGCTTTTTATTTAATTTTTTTATGTTCGAACAATGATGATCTATGAGTTCAAATGCCCCTTAAGGAACTGTGTTCGTGATCAAACTGGACTCATAAATAATTACATCGGTTACACAACTACATGCTTATCCAGACGCCTTACGTTACACCTATCTGATCACAGCTTCATTAGAACCCATTTAAACACAGGCACAAATTTACCAGACTCCATTAGAAACATACTAGTAGAAAACACAAATATATTAAATGTATCCACCTGTAAAAAAAAGATTAAAAATAATGGAAGCTTTAATAATAAAAAAAGAAAAAGCCATCTCTTAACAATATTAACTACAAACAAGGCCACAATGTGCTAACCGTATTCGGAAATTAAAAACATCTCTACAACACACTAAAATATATACATAATGCATACATTCAAGCTGAAAATTCGAATCATCCTTGATAGTGGCTAAAGGTATAGCCGAAAGCGCTCGGAACTATAAAACATTTGGACAGTTTTTACACACTCTTTGTCCAGAAAAGAAGGACAGTTTTTACACACTCTTTGTCCAGAAAAGAAAGCTATTGTTCGAACACAAGAAAAATTAAAAAAAGCTTAACCGTAGTACCTTGTCTGTTGTTTTTAATGAAACATTATATATATATATATATATATATATATATATATATATATATATATATATATATATATATATATATATATATATATTAAATATGGCATGAGAATATTTATAAATGTTTACCCAACCCCAGAAAGCCAAATATTGGATTTTTTTTCATTTTTGTCACAGATAAACCTCAAAAGCTTTACAAGACGTAATTAAAGACTAATAAAAGCGGGGATAATTATTTTTTGAATAAAGAAAAGAAGCCTTAACATTGGTAAATAAATAAAAATATCAATATGTATATTGAAAGTGAAATCAGATAATTATTTTGACATTGTTATTTAAAGGTAAGGAGTAGAGAGTTTCGCCTTTCGCTTGGTTCGCTTGGCATCGAAGACCTCTCTGATCGTGAGAGTGGAGATTTTGAAGAGCGAGAAAAAAAATTCCTAACTGCTGGTGTTACCAGCTCCACCATGACTCGGGGTGGTAGCACATGTTAGGGTACCAGCTATGGGCAAATAGTGAACCCCCAAAAACAAAACACTATGTAAGTATTAAAATATGTTTTTATAGTCAGAAAAGCAGCAATGCATTTTTATATAAAAAAGGACCAACAATAGATATTTATAGTAAAATGACCAACAATAGATTTTATCTTTAGTTGAAGGCATGAAATTATGTTCAAAATATATTAGGTTGGTGCAAAAATAACGACGTAATAATGTCGTTTTTTGACGTTAAAAAATACGTCAAAAACCGACATTATTACGTCATTATTTTTGCACCAACCTAATATTTAGTTGATGTCGTGAAATTGAGTTCAAAATATTTACATTTCGGCATAAAATGACCCATAGAGGTGTTGATATGCCGCTAAACAAAAAACCCAAAGAACTAGTCAACATGAAAGAACTCGCTCATGATATTAATCCAAATAACATCCTGTATTAAATAAATCAATTTTGTATTTCATAAATATAACGTCAACATAAAACACATCTCACCGCCTCTAACAATCATGTCCACACAAACATATATATGCACAAAAGCTGTGCATCATCTACCATGGATTCAATTGTGAAAACGGAATAACAAATATCATATTTCTATTAGGTTGGTGCAAAAATAATGACATAATAATGTCGTTTTTTGACGTATTTTTTAACGTCAAAAAACGACATTATTACGTCATTATTTTTGCACCAACCTAATATTACTTCAAAGCTCCCAAGAAAATTAAATTTCTGCATTAAATGACCCATAAGGGTTTTGATATGCCGTTAGACAGACAATCACTGCATCCTCCAATTTCTGTATTACGGAGAAGAACTGCGTATGTTCTGTTTTATATTCTTTCATTCCTTAGAATCATTCGCTCATCCTGGGTATGACCATAAACTCTATCTGTCAGCAAGGCCACTGATTGGGATAGAGGTTTTTTAGGAACATGGGACTACCTTTTAATTGCTGTTGTTCCCAGGTTCACCCTGATCCGGGTGGTAGCACCGGTTAGGGTCCCAGCGATGGGCAAATAGTTAACTCCGTAACTGGGGTAAAAACATTATGAAAGTGGAGTACTTTGTACAAAATTATTATCAGCAATAATTTTTTGAAGAAAAATATCTATTACCAGCAATACATTTTTGAAGAAAAATATCTATTACCAGCAATACATTTTTGAAAAAAAAAATATTACCAGCAATACATTTTTGAAAAAAAATATTACCAGCATTCTTTAAGGAAAAAATTATTACCAGAAATAGATTTTTGACAAAACAAAATATTACCAGCAATAAAAATTTTGTCGTCATTAAATAACCCAATGAGGTTGATATGCCATAAACCAAAGCAAACCAAACCAAAGCGTCTATAAATGGTTCGTTATTTTATGCTATAGTTTCAAATTCTTTCTTAACTTAGGATGAATCGTTTACTGCTCTTTTTTGTACTTTGTTTTCCACTGCAAATCCGTGATTTTTTCCAGAACTGGATAATGCTTAATTGTTACTGCATATATTTGCTTGCAACTGGAATCACAGTGTGGCTTTACGTATTGCATTTGAGATGTGGCAATGCCCGGGCCATTAATAACACGTAAGAGAGAACCCTTCTGACAGACAGGAATGGAAAAGACAATTTCAATCATAAAGGTAGGCACATCAGCTGCCGAATACTGATGAGATGAGAAATGCTTTATCGACTTAGATCGATAATCATAACCAGTGAATAGGTTTTTGGTCAAATTCAATATTCACTCGGCAGCAACTTACCAGAAGTTATTTCAATGTATATATCAGGAGAAGACAGTCTTGGGTTAGATTAGTTATCTCTTCTAATTCTCTTTTTTTTAAAAAAAAAAAAAGCGTACCCTGATGAAAAAATGCCCCAAACTCGATGAAAACAATATTTAATCGTCTAAATGTTTATGTTATTACTAAGAGGAAACACAATTATTATTTTGTGGGTTTATTTATTTTTAATCCTTCCTAGCACGTCCGAAACTTTAGTTAAAAACCTTGTTTTTCTGAGTTAACAAAATGGCCAAAAATCGATTCTATCCGTCATTTTTGAGTAATTTGTAAACAGAAGTTAAATTATCCGTTTAAAAAGCTTGTAAAAGATCAATTATATTTTTTCAAAATTTATATAAGGAAAATTAGAAAAATTAAAGTTTATTTCATGCAACTGGAAACAAACCTTATTAATTTTTCAGCAGAAAAATTTAGTTGAAAATGAGAGAAGCGTGTCTAACCGTGGTAACTTGTTTTGGGGATGTGAATTTACGTTTACGTCGATATATCGACAGCTTACGTGAGGGAAAGTTATCGAACGGAAGGACAGAAGTGACAATATTTTCGAATTTTAAGTAAACCAGCTTATTTAACTATACGGTAATTTTTTAAAATTAAATACTTTCAAAAGTTTAATATTTTATTGATTTTTTTAGATACGCTGGCTTTATAGCCTCACGTTTGAAGAGGATTTCTGGAAAACTAAAGTTAAATTCCTTCAAAAATCTAATATTTTATTCATTTTTTGTATTTTCTTTTAACCGAGATGCGTCTAAATCTTGCAATGTTTCCTCCCCTAAAATTTAAAATAAAGAAGAAAATAATAAATAATTGCAGTATGTCTCTCACTGAAAAACAATAAATTAATTATATTTAGAAAAATTAAATTAAAATATTTAGTGAAATAGGATGTGAAAAAAAAATTTTGAAAAAGCGACGATGATGGTCAATCAATCGGAGAATTTAACACGTGCTTGTCAGAAGGAAAACAAAAAAGTTTGTGAGGACGGGTTCTTGCTGTCAGGGAAAACATCTCTTAAACCACGTGATATTTATGTCTCATACGTCCATCCATATATTTGAAAAAAAAAAAAAAAACGTTTTTAAATCTTTTTAAATACTCAAAAAATATTTTAAAATTCCTTGTGTATCGCAGATTCTAATAAGCTTTCAAATTTATGATCTGTATAAATAGATCTACTTAATAACAGTATTTCCCAAATAGGACGGTTTGAAACTTAATTTTAAAATATTGAACACATTTATCGCTTTTTGTATTTAAAATTGAAAAAAAGAACAAAAGTTCTTGTAAAAATTCATTCACCATCGGAAAAATATTTTGGCTTCAGACAATATTTTCCTTAACATATATTATCCATAAAAGCCATTAAAAGCTTTTCTAATTAAATAATGTCTTAGTTTTATTGGGTTTTGTATTTTACAATTCACAGCTGAATTTTGGATAGCTGTGTATTTCAATTTTACAGAGAAAATCGATTATTTATATTCTTCAAGGTCTTCTGCTTTTAACTAATATAATCACTAAAAGGCACGTCGTCGAATTTCTTGAGTTTTTATAAAATTAAGTAAAGTTCGGTGGTAACAGATGTCAAAAAAAAAACATTTTTCCCATGACTTTTTAAAAAAAACATGTCTAAAATAATTTAATTCATTTGTAATAAGTTCTGAAAGTTTCATTAAAATCCGACAATTATCTTGGTCATCCCATAAGTTCTGTCCGAATTTTGAATAAAGAAAACGAGTGACCAAGTGTTACATTTAATTACAGATTCAATCAACAATGTATTTTCCCCGATTATCTATGACTTCCTTCCATCTATTAACAAGCTTACTAATTCCATTACTGTAAAATTCTTTTGGCTTTGATTCAAAGAACTCACAGATGTCAGTTTTAACCTCTTCCTGTGTTACAAAAGCTGTTTCTTCCAAATGATTCTGTAAGCTACAAAACAAATGGTAGTCTGAAGGAGCAAGTGTGTGGGGTCGCGCATTATCCTGATGAAACATCACCTCTTTTCGATTCACTAGAGCAGGTCTGTTTTCCTCAAAGCTTGGTTCAAACGCCCTAATTGCCGACAGTATATTTGAGCATTAATTGTTGCATTAGGTGGTAAGAATTCAAAGTGGATTATTCCTTGGCGATCCCACCAGATTGAAAGAAGAACTTTTTGCCCATGAAGTTCCCTTCTCGGCCGTGGCTGGGGTCCTTCCCCTTTACCAAGCCACTGTCTACAACGCTTAACATTTCGATAAAAGATCCATTTTTCATCGCCAGTCACAAGTCTGTCCAAAAAAGGTGAAACAATTTGGCGAGAATGGAGAGAAGAGCAGATGTCAACTCGGGATTTGAGGTTGTTTTCAGACAATTCATGAGGCACCAATTTTCCAAGTTTAGGAACTTTTCCAAGTTGTTGAAGATGACGATGAACAGTTGTATGGTTTGAACTGAGAACCACTGCCAATTCCTCAACTGATAAAGCAGGATTTTCTTCAAAGGCTGCTTCAAGAAGCTTTTCATCAAACTCAACTGGACGTCCAGTTCGATCTTCATTTTCAAGGGTGAAATCTCCACCTCTGAATTTTGCAAACCATCTTCTGCAAGTTTTTTCATTCACACATTCCTCTCCATAAACCGAGTGAATGTTTCTAGTCGCTTCGGCTGCTGAGTTTCCTTTCTTGAACTCATAAAGCATTATGATTCTTGGGTATTTCCATGTTAGCAGGGTTTTAATTAAACAAAATTTAATTTTATTGTTCTCTGAAATAAAATTTGATCAGTTTAAATGCATCTAAACATAAAAATAATGTTCAGCTCCATTAGACATTATAAAATACTCTTTAAATTTCGTTCATTTTAGCAAAAAGTTAAAATTCGGACAGAACTTATGGGATGACCTGATATTTGATATTTGCAAGAATTTCTAAATCAATGTGTTTTTCACCTGAAAAAAGGCGCTAAAAACTAATGGTAAATATTACGTTGACCATTGACGTAAAAAAAAAAAACTTTCGAAAATCTTGAACTTGCTAGAAAGAATGAAAAATATTAATAAAATAATCAGAAAATAATTTTGTCTTTCCTCTTGATAAAAACATAAGCATTTTTACGATAAAACTTCTTTTCGTCTCGAAAAGGACCTCCAACTGTGAACTGACGCAGGAAATGGCTGGTTAAATTTAACGCCTCAAAAACAAAACTGCTCTCTATTACTCATCACAGAGAACCATCCCTGACCACCATGTTTGACGCTCAACTTCTCAAGCGTCCCTTTTTGCGACTACTCGGCCTGCTGACCTTACATGGACCAAATACATTGAGTCAATAGCTTCCTCCAACGCAAGGAAAGTTTTCTCCCTGTGCCGCGCCAGGAAATTTTTCTCTCCGGAATCGATCCTTCAAATCTACAAATCGACCATTCGCCCTTGCATGGCGTATTGCTGCCATATATGGTCTGGTGCCTCTTCTGTTTGTCTCAAGATTCTTGACAAGATCCAGAGATGGACATGCAACGTAATTGCCCCTGATCTGGCATCTCGTCTGCAGTCGTTCTCGCACAGACAATACCGTCGCATCCCTCTGTCTTTTTTTTACAAATACTTTCATGGTAACTGCTCCGAGGAGCTGCTTTCCAGACTTCATGAATTTAAGCGTTCTACTAGGCTGGCATCTCGCTCTCACCTTTTCAAATGTTTTTAAATGTAACCGTCTCTTCTACTCCAATACCTTCATGTCTCGCACCTCTCGCCTGTGGAACTCCCTCCCTTTTTCCTGTTTCCCTGATAGCTATGATCTCCAACTCTTCAAATGTGATGTCAATCGACGTCTCCAGATGCCGTGATCTATCCCCTATCCTTCCTTCTCTTCATCCTTTCCTCTATCACTCCTATTTGGACTTACTCTAATTCTCTGTAACCCCTTGCGTGCTAGTGGCCACCCACCTTGCTTGGGGTGAAACGCTTAAAAAAAAGTTCGAGACCTTTTTCCATCATGTTATGCTGTTTTTTTCGGTGAATTAATGTTAGGTAATGCTTTGCCTGAAGATGTTTTATTGTTGAAAGATCAAAAACACCATTTAAGAAGGGAATCACAAGATGCTACTTTTTGGTGAGTCAAGCCGACTTCTTTGTGTGTTCATCTAACCACAATTTTTTAAACACAGTATTATGCATCCACAGAAAACATATAGGATTTTTTTTCTATGTCTGGATTTTTGGGGGGAGAAGTTATCATTACTTACACTATTTATATTCGGACTTTATTTTTTTAATTGTATTTACTCCAAGCAAGGCAATAAAGCCGTCGAGACGCAAGTGATTACTGGGTATAGAAGAGTTATAAACAGAAACATTGCTAAGAAACAGAGGAGAAATAATCAAGACACCATATAGCGATTGACATCGTATCTAAATTTTTGCAGATTAATGTTGGCTGGAAATCACGAAGCCGAAAGGGATTTCCACAAGCGTAAATGGCAAGAAAAGAAACTGTTAGTATAGAATTTACGGTTATATCTAGCCAACTCAACCGTGAATTGGTGAGACGACGTCGCTAAGGGATTGGTATACAGGTCTTCTCCTGAAAAGCTACGTTGTCTCGGATCAAATTTTTGGACTGATCCCATCTTTCTTATCAAATCGTGTGTTATACTAGAACATACCTATTCTATTGTAAATAGACTCTCCCAGATATAATAAGTAGTAGCAGTCGCCAGGGAGCTCAGTGGAGTTGAGTGAGTCATGTCGGACATTAAAGTATCAACCTCCACAACTAGATTGCTGCGTCATTAACTATTATTTCAAGTTCCTAACGTTTTGTACGTCGAACCCTTTTAGGACCGACTTCGTGAAAATACAAGCCTCCACTGTGAAAACTACTCTACAACATCGTGAAATGAACGTTATCGTAAACAGCCACTCTTCCAGTTCCTTTCGTACTAATGCAGGTGTCACCCACGGCTCCATCCTTGGTTCTCTTTCATAACCGCCCGCTCTCGCTGTAGGAAAACGCAAAGTGCATCTACGCTCAAGCTGTCCAGGCCAAGGTTTAAAGAAACAAAGAAACGCGATTTCTGGAAAATCACCAACCAAATTATGAACAGAGTCAAAACGGCTGAGCCATTGTCCCCATCTTTCTTTTGATCACGTTTCGGCCGTTGGTTCAACTCCGGACTTCCTCAGGTGTATGTCGAGCGGAGTAACCTACGGAGAATTCTGTACAGATCTCATTATTTAATCTATAGGTTTAGATTGTTCTCGTTCCACTGATCATGTCTAGGAATATCGTCAATTAATTATCTTTATTTGGCGCTGTTCAATTAGAACACAAAAGAGTTAGACGTCTGAAAAAATCAGCGCATGTGCTGTTCTATGAGGATCTCCTTAGCAGGCCTAGCGTACAAATAAATACAATATGGGAGCCAAGGCGTCTTGAGAGTCTCATCTAGATACATGGGAGAACCCTCAGTCGTAGACCGTCTGAATGAACTAAATCACCCAACCTGAGGATGTTTCTAACTGGGAGCCACCTGCAAGGTTATACGCCACTTTCATCAAAACCTGTCACCAGAACGTGCATATCCGTGATACATGGTCCAGGTCTTGCACCTGATGGACGACGTGTGGTCGCCGTTCCGTTGTGAGCGGCACGCCGAGCGTTGCAGCTCTTGCCTATCATCAATCTGACTGAGCGTCGGGGATATACGGGTATATTCGATCTCGTATATGTGTACCTCAGTGTCATTTTGTTGGTAATAATGAGAGAATTGGAGTACTCAAGGTCACATTTGGACGTTGGGGATAATGGCTCTCCACAACATCCTATCCTTTGTAGTTCTCAGTAACATTTGTCTTTTCAATATCACTCCTAGTCCTTCTTTCTCTGCCAACAATTTACTCAAACTCTTTTGGCACGTTACTCGCTGTTTCTTCTGTGCCTCTATATGTTCTATGTGTGTCAAATTCTCCAAGTCTTCTTTCCTCTTCGTGTGTCCAGAAATTTCAACTGTCTCTTTCTGATTTTAGTATTAGTGTTCTTTTTGTTTTCATTTTCCTTAAAACTCCCTTGTTACTAGTTCGGTCGATGGTATTCTCAGCATCCTTCTGTAGAACTACATATATGTTGCAACCATTCTCTTCTTCATCTGTGAGATAACTGTTCAGCATCCATTTCCATATAGCAATACTGATATTAAATAACAGTTTAGCAATCTTTTTTTTTTCTCTGATTAAATTTTCCTGCTTCTTAATACTTTGCTTAGCTTTTGGAAGGCATTTTTCGCTTTTCCAGAACTACTTCAGATTTCGGTGTCTCATTTTTTTTTTTTTTTTTTTTTTTTTTTTGTCATCTGTTAAAAAATTGTCTCGGTATTTAAATTGTTTCTCCTTCTTTTAATTTGGGGCCTCCAATTCATTGTCCCCATAATGTGATATTTCACTTGATGACAACCATACATTCTCTCTTTTTACAATTGATGCTTAGTCCTTTCTTCTCCCTTTCCTTTACTACCTTGTGTAGGAGTTTTCTTTCTGCCTGCTATCAACACTGGGTGATCTACATATATTTTTAATATTATGTTTACCCGTCATAATAAATCCTGGTAGGACATCATGTTCTCTCAGGATCACATCGATGTTAAGCTTGAATGAGTCTAATGAGATGACACATCATTATCATGCGCCACTGTCTGTTTTTGTGTTCACAGAATTCATTTCTATCCGTATGCACCATTGTTATTAGTTCTGGATTATGCTACAGGATAATGAGGTCTTTTAAAAAAGCTCAAGACTCTAGGAACAGTTATTAGGTTTGTGCAAAAATAATGTCGTTTTCTCAGATATGTTACTATGTGAGAAAACGACATTATTTTTGCACCAACCTAATATATCTGGGGAAAATGATTTGCGTTCGACAGAGAAACAAAATTACTCTGGGAGATTAAAACCTAGACCTACACTCCAATCAAAGCCTAAAGACTGGAGTTCATATGTAATGTATGTCGGATCGGACTGAGGAATCGGTAGATCCGAGTTCAAATCCCAGTCGAATCCATTACATTCACTTACGTGCTAATACCCTTGGGAAAGGTATGAATCCTCTTCTCTCCCCAGCTAGGGGTAAATAGCAGGACAGACCGGGTTCTATAGCCTTGGATGGCAACTTGTCTACCGCAGAAAGAAATGGCAACCTACTGCGTGAAAAAAAATCTGCCTCGTCAGTCGTGTATCGAAAGATACATGATCGCCTAAGCGTGTATCATGCATGGTACATAACTGACTGACTGAACTAGATCCATACAAGTTTTTTTTCCAGTGAAATCACTCTCGCATTAGAGCCTTTCGCTATTTTTTAAAATCTTTTAACCCATAGCACATAATTGACTGACTGATACATAAAGCTATTACAAAAGAAACCTGAAAAATAAAAAAATAAATGACAGGAACTCGCTCGGGAGCAAAATAATCTTGTAAACTTGAGGGAAAAAAATTAGCAATCAATACGCCAGTGATTTTTTTTTTTTTACACGATTGTTCACCAACAAATAGAAGACCCAGCCATAATTCAAAATAGACGGCTTATTTGTAAGGATATGTAGGATAGTAATTGGTTAACCTAAACTTGAAGAGGTTAAGATTGTAAATCGAAGTCTGGTGAGACGACACATCATTGTCTTACGCCCCTTTCTATTTTTGTGTCTTCATTGAATTCATTTTCTATCCGTATGTAAACAGCTTGCTCTCAGTGTTAGTTCTGGATTATTCTACATGATAATGAAGTATTTAAAAAAAAAAACGCACGATTTTTCGCCCAGTAGAAAGTGCAAGAGCCACTCAAGATATGTTTGGTATCTGTCGGTCTCGAAAGGCCATGGATATACGCCCAAAGAGTTAGCCTCAGATGCTAATAGAAGTGCAGCATTTGTTATGGCTGTACAGGCCCACAAAAGGAGTAGCAGTCTCGATTACTGCATGTGAAGACCCTCCCGTGTGTGTTTGTTTTTTTTTTTTGTTTGTTTGTTTTGTTTTTTTTAGCCCTGTTCTCCACGACGGCAAGCCCCCGTTCCTCCTCTCCTCTACCCAATCCTCGTGTCTCCAGCGTGAGCGATCGTTAGCACGTAAAGTAGAAGGTTTAAAGTCGAGAATTTCAGGTTGTGAGGATATGTAGGATAGATATTGGTTTACCTGGGCTTGAAGAGGCTAAGATTGTAGATTGGGGAAGCATTCTCTCGGGTTCTTGGTAGGGGCCTGTCCGAATGGAAGTTCCTTATCCCCAATGGAATACAGAAGAAATGGGATGGTTCGCCCCCGTGTATATGTTATGGTAGATAGTTAAAACTGATGTGACTAAATATTATAGCTCGTCAGAACATTTTCCATAGAAATAGCAAGAGACTAGTGAGAGACTTTTATCATTTCGTCTGTGGGAAAGCAATTGGGCCGTCCCTGCCCAGATATGCCAACAATACTCCGTTTTTAGTTTGAACTGATAGTTGTCAAAATACAGCATAGCAGGTGGAGCCTGGTACTTTCTAGAGCGGTAAAAGAAGCCGACCTTTTCTCCAACGTCCTTAGCGATGGATCGTATATATGTGTTCCACTTGATCTCTAGTGTGATGATTATTATGCTAATGTTGGACGCATTCATTTGCAGTTTTATGCGTTTTTTTTTTTATATAATTTTACCGGCGGACCAAACTGTTTTTAAATCCAAAAATAAATTACACGTTCTCGAAGTGAAGAAGACGAAGTAATTATTTTCTCACGACAATGTTTAAATTTCACCTTTTCGCTTTCTAAGGCCTGGCGAAAATTTATTCAACTAAACCTCATTTTATTACTCCATTTTGAATTGATATCTCGTAATGTTCTAACATTATACTTATGTCTTATACATCTGATTAAAATTCCCACCCTTGCTAAAATTCGTCACTGCTATCTGCAATTCCACCTCTGTGAGTGAAATGGCTCCAGCCTGAGAACGACTGATTATAACAATATTGATATTATTTCTATCACCATTAGACTCATTATTAATGCATATGACTGGAATCCTTCCACTTGCTAAAATTCCGCTGAGAGTTGACATTAATCTTCAGAGAGCCAGATGCTTCCTGTCTGAGAATGGCTGATTTCTACAAAAATTGCTCTTTTTTTTCTATTTTTTTTCTTTTTTTTTTTTCACCAGTATACTTTTGGGTACAAAATACAAGTACGGACACGATAAATTCCGACCCTGCTCCACGGTCATGGTGCTTATTTGGGGAAGTACGCTTCTTCTACAAATATTCGACATATCGGCGTAATTATTCTCTTCTAGGAGTTATTCTGTCAGAAAACAAGCGCCATCACTTCTACTTTATTGAATTCTATTTCAATGAAAAATTACCACCAGTACAGACTCTTCCAGACGACATTTGCATTTGGTACAAAAGAATAATTATGATATATACAGAACTGAATTCAGTATCTGTCTATATTTCTGAGATGAGGTATTGTCTACATTATTTACTATTGTCCTCAGCTTTGTTGCCATATTTATTACAACGTTTCGGCCGCTGTACACTCCGGCCTTCTTCAGGTGGTTGGAATGTCGAACTGGTGGTTGAGGTGTTGTCCTCAAGGACACATGGCACAGTGGATAGAGTCGTTATTTAGATCCAGTGACAGGACCCAAAGATTGTGAGTTCAATGCCCGGTTAATGCAGTGGAGAACTTTCAGAGAGAAATTAACTGATAACTGGCATCCATTAAATATGGCACGTGGAACTAGAACAGTCTACCCTAGTGAGCAAAATAAAAGGTTCAGTTCGACATTCCAACCACCTGAAGAAGGCCGGAGCGTACAACGGCCGAAACGTTGTAATAAATATGGCGACAAAGATGAGGACAATAGTCTAAACAATGTAAATAATGTAGAACTGAAATTCTTTTACACGCTTAGCTGGGCACTTGACCAGTTCCCTTTATATGTAAATGTTTCGTATTAATGTCTGAGGGACTCTAACTTTTTTTTCCAGTCGACTGAGTATCGTTTTCAGCCCATTTCTTCTTTCTTCTGCCTAAACTGGAACTTAATAGGTTGGCGTTGGAAAGACTCTTGGCTCATATGACGTATGTCGGAGTTAGCTCCTCCTTGGCTCCTTAACCCTGTCACCAGGGGTCTCTCTCTTCCCTGGCTATAAATACTCGCTGACCATTCGCCTCTTCCTCCTTTTGCCTCAGGCTTTCAGCCTTGCCATCTCGCAGATGTGAGCGCTCATAGATACAGCGTTTCCCAAATGCTGGGAACACGCTAAGAACAATACACGTACGTACGAACACTCACCACAATACAACACACACGCGCGCATAATATTCACCACACGGTACCCTGTCCATGTAACTTGTAAACTTTCTTCTTATTAATACATATATTTGTTTGTCTTGTGTTTGTTTTTCTTTGCCTTCTTTGGACTTAATTAAAGTTCAACATTCTCATGTAGTTGGACCGGCTAGCAAGAAATTCCTACCCTCGTGGATTCATCTACATGTCTACATATACTCAAACATCGCCGACACGGTCATCTACACGTCTCCATACCATTTCAGCTTTCTCTTCTTCACCGGGGTCATGAGCTCTTTCATGGGGTCTATTTCTTGTCTGATGGCGTCTGGCACTGCGTCACTTGTGATGAGGTCTGCCGGTGAAATTTCTGGCGTCCCTGTCAACTTTGACCTTCAAAAATTTAAATTCAGTGTCAACCTTTTTTCCTTCTGTTTTCCTAACGCTTTTTCTTTTATTATATTCTCTAACACTCAGTACCCGCAACTTACATCTTAGTGGCTTTATTGCCTTCCTTGGGGGCGAAAGGATTTTTTTAAAGGATGGTTAGGTAGCATCGAATTTCTAATCCTAGAATAAGAGAATAATACAAACGAAAAATGAATAATACAAAGAAAAAAGAGTGCGTACGAATAGAAAATGAATTTAATATTAGGTTGATGCAAAAATAATGACGTAATAATGTCGTTTTTGACGTATTTTTTAACGTCAAAAAATGACATTATTACGTCATTATTTTTGCACCAACCTAATAAATACACAAAATAGAAGACAAGTATGTGTCTTCTCACTAGATCTATTCCATTTTTACAGCGATGTGATCCCGGGAGAAGTACAAGTCCTGCAATGATTTATTATTGGTGAGAGCAATCTTAAGAACACAATATATGCAGATGACACGGTGCTGAGACCAGGTACAAAGAAAAACTCGAAACTCCTGGAGAAGGTATTAAAGGAAAGTGTGAAAAAGGGACTAAGCATCAATTGTAAGAAGACAGAATGTATGATTGTCAGCAAGAGGAATAACCCAAAATGCGAGCTACACATCAGAGATACCAAAATCAACCAAACACAAAAATTTAAATATCTAAGAAGACTTATAATAGAAGACAGGGAATGCGACACTGAAATCCGAAAGTGTGATGGAATAGCGAAAGATGATTTCCAAAAGTTAAGTATAGCATGAAGAAAAAAGAAAAAAAAATCGTTAAAAACGAAAAAAAAATGAGCTGAACTGCTATGTCATAGCAGTCCTCCTGTATAGGAATGAATACTGGACAAAATTTCCACAGATGACGAAGAGAATGGAGGCGAGACAACACAAATGTGGTGCTACAGAACGATGCTGAGAATCCAATGGACCGAACTCGTAACGATGGCGTTTTTAGGAAAATTGTAACCAAAAATAGGCTAATACTAAAATCAGTAAGAGACACTTGAAATAGTGGCGCATGATAATGATGTGTCGTCTCATTAGACTCATTCAAGCTTAACATCGATGTGATCCTGAGAGAACATGTCCTACTAGGATTTATTATGACGGGTAAACATAATATTAAAAATATGTGTAGATCACCCAGTGTTGATAGCAGACACAGAAAGGAAACTCCTACACAAGGTAGTAAAGGAAAGGGAGAAGAAAGGACTAAGCATATATTGCTATATGGCAATGGATGTTGGACAATTATCTCACAGATGAAGAAGACAATGGTGGCAACACAAATGTGGTTCTACAGAAGGATGCTGAGAATACAATGGACCGAACTCGTAACGAGGTAGTTTTAAGGAAAATGGAAACAAAAAGGACGCTTGTATTTAGAATCATAAAGAAACAGTTAAAATTTCTAAGACAGTTAATGAGGAAAGAAGGCTTAGAGAATATGACACTCACAAGACCTACTGAAGGAAAGAGGGTGATTAGAAAAAAACTAGTAACATTCCTAAAATCTGTTTGGATTAGTTCCGGTAGAAATAGTTTTAAATAATTGCTGACCGATTTTTTATCACTGACATTTTTGCATTATATCAAGTATTAAGAATATAGTAATCAGGGTCTGCAAATTGGAGGAGAGAGTTATCAATGATAATGTTCTGTCTTAAAATCCGTGGTTATCTCCCTTTAAACCTTTCTCTGTTTTATTATTATTATTATTATTATTAAATGTACTTTTTGTCACATAAAATTTACTGAGAAGCAAGGAAATTTTAATTTCTGAAAATGCGGCCCAGAGAAAAAAAAAGTTTAGAAAACACTGAGCTACAAAAGATGAGAAGATGTGCAGAGTCATGATTACCCACTTCCAGAAGTGAAGCGACACTAAAGAAAAAATTAATAAAAAATATTAATAAAATGATTAGAATGTTTCATGAATTGATATACGAGACACGTTTTAAACGGCTAGCGTGATTCAGAATCATGGCTCTGAGCCAGATTCTGAAGCTATATATATATATATATATATATATATATAAAATCGATGGAACACCACTAGGGAAGCAGTCAAACAACTGTACCAGGACTTATTAGGAAGTGCGTCATTAATGATTTCCGTCTTGATTCCATCCCATCAGTAATATCGTCTGCAATTCTTCCTTTGTTGAATTCTGTGTTGACCTCCCGAAATCTTATGCTCGTAAAATTAGAGAAGTGAAAAGATTTAATTGTCCATAAAATTTGGAATCTGGTTTTATGCTTTTCTTCTTCTTTATATGCCGTCTTCCCTCTGAACATAGGCGATTATGACTCTCCACAATTTCCTTTCTTTTGTAGCTCTTAATAAATTTTGTCTTTTCATTATTGCTTCTAAACCCTGTTCCTCCATCCATTTACTTAAGCTCATCAAGCATGTTATGTGTTGTTTTCCTCTGTCCCTCAATCTGTCCTTTTGAGTATCAAATTTTCCAAACCCTCCTTCCTCATAATGTGCCCCAGAAATTTCAACTGTCTATTTCTGGTGTTAAATATAAGATTCCGTTTTGTTTCCATTTTCTCTAAAACCTCGTTGTCAGTTCATGTTATTCTCAGCATCCTTCTGTAGAGCCATATTTTTGTTGCCTCAGGTCTCTTTCTTTCAACACTTCTATTAGGTTGGTGCAAAAATAATGACGTTTTTGACGTTAAAAAATACGTCATTATTTTTGCACCAACCTAATATCTAGGAAGACAGATATCACGTAATAGTTCAGTACACTTTTCTTGGTTTCTAACAAATTTTTTTCTGTCTCTTAATACTCTGCTTAGCTTTTGGAAAGCATCTTTGGCCATCTCAATAAGTCTTCGGGTCCCAGTGCCGCAATTTCCGTCGTCTGTTAAAACACTTCTCTGATATTTAAATTTTTGTAATTGCTTGATTTTAGAATCCTGATTTGTAGTTTACATTTTGACCTCATCCTTCTGCTAGACTTGTATCAGTAAATCATTATTATCTCCCAAAACCTTTTATAATCTAAAAAAAAAAAAAAAAAAAAAAACATATGTGCCTGGAATTTTCAACTGGATTTCTTCCTAATGTTAAGTATTAGTTTCCTTTTTAATTCCATTTTCCTAAAACGACGTCGTTGCTCACATGTTCGGTCCATGGTATCCTCAGGATCTTTCTGCAGAACCACGATTCTATTGCTTCAAGTCTCTTCTTCATCTTGTGAGGCGATTGTCCATCATTTTCTGTCATATAAGAGGACAGATATCCCATAACAGTTCAGTACACTTTTCTTGGTTTCTAAAGTTTTTATGTCTCTTAATACTCTGCTTAACTTTGTTCGGTGCATGTAATTCCCAGAATCCTTCTGTAGAGCCATATTTCTGTTTCCTCAAGTCTCTTTCTGATCTTTGGGGAGATTGTTCAGCACTCACTGCTATATAGGAAGATAGATATCACGTAACAGTTCAGTACACTTTTCTTGGTTTTTAACAAATTTATTTTTGTCTCTTAATAATCTGCTTAGCTTTTGGAAAGCATCTTTGGCCTCTATTAGAACACGTCACAGATATTTAAATTTTTATACCTGCCTGATTTTTTGGTATCTCCGATTTCTAATCTGCATTTTCGGCTCATCTTTTTTTTAAAGACCATGCATTCTGACTACTTGCAGTTTATATTTAGTTTTTTCTTCTTGCTTTCCTTCATTATCCTCTGTAGGAGTTTTTTCCAGTTTTATTTCCCTGTCTAGTATAAATATTGTGTCATCTGTATATCTTATATTGTTAATACTGTGTCGCGCATAATGAACCCTGGTAGGACATCTAATTCTTTCAGAATCGCCTCACTTTTACGGTTAAATAAATCCGGTGAGAAAGCACATTCTTGTCTTACACCGCTTCCTGTTTATATATCTGCTGAACTCATGACGAGATATATATATATGTATATATATATATATATATATATATATATACTTCACAGCCTTTGAGCTGCGTTACAGATATTCGGAGCATATTTTCTTTATTGCATTGGTTAAAATCAACCCACCAACCAATGCCAACACCAAAATAAAGAGATTAGTGTGGGTAGGGTTAGGGCAGTGGTTCCCAACTGATCTGGCGCTATGTCCGACCTTGGTACTTCTAAAATTCTGGTCCCCCCCCACTGTAATATTTATTTCTTACATATTCAAAATTTTACTGGAATTCACGTGAAAGAAGATTAAAAGGCCACTAACTTGGTCTCTAAACAAGCCCCCCAAAACTATGGCGTCCATGAAAGAGAAAAATTAAAAAAAAAAAAAAAAAAAAAAAAAGACAGTCGAATATATATTGTTTCAAAACATATATTAGAGAAGTGAAAGGTAGAAATATAAAATATTTGAATGAAAGTTTATTCTGTAAGTTACTTAGATTATTTCAGTCATGAAATAATAATGTAAAAAGAAATTTGAGCTCACTAGAAAACAATTCAGTTAATGACTGATTCTCGAATTGCCCCCATATTCTGTTAGTATAGTAAGCCGAGGGGTGCACATACTACGCATGCCCCACCGGTGGAGCATGCACCCCACGTTGAGAATCATTGGGTCAGGAACTAGAAAAGACAATTCTGACCAACTTCGTGAGATTCATTTTCCCACAAATACTCTTGGAAAAGGTAAGAACACCTCTCTTCTTCACCACCAGTCACGGTTTAAATAGTAAATCAGATTAGATCTAAGATGAAGAGAAGATCAGACAGAAGTAGCAGCGATGTCCTTATCTCCCACACTACAACTAATTCAAACCTTGCCAACTGAATCCATGAAAAAAAGAAAAACAATTCCGTGTTTTCTTTTCTCACCGTGGTGATATTTTTCCCCTACCGTTCCTTTGTCAAACGTCGTCTCTACCACTCGTGCCCGTGTTTGAATCATTCAGTGCCTCCACGAGGTCTGAAACCTGACATGGCTCAGGATGCCAAGTCGGGACTGGAACAGTCTCGCCCACTGGTCGTATGGTAGGGTGGTTCGATGATCTTGGTTGGAAATTCTGGCTCTAGCTTTGCCTTCTTATTTATTTTCTCTTCCGTTTTCCTCCTCTCCACAAAAGCGGAACAATCGAAATAAATTGTTCTTCGCCAAGATGGACGGTCGGCTGCTTCTGTTTCTCAGATGTTAAGCTTGATTACGGATTGAAGGAGGGACGACTTCAATTCATATTTGAATGTTCGTTTTGAGATTCTGCAATGTCGTTTGCCGTTGACGAGCTCACTGTAAAATGCACCACATCCCTTTTCCTGGTTTTGTTTGCACCGACGCAACTGGAATCGAACCATCCTTGGGTTAATC
>OZ010607.1:17492679-17540179 GCA_963932145.1 Acanthosepion lycidas | reverse complement strand
CAGCATATATATATATATATAATATATATGTGTTTGTGTGTATGTATGTATATATAAATAAAAAGAAAGAATAGTAAGATATATAATCCTCCGGCGTTCTTATAGATATTTTTATTTTTACAAAATAGTGCTCAATGTAAATTTACAGAGCATTAATATTATAAATTGATTTAAAATATGGTTTTTCCGCATACATACATATACATATATATATATATATATATATATATATATATATATATATAAACTTAGCAATATGTTTCTTTCTAATCATGGATTTTCGGTCGCAAAACATTTCCAATAAACCGTTAACGCCAAAGGAAATTGGAACGGGTTGTTTTTCTATAATATTAACTAGCAATCTTTCCGTGAAACGTTTGCAAAGGTCAAATTTTATCATTATTAATTTCCTCGAACATACCATTAATATATTTACTTATTCCATGTACTTATAAGTTTTCTCGCGCACGCGTGATGCTGCTTTCTTGTTCCAGCCTGTAATCTGGTCGACAGCGCATGCGTAATAATGATTTACTGATTTGCATTATCATTGTACAACAAAAATAACAGGTTTATCTATTTTTTATTTTCGAAGATAAAATATTCTTACCTTTCGATTCTGAGTTACCAAACTTGAATGTTACAATTCTTTTCAGAGGTCATATCTTTTTAAGACGTGTCGAACGAGGCTCTTCACGTCTTCTATTTTGACCCTCTAAGTAACTCGTGCTCACTTACTACCAATCTTTCTTCTTGTTCTGTCATCCAAAGAAAGACTCAAAATTCTGAAAACCGTTGAAATACAAGGTCAGTAGCCAACATTAAATAGGATATCTTTCTGAATATATCATATACTGAAGCATGTATTTAAAACAAAAACACCTATAAATTTAGTTTGACAGTTGTAGATTACGTCAGCCTTAAGTGACTTAAGATTAATGGCACCAAACTAAAAAATGGCGGAAATTGCCAAAGACATTTTGATAAACAGACTGATAACGTCTGATACTCGAATGCAAAAATCAAATGAATTTTAGAAAGTTTTCAAATTTTAATTCTGAGATAAAGCAACTTTGTTGGAAAAACTAAATAAAGAGTTAGACATACGCACCTGCTGTATGTTCAATACACACACACACACATATATATAACAATTTCTTAACTTTTGCTTCTTCGCTTAGTTTAAATTTAACAGATGTCATATTCGATTGGTTGATCAGAGTAAAGCCCACAGATCTTATAACTCCACCTTTTCCTTTTTTTCGTGAAAAGAGGTTGTATTTTGCTTTTAATTTAAATAAATCTTTCACTCGCCAGTAATTTACAATTGCCTGATGAGTTGCATTGATACACACCGAAACTCGATTGCAATTGTGTCGTGATTTTGACATTTTTTCCGGGTAATATCCTTAGATATATATATATATATATATATATAGGAAAGAACACGTTAGGTAAATAATCCGGAGTTCTTTAGTATTTTTGTTTTTATTTAAAAAAAAAAACAGTGCTCCATGCAGAAGTAGAGCTTAAATTATAATTATTTTTAAAAAAAATAATTTTTATGTAGGGAAGGAATCATTTTTTTTTAATAATTATAATATCTATATAATAATTTATTCGAAAATCATAACATAAATATGTTATAAAATCACTACAAAAATAGCCATTTTGTTTCAACACTTCTAGTATCTTATCAAGTCATCGTCATTTGATAAGACACCAGAAGTATTGAAACAAAATGGCTATTTTTGTAGTAATTTTATAACATATGTTATAATTTTCGAATAAATAATTGTATTTGCTCTACTCTGTATTGAGCACTCTTCTAAGAATAGTATTTGTTGGTTCTTGGGATTTATTCAGTATACACCAATCCTATACTTGGAGATATACACGCACAGGGTGTATTAAAATATTTTTACAAATTTTTGGGCCTCATAATAAAACAAGATGTCTATATAAACATATGTCCAAAATTCCATTGTTGTACCTTAACAATGCAACTCATAACAAATGTGCAGCACATCCTCCGCTTGCTTGTACACACATATGCGCCTGTTGAATCATTGACTGCCAGACCCTTACCAAAACTCTCACGCGGTACTGAATGGTTTCGCAGGCCCCCATGAAACGTTGATAAAGCGCCTCTGCATTATTTTCTGCTGCATAGACCAATTGTTTTAGAGGTTGGGGGAACGTGCAGGCCATAGAACTGGTCCTCCCCTACCTATCCATCTTTTATAGTAGATGTCAGTCAGAGCATCTCGCACAATATAACTAAAATGTGCTGGTGCCCCATCATGCATGAACTACATGTGTCTTCGTATTAGCAGGAGTACATCCTCTAGCAGGTCTGGAAGTATGTTCGAAATAAAGTTCGTGTAGACAGCTCCTGTAGAAGGTGCTGGGAGGACATATGGACCAACCAGACAGTCACCTAAAATTCCAGCCCACACATTAATCGTAAACTGATGCTGATGACAACCCTCAGCGCACCATATATATATATATATATATATATATAAAAGACAGGCATTTTATATCGATTAATTTTACTGATCGACTTTTCTAAATTACGAATAATCACTTTGTATCTACTTACCCTGATGATGTCTTAAGAAAGTCGAAAGCTCGGACCAATTTTTTTTTTTTTTTTTTTTTTTTTATTCTTTTCATCCGAAATGAATTTCGACTGTTTCTGATGTAATTTCCCCCGCCTCTTGTTTCAGAACGATTCTTCGTAATTTGGAAAAGTCGATCAGTAAAACTAATCGACACAAATGCCTGTTGTCTTTAATAGTTGCCTCATATATATATATATATATATATATATAAAATAATTCCAAGTGGATAGAATCCAGGTAGAACTCAATGTCCAGGACAGAGTAAGGATATAATGAAAAGGCTTAAACACTAATATTCAATGGTCATAATTTATTCCATTGGAATCGTAAATACGATCCAATTCATCCGACCTACAAATTCAAAAAGAAAACAGAAAAAAACAACTCCGGGAATAAAAAATAAAATTTAGTGAGTGTGTATGGATGAGAGTGTGGGACAAATGTTAGAGTAAAAGAAAGCTATAGAGAGGGGTAACAGACGAGAGAACAGGAAGGTCTAAAGAGGAAGCGGGGATTAAAACTTAACAGAAGTTTTAAAGAGGGGAGTCAAAGACGGTTTAATTGAGAGAAATATGAATGTTCTCGGATGTCAAATACATTAAAGATATACCGGAAAAGATACATTTTATGGTGACATACACACACAATAGACGATATAATCTTAAAGATCAGAAGATTAGGGAGGGAGTGGAAAAGAAAAGCAAAAAGTGTGGGGGGAGAGAGATGGGGCGATGAGAACTAAAACCGAAGGGTATTTATAAAAGGGCCGCTTGTGTAATCAAGAAAATTTGACAAAATTAATATCGACTACAAGTTACAAATCAAATATAAACATAAAAAAAACGAATATAACGGTTATCTAATCTAGCAAGGACCTATAATTCTGTGTTCAAAAACACATGCGTATCCACACATACACAACAACATAGTAGTCTGAAACACAAGTATACTGGTGCAATCACAAGTAAAAACTGACCTGAGTCATTTAATGGAGAGATATATGAGTGAATAGAGACACAAGAAGGCAGCGATGTTAGCAGGTAACTTATTTGACTTCTACACACCCCATGAGGTATGCTGACCAATCACTTGCCAACCCGACCCAGCCTCCGTGTTCTCGACTTTGCTTAACTTCGGTGATCTTGCGGGAACCGGTGTTTCAACGCGATGTGGCCGTAAGTCTAGTCGGAAGAGAGATCTACAGGTGAGAAGTACGAGCGAAGAAACTGTTAGAATAGATGCTGTGGTTACATCTAGCAGATTCAACAGTAAAATCCAGTTGCTAATTTAGTACTCCGCTAAAATTCATGAGGTCGAACTATTGAAGAGTGAAGATAATGATGTCCAGACATGTTGAACATTAGTTTCGAGAAAGAAAAAAAAGAATGAAAATCTTCTAAAGCGGCCATCTTTAATATCAGATTTTCAGTCTGTTAGATTGGTTAACTGATAGTCCAATTTGTGCCAACAGTTTTTCTCATGAGTGTCTCAAAACTATAAATGTTGGTTGTCTGTAAGCATTTCATTTGGACAGTTTTGATTATTTTTATGTCTAGACGACAAAATTACCTGATAGATCTTTAGTTGGTCAACAGTGTTTCTCTTTTTTTATGCGATGGCAGATAAAGATTAGCGACAATATCATTAAGGTTTAACATTCTAGAAATAACACTCTCGTCTTTATTAACTTTTCTTCAATAGCAGACCTCTCTTCCATTTGAGATTTATTTTAATAATGTGCAGCAATGATGGAAAGGTCGATGAGTGATGTCAGTTCGTGAGGTGGAGAACCCCCATCGGCGATGCAGACCACGAGAATGATGGTCACCATAAGCCCGTAGAGTGAACAGCGTGAAGCTCATAGTCTCACGAAAAACACAAATGACACTACCGGCCTGTTCGTTTTCCCTTCCGCAATCGGGAAACAATACAATTCCCTCCCTCACGTTTATCACCCATTCATACTGCTTGTTGCATTCATGTGTTATAGTTTCTCTGTGTGAAACAAATAGGGACAGGTATATATATATATATATAAGACGATCTTAGTTTTTTTCATTTCGTCTTCTGACACTTTCAAGGCAAAAATGAAATCGAAATGTTTTTGTTGTTATAGTTACATTACAAAATCCAAATTTAAAAAAGAGAGAGACGCTCCTGCGTAAGCCTCTTTTTGGTTAATGTAAATTTCCTTCATACTAAGAGTTTTTCTTTTCTTTTCGTGTTGACAATATATATTGTCGTCATGGAAAGAAGAGTAAAACTATATATATGTGACACTGAGCTTTCGGTCCGTGGTTTCTCTCACCGGCTTTTTGGGGTTGACTTATAGTCGCTGCCACCAGCCTGTGTCCCGGTCGATTGGTGGTAGTCGCTATCCGACGGAATCCCTTGGTCAGGGTACCAATGTGTGACACTGGCCCTTCCCGGGTCGAAACCTGGTCGTCGCTACCTGGCGGAATCCTTTGGTCAGGGTACCAAGTGGGATGGTCGGTCGATGCTAACGGCTTCACACCAGCTGCAGCCGGTTCGACACCAGCTCCATCGTTCCCAGTTCACTTCCTACGTCTGGTTACCGATGTAACTGCTTCGATCTCAAGTTTAACCTACCCACGTTGTGATTTTGATCTTAGGTAGACGAGATCAATCAGGCGTTGGGCCGTACTGTAAGATGTGTCCAGACAGAAGGGGATATCGCACAAGTGTAAAGAAAAAAAGAAGCAAATAAAAACCCAAGAGGTTCAAGTATGTTAAAAAAAATAACAAATTAACTTTATCTGTCTGTTACATACAGAAGTGTGGTTTTCTCCCAGCCCGTTTTCTACGGATTGTGACACTTCTACGTTTTTTAAGCAAGTTTTGGTGTCTTAAGTCAACTGGTTTAGTTTTTAGGTGCTGTTCGTCAGTATAACTTGCTATTGGTAGGATAGGCGAAATCGGAGGTCGTGGAATCTCTCGATCAGCTTCTGCGAGGCAACACTCTACTCAAGCTCTGAATCCCGAGCTAACTCTACTCTGACTGAACTCAACTGTCGGCCCGAGGACGTTCGTTTATATGGGTACCGACCAAAAACCGGTGCGGGGTTAGACGCAGTCTGGGATTCTCGGCAAATCTCGATTTCCAACACGAAATTTATTTATTGTCAGGCCAGGAAAATTGATTAATTCCCATCTTTGAAAAATTAATCACTTTCTATTTTCAGGGAATCTCTTCGTCCGTGAGGAGAGGTCGGAGGACAGCTATCCTCCTAAACTCTTCGTATCTCACATTGACACCTCGTACCAATCCCTTCAGTGGGCGTTAATAACTTCCACGTCCTTCTCATCAAGTTACCTCCGCCTATCCCCATTGCTACCACTCCACCAATGGCACCCCGGCCGTGTGGGTGTGGCTAAGCTGGCCTCCTTAAAATTATAACCCAGAATTTTTGTTTAGAAAATTCTTTTATTTTTTCCCCGATCGGCCAAAATTTTTACGAATCCCAACATTGCCACTTAAAATCTCTCAGATCTTTTGGTCACTCAGAGTTTTCTTAACCAGTATTCTTTACGAATTCCATCAATCACTTGTCAAAGTCTACGATCTGGTTCCTTCATGAAGTTAGCTTTTACTGGAACCATTGGCTTCTTGAGAAATGAAATTCCTTATCTCCCAAATCACGATTCTTCCACAATATCTTTTCTCATACCCAAAATGTTATAATCACCATATTGCTACTCAACGTGTCGGCGCCTGAAGACGACACTTTGGAAAAGTAAATAATAACAATTCTCTCCAACTCGTATCGGAATAAAATATTTCTCATGCCAAAATTCCCACAAATACCATATGGCATTGCCTTGTTGGCACTCTAGAAGAATGATATCTTGGGAAGACAGTTAATATTGATTATCTCTACCCCGTATCGACTGAAACTTTTATGACCGCTATATGGTCTGCCCGATATCTCAACGCTTTGCTTTTTATCTTAATCTTGTGTTTCTCACGACAAGCATTCTTTTTACAAACAACATTAGTCAATTTGTCAAAATCTCGCGTATGGCTTTTCTACAGATCTACATATATATATATATATATAATCAAATGTATTGGAACGTTAAGGTCATTTCCTTTGTTTTTTTGTTCTCTGAAGTCATTTGGGTTTAAGATCAAAAGATGAATATGGGACAAGGGTTCAGAATTGCAGCTTTATTACCTATATTTACATTTAGTTAAACAACTTAGGACATACTACCATTTGTTTTAACCTACCTATTTTTCAAGTGAGCAAACCTATTGGAACATGTGACTGACAGGCGTTTCTTGTTGCCCAGTTGTTGTATTTTAGATTGATTGTTTAAACATTAAATAGCTCTGAATGACTACTCTTGGCTTAGCTTTGGGTGTCACCTGTAAATACTTCATTTCTTGTTAAAAATGATAAACATGAAGACGGGAGATTTGTCTATGGGAGAAAAGCAAGCCATTTTTAAGCTGAGAAAAGAAGGCAAATCGATCAGAGCCATTGGACAAACATTGGGCACACTCAACACGACAATTTGGAATGTCCTTAAAAAAGAAAGAAACTACTAATCTAAAGTTCGGCCAAGGAAAACAACAGCAGTTGATGACAGAAACATTGTGAGTGCTGTGAGAAAAAAACCCATAAAAACAAGAGTCAGTGACATCACCAACAACCTTCACAATGAAAACGTCGAGAGCAGAAATACAGAGGCCATAGCACAAGATGCAAACTAATCATCAGCAGTAAGAATCGATTGGAATTTGCAAGGAAATACAGAAATGAAAGTTTTATAGACCGATGAGACCAAGAATAATCTCTACCAAAATGATGGAATGGCCAAAGTGCGGAGAAAGAAAGGATCTCCTTATGATCCAAAGCATACAAGCTCATCTGTGAAGCATGGTGGAGGTAGTGTCTTGGCTTGTGCTTGCATGGCTGCTTATGGTACAGGCTCATTCATATTTATTGATGATGTAACTCATGATGGTAGCAATAGAATTAATCCAAAATTCTATAGAAACACTGCCAATTTACAGAAAAATGCATAAAAACAGTCGGGACAATGTTTATCATGTAGCAGGACAAAGACCCAAAACATACTGCCGACACAACAAAGGACTTTATCAAAGAAAAAGTAGACAAGCTAATCACCGGACTGTAACTAAACAGAGCATGCATTTCATTTCCTGAAGAAGAGACTGGAGGAAGAAATCCATCGAGACAAACATGAACGGAAAGAGGCGGCGTTAAAAGCATCACAAAGGAGGAAGTTAACAGTTTGGTAATCAAAAATACAGAAATGAAAGACGCAGCTTATGCAGCAATAGTTCAATATGTTCTAACAGTAGTGGTTCCCAACTTTTTTTCTCTGGGCCTCACACCAAAATTTATGTGATAAAAAGTACATTTAGAAATAATTTTAAAAAATGAGAGAAAGGGTTAAAAGCAGATAGCCTCTAATCGGAAGTCAGAACATTATCATTGATAACTCTCTCCTCCAATTTGCGGACCCTACTTATTATATTCTTAATATAATGCTAAAATATCACAATGATAAAATCAGTCAATAATTATTTATAACTATTTATACTGGGGATCATGCATGCAATTACAAGTAATCCATAATGATATTTTAAAATTTTGAAATCATATTTATTTTTGGCATATTATCTTTTTAACCTGTTTCCTCTTCCGCCGCAAATATGAGATGAGCCGCACCGTTTGGGAACCTCTGCCTGATAGTCTGTCAGTTTAAACCACAATGCTTGACGACGCCAAGATAAATGCATGTATGTCTGTCAATTCACTTGGTATAGAATTTTTTAAAATTTTGATCACCAAACATCAATCAAGAAACATTAATCGATGATTTAATTGAAGAATTTTTTTTATCTTCATTATATACACTTTGATCTTTGATTTTATTCTTTTTCGATCAGGGTAAACTCAGAGAAATTCACACTAAACTCTTTATTTACTCACGTACTAAGAATCGGTTATTATAGTATAATTGCCATCAACGCATTTTTGGAAAATAATATTACCAGCAATAAATTTTTCAAAAAATTCAAGTGTCGTCATCCTGGGAATGACAAAAAATACATCCGGCAGCAAGGCCTCTAATTGAGAGATTGGATGTTTTTAGGAGCATGGAACTAGATCTTAATTGCTGTTGTTCCCAGGTCCACCCAGACTGGGATCGTAGCACCTACTAGAGTCCCAGATATGAGTCAATAGACTATGAAAATGAAAGAATCGGTTATTATAGCATAAGTGCCATCAACACACTCCTGGAAAATAATATTACCAGCAATACATTTTTCAAAAATTCAAGAGTCACCATCCTGGGTATGACAAAAAATACATCCGGCAGCAAGGCCTCTGATCAGGAGGTTTTGAGGAGAGTGGAACCACGTCTTAATTGCTGATGTTCCCAGGTCCACCGTGGCCCCGGCTGGTAACACCTGTATGAGTCACAGCTATGGGCAAATAGTTAACCCCCCAAACTGGGTTAAAACTCTATGAAAATTTAAAAATAAGTTTTAATACAAGGAATATTTTTGCAAAAATATTACCAGCAATGAATTTTTGAACGAAAAAAATTATTACCTGCTATATATTTAAAAAAAAAAAATTACCATCTATACATTAATGAAAAAATATTACCAACAATAAAAATCATTTATTTTTCTGTGCCGTAAAACAAACCAAACCAAACCAACATATCCAGGGTCAGTCAAAAAGTAATGCAATTTACAATATTTACATTATTCAGACCATTTTCCTCATCTTTATCGCCATGTTTATCACAACGTTTCGGCCGTTGTACGCTCCGGCCTTCTTCAGATGGTTGGAATGTCGAACTGAACCCTTTATTTCGCTCACCGGGGTAGACTGTTCTCGTTCCACGTGCCATGTTTAATGGATGTCAGGTGTCAATTATCTCCTCTTAATTTCCCTCCACTACCTTAACTGGGTATTGAACTCACACTCTTTGGGTCGTGTTACTGGATCTAACTAACGCTTTTTTCCACTCTAAATATTTACATTGTTAGGATTTTTGTCCTCATCTTTGTTGTCATATTCCCTACGTTTTGGCCGTTGTGATAAAATCTGTCAGATTATAAAAAAAAAAAAAAAAAAAAAAACATCCATTACAGTGAGTCCCCGCCTATCCGCGTTTCAGCATTCGCGACTTCACACATTCGCGAATTTTTCATTAGAACATATGTACTTGTTATTCGCAGAAACCCTCAATATTCACGTGTTTTTCTAAAGAACATATGTACAAATTATTCGCTGAGAACTCCCTCGATTCGCGTATTTTTCGCTAGAAAATATTTCAAATATTCCTCTATTATTTTCCTGTTGTTTAAGTGACTTTGTAGCGGGATCCGCGACGAACGACGGGTCAGCAATAAAAATGTGAGGGATTGTCAATCAGATGTGGCGGGCCCCACCACATTTATTTAACTTTGATTAGGAATGACGTGGAAAATGGTAAGCAAAGACGCTGGCGGTCACCATCAAATGTGGTGGTCTCAATGCAATTTATATTTGACGTAAAATAGCACATAGCAAAAATACAAGACAGAAAGTAACGATTCAAAACATAACATTTGAATTTATTTGTTTTGATGTACATGTAAATAAGCTAAAGGTTTGATAGAGTTACGTTTCTTAGATTTGGGAAATATTTGTACCGGAGCTCACGAAGTTGAATTAATTATTAAATTGTAGTTTTAGAAGAATAAAGTTCCTGTTCCATGTTAGGAAATGTGAGATGGAAATGTTGGTAGAATTCAGATTTAAGAGTTCGTACTTGCGTGAATGTTGGTAATGTTCTTTAACGTCTAACTACAAGGTTAAGACGAGTGTTCTTGAAGAATGCATATTGGCAGCAAGGAAAAAGATGAATAAAGAGAACAGAGAGAGAAGGCTGAGTCGTGTTTTGTTCATATAAGGTTGTGTCACACGTGATCGGCTCCAGCTTAGTACACGGGAAAATTATTCCTTGCGTGCAGGCCATCTGGTTGGTCGGAATTGACCAATCAGCAAGCTAGTTTTGTGGAGATTAGCCAATGAATGCTTGTCGTATGATCTGTATGTATGTATGTATGTGATGGTGATGATAATCACTACAACTTAACACATATAACAATCCATTTTATGGTAAAAATTGGCAGAACTATACATCTTTATTGTAAAAAAAAACAAAAACACAAAAACATGTGTGGTGATTAGGCTTTCTTCTTCATTAAGGGCCGCGGCTGAGGTCTTAAAATTGGCTTAAGCTAAGTCTGGGGGCATCATCACAGTTCTGTTTTAGAAAAAGTTTTAAACTTTATATTTTATGTCTTGTTACATTATATTTTATACAATATGTTCAATGGGTGTATCAATTTGCGTAATTTAAAACGGTTATTATACGTATGAAAGAAAATTTACTCTAAGTGCATGGTCACCAATACTATTTTTCAAAAATGTTTTAAAAAGGGTCTGAAATGTTTTTAAAATGTTTATGATGAAAGTTTAAGGCTTATAGTTTTAACAATCAAAATAGGTAATTGTAAGCACTTTTAGGGATGGTTACAAAAGTATTCGCAGATTCTGTTTGCGGCCGGTTCTAGTCCTTAAACCCCATGAACACGAGGGACTCACTGTACATCTTTCGAAATTGCTTCATTCAGATAGGAAACTCAGCAAACATGAACTTTTAAGAATCTGGGAATGATTTGCGTTTATAAGGTACGTCCCGGCTTTGTTTGGCGACGGACTACGTGGCTGAGTCGGTCTAATGCATGTCTGAACTTAACCACGGACACAGTATCTGATTTTTGTATACATTTAATGGAAAAGGGGGCCCAATATTTCAGAACAATCTCACTTTCCCTAAAACCAAATCAAACATTGTTAATGGCTAAATTCTTGTGCCCTTTATTCTGCTGTTTCTTTATCTGTGAAACATTTTCTTTTCTTTTATTTTGCCATTCACTAATTTCCCTAAGGTCGGATCATATCAGATAAAAGGCTTCAAAGACAACGCCCTTCTCCGTTTTCACTGACACTCCCTTCCTACTCAATGGAGCATCGAGATTTCTGCTCGCTAATATTTTTCAGTGAATGACTTTTTCGAGCCAGTTGTCAGAATTGCTTTTATTCGTCTGTTTTTTTCTTTATTCGTCTGTCTTCTTCATGTCTAGTTTCTACTTTTCTTCTTCAGATTTATTTCTGTTCAGTTTCTTCGTTTTTTTTCTTATTTTTTATTTCTTTTTACTCGTCTAATTTCTCTCTATTCTTTGTCTTTTTAGTCATGTTTTTTTTTTATCTCCATTTTCTTCAACTTTCTTTATTTCTTCTATCATTTCTTACCCTATCCCCTTTTTTCTCTTTATTCTATTATCCAGCTGTCTGCTTTCTTTTGTTTTGTTTTGTTGTTGTTTTTTAATGTTTTCCGGGTACATTCTCCTGTATTTCTCTCTATTTCTACTTTCTTTTAATTCTCAATTTCCTTTTCATCCTTTTCTTCTTATTTTCCTTTTCTTGTCTTTTTTCCTTGCTTTTCTTTTCTTTTTTTCTTTCTATTGCTTTTCCATTTCTTCTTTGTTTCTTTTCTTTCTCCTTTGATTCTCTTGCTTTTTCCTGTTCTTCTCTTCCATCTTTTTTTTTCTTCCATTCTCTCTTTTCTCTTGGATTTCCTTTTCTTCTCTTTGTTTTTTTTTTTTCTTCGCTTGTTTTTCCTTTTTTTCTTTTCTTTCTCTTACATTTCCTTTTCTTCTGTTGCTTTCTCTTTTCTACTTTCTTTCACTTGATTTTCCTTTTCTTCTCTTTCTCTTCCTTTTCCTTTTCTTTTCTCCCTTTTCTCCGCTTTCTCTTCCTTTTCTTCTCTCCCTTTTCTTGTCTTTTTCTTCTTCTCTCCCGTTTCTTCTCTTTCTCTTCCTTTCCCTTTTCTTCTTTCCCTTTTCTTCTCTTTCTATTTCTTTTCCTTTTCTCTCCCTTTTCTTCTGTTTCTCTTCCTTTTCCTTTTCTTCTCTCCCTTTTTTTCTCTTTCTCTTCCTTTTCCTTTTCTTCTCTCTCTTTTCTTCTCTTTCTCTTCCTTTTACTTTTCTTCTCTCTCTTTTCTTCTCTTTCTCTTCTTTTTCCTTTTCCTTTTCTTCTCTTTCTCTTCCTTTTCCTTTTCTTTTCTCCCTTTTCTCCTCTTTCACTTCCTTTTCATTTTCTTCTCTCCCTTTTCTTCTCTTTCTCTTGCTTTTCCTTTTCCTTTTCATCTCTCCTTTTTCTTCTCTTATTTCTCCTGCGTTTCATTTTCTTTCTCTTGCTTTATCTTTTCTTCTCTTTCACTTGCTTTTCCTTTTGTGCATCGTGAACACGATTGTAAAAAATCTCTTGTTTGAACTGCTATGACATTACGTGAAGTGGATACACTTTCAATCCCTAATTAGTAGGGTTAAGTAAAGTATTATTTAATCCAATATGTATGCTGCCACAGCCAAGCAAAATTTCAGATGTTGATGAATTCTTAATGGTATTCTGCTGCATCTAATTCTTACTTAGCATTGTCCATTTTTCGTAAAAATAAGTTCCCAAAAACAGGCAATACCAGTGACTCATCTTAATAAGTTATGAGATATTATTTAATCTTTTGAGTCGTTATGTGGTTGTAGATATGGTAGTAAGATTTCTTTTTGTCATTTCTGCATTTAAAAATGAGCTCTGATCTTATATTTATACAGTAAAACTTTTAACAATATAATTATATATTGTTTAAAATTTTACTATATTCCTGGGAGAAGAGTGCTTAAAATCGAAAACAAGACCTTTGAAGATGTAGCAATAATCTGTTCCCACCGGCTATATTTATAATTTTATCCCGAACTAGCAGCATGGCCCAGCGTTGCCCGTGCTTGATTCAAAAATCGTACGAGTCATACAGCAATCGCTATCACTTGACTTAAAATATTTTTGCCCTTCCTTGCCTTTAAAGGAGTGCCCTTTGCCGTGCTGATGTTGCTACAAAATTCTCTAGATACCAAACGACATATTATGGTACCAAAAGCTATCTTTCGCTGTGACTGACCAGACGATGTACGCACATGAATGCCATCATTCGCTTTGAAATGGATACTCCCACCTTACCTCGGCTTGACATCTTTCCAAAGGCGACTGATATGTGGATAAAAATGATCTCTTAGGCCCCTTACCAAAATGGTCACACCAGCCGTTTCCATAGGAATTAATTTTGCGAATGAACATGCTTATAAACATGCGTAAATTTCAAGATTGGTTATTCCTAAATTTCCGCTTGAGAATGAAACAGGGCTTGATACTTTAACTCAATTTTAATAATTATATTGAGGTTTTCGGTTCGTTTTTGAAGCATAAGTACTCTTATGTAGCGAAGGAATCATATTTTTTTTTAAATAATTATAATTTAAGCTCTACTTCTGTATGGAGCACTGTTTTTTTTTAAAATAAAAACAAAAATACTAAAGAACTCCGGATTATTTACCTAACGTGTTCTTTCCTATTTTTTCACATATCTGCATATATATATATATATATATATATATATATATATATATATATATATCTACAGTGGGGGAAACAAAGATTCGTGCACATAGAAATTCTTTATTTATTGTATTTCCAACTAATGAATAAACACATTTTTCATATAATTAACTGTACACAGATGCATAATAAGTAAATATGCATGGAAAACAGACAAAAAAATTGATTTAATAGAAATAAATCCTATTTATCCATTTTAATGGGTGAAAAAAGTATTCGTACAATGCAAATTTCAGAATTTATACATTTTAAAGTGTTTTAATATTCTACATTCTACATTAGTTATTTTTAGCCTAAAAATACAAACAGAACATTTTGTAATTGAAAACAAATTTAGTTCGGCGAAGTCCTAAAGACGGGGAAACGTGTCGGCTAAAAATAGTTTCTCCTCTTGTCTCTTTTTATTCTTGACTTTCCTCTACAGATATACTCTATCTGAAAATGTTTACACACACGTATGTATGTATGTATATATATATATATATATATATATATATATATATATATATTAATGCATCTTTCATTAAATAATATAGATAAGTGTTGTCTATTTATTTTAAGTAAATTCCTTTCATATTGTCGAATAAGCTTTTTAGCATTATCACTGAAACATGAAAGAAAATCACCATGTTTTTATTGCTAATCCTGTCTAAGCTTTCTGCTTACGTAAACCATCATCAGAGATTGCAAGTATGTTGCAATAAATTAAATAATAAATTATATAACAAAGATGGTAAATTTTTAGAATGATTGCAACAATGATTGTTTTGTTTGCTTAGAAGATTGCTAGGCAACGATAAATTATATATATATAAGTTTGCAACCTTGGGTTTCACGCTTTTGCTATTGTCAAACTAGTTCATTTAACGTGTTTGTTTGGAAAGGCACACTTATATGCATAGACACACATGACAATGTCATCCCAAACAAACACAGAAGATAGTTCCCATCCCCGCCACACACAAATAATCAAATATAAATAAGCAGAAATAGATCCATTTTAAACAAAAGCAGTTTATCTGATGATCACAAAAGCGTGAAACCCAAGGTTACAAACTAATATGCATACAACTGAATATGTTAGCTCTAGCACAGATATTGAGCACTTTCCACTAAGCACCGCGCATATATATATATATATATATATATATATATATATATATAGTTAGTTAGTTTATGCAAAACTAGGTAATCCGCATGGGTAGACCCAAGGAGGATGATATCCAGAGAGTTCAATGTAAAATTCAGAGCAGATATGTTTGAATAAAAACAGACCACTTTAAGTTTCCATGTAATAAGTTATTTCACCCCAACCCTTTAACAGGGCTATGGATCATCAGACTTTACTTCCAAAGGTTGAAATGAAAAGTGAAAAGAAATTCACACGTTTTTGATGGACCTCGTCAAGCATATGTAAAATTTTACATATGCTTGACAAGGTCCATCAAGTTCCATCACATGGAACCTTAAAGTGGTCTGTTTTTATTCAAACATATATATATATATATATATATATATATATATATATATATATGGATTTGTTTTTAAAACGCCATTTTTATTATTTGTAGTGTTATTTTCAATGGATTGCTGTGTTTGAATATGCGAACCATTTCTTTTAAATAGTGTATATTTACGCGCACTTGAGATAACGTAATAAAGAAAATCTGGTCTCCGACAGGATTCGAACCAGCGTTCCCTTTTGTAGGAGAAACCACCGTTTGATCCGGTGTGCCTTAGACCTCTCGGTCAGTGAAATAAATAGAAACTTGCTGGGTCGTGGTTCTGTTGCTATTTCTATGGCAAATGTTCAGATGAGCTCCGTTCTTTCGTTCCATTAATTCAGACCTTTAGAATTAGGAGACGCCATTCCACTTCCACGGAGTCGAATCATCCATCTTTCCTACGTATTTTTTAAACATTTCTTGGTGTTTCTCTTTGTCAAAAAGATTTATGTCTGCTTTAGTGGCTTAAGGAACATTATCTGTTTGGATGTCAAAATCTCACAAGATCTTGACTTGAACGTCTTCGATCTCCTTCTCTGGCATGGTTCAGTTCTATTTATATTAGCAATGTCTGATATATTTTGCCGTGTATCAAATGACAGCCAGTCTTCTATATATTAGCTTGGTGCAAAAATAATATCGTTTTTTGACGTTAAATAATACGTCAAAAAACGATATTATTTTTGCATAATATAATCCTTAGTATTGTTGTTTTTTATCATTTCACCCTCAAGCAAGGCAATAAAGCCACTAAGGCGCAAGGAGTTACTGATTGTGGAGGAATATGAGAAGAGAAATACACTATTAACGAAAACGAACATCGAACAGAAGTTAAAAAGACAAAAGTTCACGATCAACATTACATTTAAATTTTTTGAGTCTGTATTGACTCTTCTTCTCTTGTCTTGTAACGGCATTCACCCGGGGGGGGGCGGGTGGTTGAGCCGGCACCAAGTGAATTAACCGCATCGCGCGTCAAGGCCATCCACCCCCCGTCGATAGGCAGCAGAATCGACGGCATGATCGAGCCATTCGCGATTCCAGCGTCGGACCCCGAAAACGCGAGGACCGGACATGAGTTCCATATCTGTTTTGACCGTTGCGAGCCACGTCTTGAGTTGACCACCTCGGCGCTTCCTCCAACCAGTGGGTGCGTTTGGCGCCACCAGTTTACGGACGAACTCATCACCAGGCCACCGCAGCACGTGGCCGTACCACCGGAGTCTCCTGTTAAGCAGAGTTTCTTCCAGGCCCAGAATGTTGCATCTGGCGCGGATGAACGAGCAAAAAAAAAGTCTGTATTGTCGAGTGAAAGTATTCCATTCTTAAGAAGGAAAATTCACCCAGACATTTTCTTCCTGAGAACTTCTAATCTTAGTAACAAACTCCCACGTGGATGCTTCCCTAAACACTAAAATCTTAACCTCTTTAATCAAGAGTCAATCGTTATCTAGCTATCCTCCTTATTCTAATATTCTTGAAGTCACTCAATGATGCGTCGATCAACAGAGCCGAGGACTTCAAATATTTTGGATCTCACATGATAGATTCCCAAAAAGAGTTGCGTGTAACAAACTTGACAAGATTTAGCGCTCGAACCTTCCATTCTCCTTAAAAGTCCAAACTTTTCGCACATTGATTGAACCAGTTCTATTGTGTCGATCAGAAACTTGGACAATATCTGATCGTCTTGAAAGACAGACAGGATAGAACATATACAAATCTACTTAAAAAAAATCTAGACCATCAGTTGGAGATCCCATGCAACGCTTAACACAATTTACGGAAACCTGAGATCAATCTCTCTTAAGCTCAAACAAAAACGATTAGTTTACCGGCCACTGCCACCGAGCCGACAGGGAAATCGTCTCATCCTTACTCCTATGGCATCCTTCTGGAATTGTCATCTCACCATAGCTCGAGACTCAGGGGACAGCAGTACAGGACCAAACAGTGTGAAAAGAGATTATCAATGGAGTTCTGACCAACCATAGGGAGGTCGAAGGATGTTGATGATGAATAACCTTCATTTATTTTTATTCCCATCTATCTAGTCTTATATTATGTAACGCTCTACACGAGTGACTCTTAAGCCTTGTTTTGGGTGAACCTTAATATAAAAAGCCTGTTTACACGACAGTTTATTTGCTTTTTTCTGGGCGTTTTGCTAAAAGACCAGGTGCGAGGTACGGCAATAGGGAAAAACCTGGTTTGTGTTCGTCCTTCTGTTTGTGATGAACACGTCAGTTGTATGCGACAACCGAAGATTTCTATTATTCAGTGTAGCGACTGCTCTACTTCGTCTGGTTGAAATCATATTTTGCAATCGATACACCAGTGACGCGCATTGAAAAGCAAATGGCTTCAAATTCGGCCTTGAGAATATTCAGCTTTGATCTTGTTTTCCCTTTCAAATCTTTTCCAGTTTGGCATTCAGGAACCGTTTCCCGAAAAGAACAAACAAAATGCGAAAGCAAATTTAAAAAATGCTGATGATAACTTAGAGCCTCTTTCGGCAAATAACAGTTGAATTGAAACATCAAGAAGAATGATCGGCCATCGTATTTGCAAGTCACATTGTCTACCAAAATAGAAACGACTTTAGTTTCTACGTCTTTTTCCAAAGCGAAGTTAAGATCATTTAGACATCTTCAACAAAATTATTCGGACAAACAATCGATTCGCAACACGACTCGGAGGCATTTTGTATTCTTTACTCTTTCATTTAAAATATTCTTCAAAATAATCGAAAAAATGGTAATCAGTTCGGGATAACTGAATAAATAGAGAAAATTCTTTAAAAAAGTGAAAAATAATTTCTTTGTGTCAAAGATTTGGTTAGAAAAATCTGACTATATATATATATTTATGCCTGTTCATAAGTGATTCTTTCTATATGGTTACCTGACTAGCTTTATATTTAAGTCTGCTCATATAAATTCATATCAATCTGTCTTTATCTGTCTCAGTCTGTTCTCATCTTTCTATCTCTGTACATATCTATCTGTTTGCCTGTCCATTCTAGCCTGATCATATTCATTTCTATTTATATCTACTGGTTAAATAGGAGAAATTTTCATTCATATCTATCTATTTATTTCTCAGTCTGGTGATATCTATCGGTATATTATCATATGTTCATATCTATCTATCTATCATAATCTGCTCGTATCTATCTATCTAAGTCTGGTGATATCTATCTGTATATTGTCATCTGTTCATATCTATCTATCACAATCTGTTCGTATCTATCTATCTATCTATCTAAGTCTGGTGATATCTAACAGTGTATTATCATCTGTTCATATTTATCTATCTATCCATCTATCTGTCTATCTATCTATCTATCTATCTATCTTAGTCTGGTAATATCTATCTGTATATTGTCATCTGTTCATATCTATCTATCACAATATGTTCGTATCTATCTATCTATCTATCTATCTATCTATCTATTTGTATATTATCATCTGTTCATATCTATTTATCATAATCTGTTTGTATCTATCAATCTATCTTAGTCTGGTGATATCTATCTGTAAATTATCATCTGTTCATACCTATCTATCACAATCTGTTCGTATCTATCTATCTATCTAAGTCTGGTGATATCTAACAGTGTATTATCATCTGTTCATATTTATCTATCTATCCATCTATCTGTCTGTCTATCTATCTATCTATCTTAGTCTGGTAATATCTATCTGTATATTATCATCTGTTCATATCTATCATAATTTATTCGTATGTATCAGTCTATCTTAGTCTGTTGATATCTATCTGTATATTATCATCTGTTCTTATCTATCTATCACAATCTGTTCGTATCTATCTATCTATCTTTCTATCTTATTCTGGTGATATCTATTTGTATATTATCATCTGTTCATATCTATTTATCATAATCTGTTTGTATCTATCAATCTATCTTAGTCTGGTGATATCTATCTGTAAATTATCATCTGTTCATACCTATCTATCACAATCTGTCCGTATCTATCTATCTAAGTCTGGTGATATCTAACAGTGTATTATAATCTGTTCATATTTATCTATCTATCCATCTATCTGTCTATCTATCTATCTATTTTAGTCTGGTAATATCTATTTGTATATTATCATCTGTTCATATCTATCATAATTTGTTCGTATCTATCAGTCTATCTTGGTCTGTTGATATCTATCTGTATATTATCATCTGTTCATATCTATCTATAAAAATCTGTTCGTATCTATCTCTCTATCTATCTTTCTATCTTATTCTGGTGATATCTTTTTGTATATTATCAGCTGTTCATATCTATTTATCATAATCTGTTTGTATCTATCAATCTATCTTAGTCTGGTGATATCTATCTGTAAATTATCATCTGTTCATACCTATCTATCACAATCTGTTCGGATCTATCTATCTATCTATCTATCTATCTATCTATCTATCTATATAAGTCTGGTGATATCTAACAGTGTATTATCATCTGTTCATATTTATCTATCTATCCATCTATCTGTCTATCTATCTATCTTAGTCTGGTAATATCTATCTGTATATTATCACCTGTTCATATCTATCATAATTTGTTCGTATCTATCAATCTATCTTAGTCTGTTGATATCTATCTGTATATTATCATCTGTTCATATCTATCTATCATAATCTGTTCCTATCTATTTATCTATCTATCAATCTTAGTCTGATCACATTTATATATCCTAGATCTATTTCAGCAGACGGCCATAAGCACGTCTGTCTTATTCAATACCGGACAGTTTACTCAGCAAATACTCAATATATATATATATATATATATATATATATATATATATATATATATATATATATATATATATATATATATATATATATAGGTAGTAATAAATATATATATATATATATATATATATATATATATATAGGTAGTAATAAATATATATATATATATATATATATATAGGTAGTAATAAATATATATATATATATATATATATATAGGTAGTAATAAATATATATATATATATATATATATATATATATATAGGTAGTAATAAATATATATATATATATATATATATATATAGGTAGTAATAAATATATATATATATATATAGGTAGTAATAAATATATATATATATATATATATATATATATAGGTAGTAATAAATATATATATATATATATATATATAGGTAGTAATAAATATATATATATATATATATATATATATATATATATAGATAGATAGGTAGTAATAAATATATATATATATATATATAGGTAGTAATAAATATATATATATATATATATATAATGAGGAGGCAGTTTTCATTCATTTTTTCTAATTTTTTATTATATTATATATCAAATTTCAAATATAATTTTTTTCCATGTGGATGGGTATTAATTAATATAAATTTAATTTGATATATGTTAATTTGGATGTATTCATCCTGTAATATTTATTATCTCCCTTTATGTTAATTTTTTTTTTATATTTCCCATAATATGTTTTTCTGACATATTTGTTAATTCAATAAATATTTAATTTTGAATTATCTCCCTTTCATATTTTGGGGTTTGTCTCTTATTGTTTTATATAATATTTGTTGTTTTTTTGTTTTTTTTTTATTAATTTCTGAAGTTTTATTTGACCTATCTACTGTCCGTTGTCTATTGGGGATATTAAATAGTCAACACTTTCTCTCCTTTCCTTCTCTTTCACTTTTCTTTCACCTCTGACCACCACTTACATCAAGATTTACACCACTTCCTCTTATTTGCCACCTCCCCCTTCCTTTTTATTCTTCATCTTCTTTTTTCCCTGTTTTTCCCTTTCTTTCCTCCCCCTTATCTGTTTTTTTTTTTTTTTAATTTATCATTCATTGACTGTTTGAATAATCCCGTAAATTTAATTTTACAAGGTGAAAATGATCATTTACACAATGGTATCTTCGTTCCAATTATATATATATATATATATATATATATATATATATATATATATATATATATATATAGTCTTAAGATGTGCTACATTTATGGGATAAAGTGCTTAATATCAGAGATAGAGCGTATGTAAATATAAAAGTGAACATAGAAGTGAACACTTAGAGGCGACAGGCTGTTTCATGCTAGACACAATCGTCAGACCTGACAATTGCACTGACGCATCTAAGTGTTGACTTCTATGTTCACTTATATATATATATATATATATATATATATATATATATATATATATAATCATAAAGAAAAAACATGTTATAAACCGCTTCACCAGAAAGATTCTCCAGTTGACCACAACTGTTTCCGAGACGAGACTCTGCCCCTCGACATACCCTGGTCTGGGGATCCTCTCTGCCCGGAGGCAGAGAGTTTGGCCAGCATACTTCCGAAGTAATCCGGATAGTAATTCCTTAGACCCCACGTTAATTCCCATATATACATTTTCTTTTCCATCACGTGATCTACTTATATCAAAATGGGATCGCCTGTGTTTGCTCTCTGGTGATCTGTGTTCAAACTCCAGTGTCGGCAGCGACACTTCATTCCTACATGGCAATATATCTACGCTGCCACTCGCACACATGCATATATATATATATATATATGTGTGTGTGTGTGTGTGTGTGTGTAAAGATTTCGGTATAAATGAATGCATCTATAAAACAATATGAATAAAAGTTTAAAAAAATAACACGTGGAAAACCATTTTTGCCAAAGCGTTTCATTCTTTTCGGGACTTTGTCATAGCAGAAAATTATGTTGCTTAGTGTCCTCCATAATTTTCTTTCCTTAACACTAACAGATTTTCGAATAAATTTAGAGCGTTCTCTAATTCAAATTTTAGTTTTCACTTTTTCTTTACAATTTCATAGATAAAATTTCTACGTTTGCTTTAAAGTTCCTGAAGGATTTGTTCCCTAAGGAACTTCATCAGACCAAAAAAAGTATAAAAATGTTTCCCCTCTCAGCATTTCTTTCTTTTGTATATATTTATGTTCAATAAAGATCTATATATTTTAAAAACAGATACATATATCTTAATGGTACGTGTGAAAATAGATACGTGTTTAAGGCAAGTAATGGCTTGTTAATTATAACACATCCAACACTCTATTAATCATCTAAAATAACTTTTCTGTCTCCTTTCAGATGATTAATAGAGTGTTGGGTGCATTAAAATTAACAAGCCATTACTTGCCTCAAACACGTATCTATTTTCACACGCACATACATATGTAAAACTTCAAATTTGAATTAGAGAACGCTCTAAATTTATTCGAAAATCTGCTGGTGTTAAAGAAAGGAAAATTATGGAGGACACTAAGCGAGATAATTGTCTGCAACAGCAAATGATTGAACGTAAGCCACTTTATGTTAATTGAAAACATGAAACCTAGAAAGCGAAGAGAGTTGTTCTCATGAAGACCAGTACCGTTTCTAAATTCGCCTTATGTTCAATCAGTTGCTGTCTGTTGTTCTTGCTGTACATCGCGAGATTCTTGACCAAAATCCAAAGACAGATCTGTAATCGAACGAGAACCAGTGTTTTCAGTTAGCGATACTATTATTATTATTATTATTATTATTATTATTATTATTTATTTCCTTTGATTTCTGGTGTTTACACATTTCTTTCCGGGTCCCGTCCAGAGACCTAAGGTTAGAAACGGCATCATGACATTTTCCACTGACCAACTAAAAACAAAAAAAAACAAACAAAAGAAACATATTTTACATAGACAGAGCCCTTCGTATGGTGTGGGCTGCACTTGTGAGAAAAAACTTTTGTATTTTTTTTTAAGGCATGGGCTTTCAGGAATCCCCACATTTAGTCTACTGGAATCTTTTCCAATCAATCCGAGGGCTCCAACTACAACAAGGATTGTTGATGTTCTCGTGTACAACATTTTTGAGATTTCGATTTCAAGGTCCCTGTATTTTGATAGCTTTTTGAAGATCTTCAAAGATACATTGCAGTCTAGACACATTATATTAAATATAATAGATATTAGATAAATATTATTATTTCTTCTTTCAACTGTCTCTTCCTGAAGGTTAAGTATAAAAGTCCTTTTTGTTGCGTCAAGTCTCATCCTCGTCTATAAAGAGATTGTCCAGAATTCCTGATATTGCAAAAGATTTCATTCAGTACTCTTCTTTCTTTCTAATTTAGGTTTGAAAATATTTAAACTACCCTTACAAATGCATCTTCATTAATCGAACATCAGGAGTGATAGAAAAACGCGAACTCAACCAGAATTGATTGAACGATCGATCAATTTTTTACATCTTACGGGCATTTTGTTATTTAAAGTCGAGATATATTCCAGATTCAAGATGGTCGCTTATAGGCCCCAGTATATTAAATCAGGACAATGTATAAGTACAGTTCGAACTGTAATCGAACGAGTGTTTTCAGCATGATTTCACCGTAGGCAGCCAACCGGAAACAGACAAATATTGAAGCATTTTATTAATAAAAAATAAACTGGATAAAACCTTGTACAAAGCATTTGAAAATAACAATTCTTGGCCTCACATTTTCACTGACACATCAGTCAAAAGCTGCATCCATTGCAAGGAAGTTAGAGTTCTGCCGTGCCAGAAACTTTTTCTCCTCATCTTGCATATTTACAAATCTATCATACGTCCGTGCATTGAATACTGCTATACGTCTAAAGGTTCTTGACCAAGGAAGGATCTGCAGTGTAATCGATCCTTACTTACCATCTCAACTTTAGTCACTTTCTCACAGACTTGATATGGCTTCTCTCTGTCTTTTCTACTAATATTTTTATGGCAATTGCTTTCTCGAGATTTTTGCCCTGGCGCCCCAAATACATGAATCTAGGCTAAGGATATTATAGTGATCCTCTTTTTATGATGAAAGGGAGTGTGGAAAATAATCTTACCTAAAAATATTTGGTAAAGTATGAAACTATATATTCAGAAATACGTTTTTGCTTTGTTTTTTGTTTTGTTTTGTTTTTTTGTTTTTGTTTTTCGATTTTGTAATCAACATCCGCCACAAAATGTTACTAACGCCAGTAACATCTTTACGTAGTGTCGCGTTACCTCCTTCTAATTTTCGAAACTGCTACTAAGGGACGCTTTCCGGTCAATAAAAACGCGGTGATAACTTTTCTCGCCCTCTCTTACTCACTTTTTTCCCGCTTACTCGTCAACTTGTAAATTTCTTGCAGAAGAACGCATTCCCTTTTTGGGACACGCATGAACAATACATATTCGTACGTACGCACCTTTCACCTCATTTTTTCTCCGACACCTAACTACGCATGCGCAAGAAATTCACTAACGGGGAACAGACAGAAATTGAAACATTTTAATAAAAAATAAACTGGATTAACCCGTGTACAAAGCATTTGAAAATAACACTTGTCTTCTTGGCCTCACGTTTTACACTGACTTGAAGTGTAGCGACTGCATCGAGTCAAAAGCTGCATCCATTGCAGGAAAGTAAGGTCTCTGTGTCGTGCCAGAAAGTTTTTCTCGCCAGAATCCATCTTGCACATTTACAAATCTACCATTCCTCCGTACATTGGATACTATTGCCATATCTGGTCTGGTGTTCCTGACGCAGGTTTCTTGACAAAATACAAAGAAAGATCTGTAATGTAATCGATCCTGACCTAGAATCTCAACTTCAAAAACTTTCTCACCGACATGACGTGGCTTACGTCTGTCTTTTCTACAAATATTTTCATGGCAACTGCTTTGACGAGATTTTTCCCCTACATGAATTTAAGTGTGCTACTAGATTGGCTGCTAGGTCCCACCTGTTTCCTTTTGAAATAGCTAAATGTAACCGTCACTTCTACTCAAACAGTTTATTTTCTTGCATTTCCCGCCTGTGGACCTCCCTTCCGTTTTCTTGCTTCCCAGATTCTACAATCGTCAAAAATTTAAATGCAACGCCATTCGCTATTTTCTGTCTTCTTGAACTCTGTTCCATTTTTGTCCTTTCCTCAATCCTCACTATTCTCATTGTTCTCTTTCGATTTTATTTTATGTAGCCACCTGTGTAATGGTGGCATTACCGCCTTGTTTGGGATGAAATGATTAAAAAGACGTCCCCTGCTAGGAAAGTCCGTCGTAGAATCTCTCTCACACATGTATAAGTTTCCCATTCGTCCGTGTATCGAATATTGATGTCACATCTGATCTGGTGCCTTTGCTGTGTATAAAAAAAATGTATAACGAAATCCGAGGAAGAATCTGCAATGTTATCTCTCCTGAACTGGCATCTCGGCTTCAGTTCCTTTTCCATCGCTGTAACGTAGCTTCCCACCCCCTTTTCTATAAATATTTTCACGGTAATTGTTCTGAGCTTTCTTCTTTGGTACCCCGACTTCACGAATTTAAGCGCGGTACTAGATTGGCAGTTAGGTCTCATAATCTCATTGTTGAAATTGTTAGTTGCAGCCGTAAGTTCTATGCTGATAGCATATTCTCCCGCATTTCTCGCTTGTAGGACTCTCGTCCATTTTATTACTTTCCTGCAACTACGATCTTGAAAAAATTAAATCCAGCGCGAATCACCATTTTCTGTCTTTCTCAGTACTGTTCTTTTATTGTCCTCTTTGCTTCATTCACTCTCAGTATCCCTTTGCATCTTAGTGGCTTTTTTGCCTTGCTTAGGGGTGAAATGATTAAAAACAATATTTGAAAGAAGGTAAATGTGAAAAGACGCGTGTATATCATGAAAAACCGGAAGTTAAATATAAAATAATGTACATAGATTTGATGAAAATTAAATCGGGAGATTACGACGTATATCTTTGTTGTGGCCTTGTCAGGGCCAGACATAAAGACACAAAGAGAGGAATTGAGTTAAACAAATATATTAACAGAAACAGTAACACAAACATATACAAACGAGAGTGTTACAGCAATAATGTTCGGTCCAACTGTCAGAGATGACTGCTGAAAACTTCACCCTCTAAAAGGCAGTACCTGCTCCTATTTATAGCTGGGAGAGTACATGCGTACGTGGGTAAATTACCATAATAATCTTGAAGAAAGGTAAACGTGAAAAGAGGTACATATATTATGAAGAAACTTACATAGGGAAAGAAGTACGTATATTTGGAGAGGAAATAAAAAGACCATGACATATATCCTGAAGAAAAATACATAAGAAAAAGGTAGATATATTGGAAAAGAGGTATATATGTTTTGAAGAAACGTTAATGGAAATTCATCGTCTATTTTCAATTTTTAGAAAAGATCGTTACTTTCATTTTCCGGTCATTAAGTTATTGGATAATTCAAATTCACGTGAGCCTTTCTTTATTATATACGTACCTCCTGTCAGATGTACCTTTCTTCAAGAGATATGTACCACTTTTTATTGTCTTTTATTTAAGAATGTAGAATATTGGTTAGCTTGCAAGTGGTCTGACACACAAGTAGACTGGTGTGGCCATCAAGATAAACTGACTTGAGTCATTTAATGGGTGAATAGAGACTACTCAGGCAAATATGTTGGACAGGTCCATTCTAGCAAAATGAACCAACCTAACTGGTGTATTAGGTACTCTCCTATAAAACAGGTAAAATTAGCTGACCTTCTTTTCCAGGAGGACATAAGAAGGCAGTCATGTTAGCAGGTAAGTCACTTGACTTGTACAAAGAATATATATATGAAGAATGGTACAATAAAATGTGGTACATATCTCTTGAAGAAAGGTACATCTGACAGGAGGTACGTATATAATAAAGAAAGGCTCACGTGAATTTGAACTATTCAATAAGTTAATGACCGAAAAATGAAAGTAACTTTCTTTTCTAAAAATTAAAAATAGACGATGAATAAACAAAAAAAAAGTGAAATGCGTATTATAATTTAAAATTTTTTAATTATTTTTCTTCTTTTCTTCCGACGAATTAAAGCAATTAGCCGACTGATAACTTGGCAAGCAAGATGGCGACGTGTTGTATTCGCCGAGGAATACGGCCAATTACACTTTGTCAGATTCGCAATCTTTTATAAGCAGGAATATCGCAAACTGACAAAGGTTATTTAATGATTGGTTAAAAAAATACAGCTGCTGTCATTTAATGATATAAAGCTTTAATTTTTTTTTTCTCGAATTGTCTTTAAAGCCAGCTTTCATTTATTTTTCCCTTATTGTGACGTATAAGAATAAAAGAACAGGTTGACCGCTTTTGCTTTTTTGTCAGTCTGTCGAAGAGAAGGTCAAATTATGGATTAAAAAATAAAAGGTTTGGCGCTAAGATAGTATGTTTTTATCAGGCGGAGTTAATATTTTTTAATCATTTCACCCCAATCAGGACGATAATGCTACTATGATGCAAGCGTTTACTGGGAATTAGCGAGAATGAGAAGACTAGAGGGGACAATAAAAGAACAAGTATCAGGAAGGCAGAAGATAGCGATTGGCATTGCATTTAAATCTTTGAAGATTGTACGTGGTGGGGAAGGAAGAAACTGGAAGAGAGTTCAACAGCTGAGAAGTGCGAGAAAAGAAACTATTAAAACAGAGCTACATTGAGCTAATTTAACAGTAAAATGATGAGACCTAATTGCCAAACTAGTAGTACATTTGGAAGAGTTATTTGAAACGATTTGTCTTTAGTTTTATTTCTTAGAATCAATAATGATTTTAAATTGAAGCAGCCATAACCATCTCCTTCAGAACTAGCCTAGAACCTGGCTTATACGTTTAACACTCGTGGGAGTAATATTTCTCTGTTCACTACTTATAATATCAAACCGCCTCTTTAGATTTTAAAAAGTGAATAAAAGCATTAATATTATTTGAATTTAGAACAATCAGTCGGAAAATTAACTTAATCAAGCCCGCAATATGACGAGGAAGCAGAATAGTACAAGAAAAGGTCAATCAATACCGGTGTAAGTTAAGGGACTCTGGATTACACAGGGTGCGATGGATAAATTGTCGTCTATATTATGCAAAAAATAAAAATAACACCGACATCTCATTTTAACAGATATACAGTGAGCGATGGATAAATTGTCGTCTAAATTATGCAAAAATCAAAGTAAAACTGATATCTCATTTTAACAGATATATTTACCAAAATTACACAAATATATCTTGAAATACTAAAGAGTAAATTTATTCAGCAAAATTGGTTTCAACAAGTAAAATTGGCTTCAACCATGGCTCTCAGACAAATTCGGAATCTCCTGCAACTCTTCTAGTCTTCTTGTGTAAGTTGGTGAATGCTGCCACAATCCTTGACTTCAGTTTTTATTTGGTGTTCCAATATATATATATATATATATATATATATATATATATATATATATTAGGTCGGTGCAAAAATAATGACGTAATAATGTCGTTTTTGACGTTAAAAAATACGTCAAAAAACGACATTATTTTTGCACCAACCTTATATATATATATATATATATCATGTTAAAATAAATTTGGTTTACTGATGACACGGATTCATCTGCAAAACTAGATTACCAAATTGTTTTGTATCTCTTTCAATCTGTTGGATCCTAACTTAATTATATACGGTGCGATGGATAAATTGTCATTGAAATAACACAAATATGAAAATAACACTGACATCAGATTTTAGCATATATTTACCAAAATTACACAAAAATATCTGTAAATAATAAAGAGTAAATTTATTCAGTAAAATCGCCATTGGCCTCAACCACAACCTTCAGACGACTTTGAAATCTCATGCAACTCTTCGAGAGGGTTCTTTGTTTAAGTTAGCTGACATTCTTTGCCTTCAGGTCATCTTTGGTTTTACAAGGAGTTTTGTTGGTCGTTCTCTCAACTGCGCCCCACACATGATAATCAAGTGGGGTTGTAATCTAGGGAGTTAGGTGGTGAGATGTAAGGGGTGATGTCGTAAAAATTGCCCGAGAAACATGACTGGGTTCTCCTGCTTGTGTGGCATTGTGCAGAGTCCTTTTGCCACCGGATGATCGGTTGAACTCTCTACCTTCGGGCGGGGAGGAACCCGAAGGTGGCTACGCCGAAGGGCAGATTCTCTTTCGGGGAGGTAAACCGACCCTGAACCCGTTTATACGGGTTCAATGGGCATATTTTTGGCCGAGCCCACGGGCTCGGAGATTCCACATTAAACCGGCCTTGTGCCACATGATGCCCTCGTGGGCGGTGACTAAATATAGTCAGTCGATGTCGGGCGACAGTTGAATACTAAAGTATCAGCGGCCACAACTAGATTACTCTGCGTTATATCTATTATATCAAGTTCCTAACGTTTTGTACGTCGAACCTATTTTAGGACCGACCTAGTACAAATACAAACCTCCACTGTGAAATCACTCCACAAGAAAGAAGATAATAATAATAATAATAATAATAATAATAATAATCATCATCATCATCGCTAACTTCGAATTTCCTTGTATTTCGCCATGATTTCGATATATGGAATTTTCTTCTGCATCATATCAGAAATATTTAATTTCTCCTCAACTCATAACACTACCAATCGTTATCCTTCGTATTGGAGCCTATTTCAATTTCAATGTGTAATGTCGCAAAGTAAAACCACAAAACGAGGCGTCACGTCTGTCGGTAATTGTTACGTTTCATTTCATTTCAGTTTCGGATAATCAAAGCCCGGAAAATCAGTGTACGGATAATCGAAACAATACCATATTGTTAAAGTTGGTCGAATTAAATAACATTCTACTTTGCCTGAAGCGAGTAAATATTGCTAGCAATACATCCGGGTTTCTTTTGTTCAACTAATGTAAGGTGAGAGGAGGTACGGTGGAGTAATGGATAACGGTTCGGATTGAGGAATCGAAGAGCCGATTTCGAATTCCAATCGAATCCATTAGATTCACTTACCTTGGGAAAGGTATGAATCATCTTCTTCTCCCCCCAGCTATGGGTAAATAGTAGGACAGACCGGGTTCTATAGCCTTGGATGGCAACTGGTCTACCGCACAAAGACCTACTGCAAGAAAAGAAAAATCTGCCTCGTCAGTCATGTATCGAAAGATACATGATCGCCTACGCGTGTATCACAAATGTAAGGTGAGGACACACAGACACATTATCGCTTTATGTGAATTTATCAAATGTTATTGCTACAGCCAAAACATTAACTAAATTTGTTAACCCCTGTATATCCCCGTATAACTGTACAACTTTACACGACAACCGTCTTCAGTAACCCTTTACCACGAGTTACTCTTAGGCCTTTTATAGGGTGGCCATTATAAAATTGTTTGGCTGATCTTTTTTTTTTTTTTAGCGACATATAAACCTCTACAGGTCATTTAATGCCGAAAAGTAAATATTAGGTTGGTGCAAAAATAATGTCGGTTTTTGACGTTAAAAAATACGTCAAAAAACGACATTATTTTTGCACCAACCAAAATATATTGAAAACCATTTAATGGCATTGACTAAATATATTTTGAACGTAATTGTATGCCTTCAAATACAAATAAAATGTATTTCTGGTCATTTTGCTATAAATATGTTTTGGTGATAATTTTGTTATTAGGTTGGTGCAAAAATAATGACGTAATAATGTCGTTTTTTGACGTATTTTTAACGTCAAAAACGACATTATTACGTCATTATTTTTGCACCAACCTAATATATAAAAATGTATGTTTATACCTTCATAGTTTTTTTTTTTTTTTTTTGTTTTTGTTTGGAAGTTCCCTATTTGCCAATAGCTGGAACCAAACAGAATGGACCTGGAAACATCAATTAAGAGATGGTTTCACGGTCCTCAAAAACTTCCGATCAGAGCTTTTGCTGCCGTATGAAGTTTATCGTCATACCCAGGACTAAAATTATTTTTTAAAATAATGTCGTTTTCTCCCATATGTTACTATGTGAGAAAACGACATTATTTTTGCACCCACCTAATATTATATAATCTTTTTCGTTTTAACATTCGATTTCAAGTTTATTTCTCTTCCAAAGCGTAAGAAATATAGCGAAATAAACTTCGCGTTGAAAAGTAAAACTGCAGGCTGATCTGTCCTGTCAGTAATGAAATGGTATCATCGATGTATGTTCATAAACAAAGTATAAGTGCCTTTTTTCGTTTTAATCTTCCTTAAAACTGCTATGTGTGCTTAGGTCTATGATATTCTCAGCATCCTCCTGTAGAACAAAACTTACTGTTGTCCTTCATCCGTAAAGAAATTTGCTTGCATTCATTGCCAGGAATATTGGTATTACATAGCATTTCAATACTTTTTTAATTAAATTTTCTTTTATCTTAATACTTTTCTTAGCTTTTGGACGACACTTTTCGCTATTCCAATGTAACTGCGGATTTAAATACCACATTTTCCATCCTCTGTTAAAACACTTCCAAAATATTTAAACTTCTGTACTTGTTAGATTTGGCATCTTCAATTCATTGTCCGTCTCTTGGGCTTTTTCTCTTGTTGACAACCATATATACTCTCTTCTTAAAAGTGATAATACTTTCTTGTTGCTTTCTTTACAATCTTGTCTAGTATAGTAAAAAAAAAACTTCATGACGGGATCTAATGTTGTTTTTCAATTTTCCATGGTTACCCAGCCATTCTGCATTCTGAGGTTTATGCAACTTGTATAACTTCAGATGAACTCTGTATATATATATATATATATATATATATATATATATATATATATATATATATATATGTGTGTGTGTGTGTGTGTGTGTGTGTGTGTGTTAATATGTTGTAATTGCCATCCTTTTATACGGCTCAAAGTCGTGGACTCCATACAGGTACCATGTACGCCACCTGGATGTTTTCCATAAAAGTCGTCTGCGTGCTATCTGTGGAGTTAACCTTCAAGATGACAACTAACGTACACCTGTTTAACAGGTGTAATATTGGAGGAATCGAGACTTTGCTCATAGAGTCTCAGTTACGATGGACTGGTCATGCCTTGTGAATGTTTGATGACAGGATACCCAAGATCCTAATGTACAGCCAGTTAGATCAGGGCTACAGGAATATAGGATGTCCATGGCTAAGATACAAAGACGAGCTGAAAAGCAGCTTGTCAGTATACCACATAACACCCTTGAGCGCTTAGCCCTGGAGCGGGTAGAATGGAGATCAACGCGTTTTAGTGAACTCGGCAGTTTCAATATGCTTGTCTGAATCATCTTCAAGAAGCGAGAGCAAGATCTAAAAGGTCAGCCAATCTAACAGTGATCTCATCCCACAATTCTCACCCTTGCTCCATATGCGGCATCCTTTGTAAATTACTAGCGGGTCTTAAGTGCCACTTACGATTATCGCACAAAATTTCATAACTGAATCAATTAATCTGTCAGATCCTCATACGTTGAAACTGACGGAAGAGTCCATTATAGTAATCGAATTTGCCTCAAGCAATGCTATAAATACACTAAGACATAATGGGTTACTGGGTGTGAAAGAATTAGAAAACAAAAACATTAATAAAGAGCAAGAACAATAGAAGAGTAATCAGGAAGACAGTAGATAGCAATTGACATTGCATTTAAATTTTTGCAGATCAAAGTTGGTTAGAAAGCATGGATCCAGAAAAAATATTCAGTTGAACAAAAGAAGGATAACGATACAAGTGCCATTATATCACCAAAGCTTAAAAATGCTTCATCTTCATCTTGATGATGGTTGGGGAGCTGACCGGATAAAATATGCTGTTAAATACAACAAGGATAATGATAACCGTACAATTATATTACTAAAAGCCTGAAGATGGTTACTTTTCTTCCTGATGATGGTTGGAGACCTGACTGAACAAAATAGTATAAATATAGACAATACAGTTAAACAGACGTATAAAGAATTAACATATAATCATATTACCAAAAGCCTGAGGATAATTACTCTTTATCTTGGTGATGGTTGGAATGCAGGCTGGACAAACTATTGACTGCGATTTTTCATCCTCGGATTCTCTGCCGTATATTGCTGGAAATCTCTGGATAGATGGATCGCTGCTAAAAGAGAGCAGGTTGGTTCTGTCTGTCAGAGGAGACAGACACTGCTGGATTTATACAGCGGCACGTATTCAAATCTTTGGGACGAGGAAATAAAATTCAATAAATAATCCTTTCTACATCACGTTATTAGAAAACAATGTTTATTTATTAATTAATTTATTTCAACCAGAGGGATGTTTGTCTGCCTATTTTAACGATTCCCATGAGAACACTCCGATTCTAAACGATGACTGACTTCAGACAGCAGCCTCGGACGGTCAAATATGGTTAGATCGCCTTGGAGAGGACAAACAGTCATTGAATATCGTTGGCTGGCGTTACAAAATCGCAAACAAAGAACTTTACCAAATAACAGAAGCCATATTACTAATTTTTTTCACCCCAAACGAAGCGATAATGACATTATGACGCAAGGGGTTACTGAGAGGGAAGGAAAGTGAAAAAAATGCTTCTGATAAGAAAGGAAAATAAAAAGAACTGCATTCAAGTAGACACAAGGTGACTAATTATGTCGCCTTTACATTTTTGAAGATCGTAGTTAACAGATTCTACAGAAAGATACGAAGAATTCCATAGACTGAGCGAAATTCCTTGGACACGTAACGAGATACGGTGCAATGATTAGCAAGCTTGTCTCACTAGATCAACTATGACTGAGTAGTGAGTTCGATCCTAACTGGGTGCCCCACAATTTCGGCCTTGTGCCACATCTAAGCAACGCTTAGAAAATCATTGGAGGTAATGAAACGTGTTGCAATGGTTAGCAAGCTTGTCACACTAGATTAATTATGAACTGGGAAGGCAGTGAGAAACTTAGCTAACGTGTTTTTATAAAGGGGTGGCGTAACGAGGGCGCGGGGGCTTAGGGAAGGGAGAAAACTGATGAGAGTCACGCTCGCCAATGTCCTAAAGGGACGCATACAAAAGAACAAGCGCGAGTAGGAGGGTGTAGTAGTAGTAGTAGTAGTAGTAGTAGTAGTAGTAGTACTTTCGGTTCTGTTGTATACACATTTCCTTCCGGGTCCCAACCAGAGACATAAGGTCAGAAATGGATACATGACATTTTCCACTGATCATTTTTTGTAAATAAAAATAGAAACATTATTTACATTATTCTTCCTCATCTTTGTCACCATATTCATTACAACGTTTTGGACGTTGTACGCTCCGGACTTCTTCAGGTGGTTGGAATGTCGAACTGAAACCTTTATTTCGCTCACTGGGGCAGACTGTTATAGTTCCACGTGCCATGTTTAATGGATTTCAATTGTCAGTTATCTCCTGTTAATTTCCCTCTCCAAGTTTTCCACTGCCTTAACCGGGTATTGAACTCACGCTCTTTGGGCCCTGTCACTGGATCTAACTAACGCCTTTATCCACTGTGCCATGTGTTGAGATTAAACATGGAACGTGGAACTAGAACAGTCTACCACAGCGAGCGAAATAAAGGGTTCAGTTCGACATTCCAACCACCTGAAGAAGCCCTGAGCGTACAACGGCCGAAACATTGTAATAAATATGGCGACAAAGATTAGGACAATAGTTCAAATAATGTAAATAATGTACATAATAACTCATCTCAGAAATATAGACAAAAAAGAAACAATTATCACACATATTTTCCATAGATAAAACCTTTCGTAAAGTCTGAGTTGTACTTATGAATACAATCTTTCGTATTTCTTTAAGGCATGGGATAAGACGGATTCCTTCAACCATTTCCATTCAATCAGAGGGCACCAACTACAACTAGAATTATTGGTATCCTTATTTACCACTTTTTTTTTAGATTTCCACTTCAAGATCCTTGTATTATTATTATTATTTGACAGAAATGCAAGAAGCTGGAAATGAGTTCCACAGTCGAGAGCAGAAACTATTTGAATAGAAATTTAAGATAACACCCCGAGCAATTTTGGCAGCAATGAAATGAAGATATGTAGTACCCTGGTTAAATTTGTGAAGCAATGTTACCAAAGAAAATAATTCATCAGAACAATTGCCATGAAAATATTTATAGAAATGGTACAGAGAAGCTACTTTACGGCGGTGGGAAAGTTATTGATGCCGTAATGAAAAATATCTCTATATAAAAAAGAGGATGTCTGTGTGTCTGTCTGTCAGTATGTGTGATACCTTTTTACTTGAGATCCATTCAACCGATTTTCACCACTTGGCGTGTACATCGTACAATGTAAGAGTAGATTCTTAGCGTAAAAAAATCGATATTTAAAAAAAAAATAATCGATGAAGCTGATCAAAAATCGATAAATTCAACTTTTTTCCCACAATTTCGTTCGAACTCGGTATGTAGGTTACTTGCATAATGATGAGCTCAATGCCTCATTTTGCTTTCTACGCCACTGCGTTTAGCGAAAAACGGAAAATCGATTTCAAACAAATTTTAAACTAAAAGCTCCATCAATTTTCAAGCAATCTAATACAAACTTCAATCAGTTGTAGCCAACAATATGTTGATTGTTTAACAGTCATTTTACTTGATAGGTGAGTCCACCCATCTAGTGAAAACCCGCGTAAATAGCGAAAAATGGCGATTTTTATTGGGTTTTTGGTTTCTTTCTTCTATTCCGTTGATCTTTCTACCAGTTTTCATCAAACTTAACAATTGCTTTATAAATGTATCCTCTTTTGCATCCCTGGTCACACACTGACAAATTAAACTTCAAAAACTCCCAAATAATTGTGATCTGAAGTGGGTCTTTATGTTGCCTGTTTTACCCCTACATGTCTTTGGCTAATTTCGATTGAATAAATACAGACTGCTTCTATTATATCAGTAACTGCATAAATTCAAAATAGTTTTTAATGAAAGTACTTTAAAGTAATTGAGGAAGATAGATTCTGTTACATCGAAACATGATGCTGTTTTTGCTCCATTCTAATTGAACGCTTTTTCTGATCAACCAGCTGGGGTAGGCTGCTAGTAATAAGCTGAAATTGATAGCTCATATGACTCACAGACGAAATAATCACATATTCAACATGCTGACTTTACAGGCTACTTCGAAGAAAAGTTTAGGGAGGAAGTCTCCATCAATACCAGAAAAAGTGGTAACAGTTTGTGGACTTGAGAAACCTTTTTTCCTGAAAAAATCTTTTAAGAAAAAAGTATTTTCAGAAATTTCAACCGACAGTAACGCTCATATGTCAGTGATTCCTGATTGTTTCGTTATAGGGAAAGGGCTAATCTTACCATTATTATTTGGTCTACTGAAGTATTTAGAGCCTTATAATTAGAGCGGCTGCCATGGGTACCACTTAGAAATGGCGTCACGACTCCACTGATCACAGATTGCTGTGCAGTATTCATTAATTTGACATTCAAATTCTAAAATATCTGGCAACACTCGACACCGTGGCACTGTTTTTATTTGGAGGGAGTGGGATTTTTTTGTTGTATTTTTTGTCCTCGATATTGAGTGGTTCTGATTGATAAATTTGCATTCTTGAAAGCAAAGAAGATCCGATGTGTAGGCCTATCCACATTTTAGTTCCTTGCTTTATCTTCTCGAAGAATTTCTTCTTGTGGCGTCATTATATTTTCGTAATTCCTCAATAAAGAATTTAAAAGATTATTAAAAAAAAATATTCGTTTTGTCATGAAATATTTTATAGCTAGTAAGACGCTACATGATTGAGCTGTTTTTTTACGGATTGTCAACTTTTTGCAGATATTTTGAAAGCCAGAAAATATTTTCAGATTGTAACCTTTTTTTGGAGATAATTATTTATTGATAAATGTGCTCTTCTTTAAACCAAATCTTGGATGGAAAAGAGGTGGATCCATAACTTTCTCAATTGCATTGTCACGTATATGGATATAATGAAGTCGACTGAAATTTAAACTCAACAGCACAAGTGATTTTCAATTCCGAGCACTGAAACCCTACAAGTAAGTTAGGTAATGACATTAACTGTTAAAGTTTTTATCTTTACAGTAATGTTCACCTTTTACAACAACCTAAGAGTCACTCGAGGTAGAAGATTATAGAGTAAGAGGAACAGTTTATGAGGACAGGGGAGGACATGAACGGGTTAGGATTATAGTAATATGGTAAGCATCCTCTTCAGATTTGGCTCCAAAGTGTAGTTTCCCTAGATTGAAAAGGCTGAGATTTTAGCAATCAGGCAAGCACCCTCTAGGGATTCGCTTCTATAAAATAGTTCACTTAGTCATGAGACAGGCTGGTTGTAGCGATCAAGTAAGCAAAATCTTGGGATTCGGTTCCACTCAGTAGTTCCCCTAGAATAAAGACAAGCTGACATTAAAGCGATTAAGTAAGCATCTTCATGGAATTCGGTTCCACAAAATAGACATGAGACAGGCTACGATTGTAGCGATCAGGTAAGCATCCTCACCTGTTTTTTTATTCTCCTCTTTCCTTAACATCTTTTTCTCATATTATTCCATACTCATACGTTTATCCCTTGCGTCTTAGTGGCTTCATTGCCTTTCTTGGAGCGAAATGATTAAAAAGATAGCCGCATTTGAGTTCCACTAAAAGTAACGTTTGAAAACATAGAAATATGTCATATTAAAAAAGTAAAAATAATTTCTTTATATATATATATATATATATATATATATATATATATATATATATATATTAGGTTGGTGCAAAAATAATGACGTAATAATGTCGTTTTTTGACGTTAAAAAATACGTCAAAAAACGACATATACATATATAGCTGTGACTTGCATTTTTAGACAAGTAGGTCTAGACTGCATGCTAGAGTATTAGATGATTAAATAGGGGCGTAATTTCAGCGCTTGACCACTTTTCAAAAATAGGGCTCCTCTTTGCTCCCAGCTTATTCATACATGACAGCTCTTTGGGGCACTCCGGCGTGGTGTAATGTTTAACATTTAATAATGTTTAATGTTTAATAATCTTGTCTCGCTTGATCAATTATGATTGAATAATGAGTTAGATCCTCACTGGGTGCCCCATACGTTGGGTCTTGTGCCACGTCGAAGTTACGCTTACAAAATCACTATTGGACACTTCGACAGGGTTAGCAAGCTTGTCTCGCTAGATTAATTACGACTCAATAGCGAATTCGATCCGCACTGGATGCCCCATAGTTTTGGCCTTGTGCCATATCTAAGCTAAAATTAGAAAAGCACCATTGGGAACTACGATGTAGTGTAATGCTTAGGAAGCTTGACTCGCTAGATCAATTACGACTGAAAAGGATTTACTGGGAGCTCTATACATTTGGCCTTGTGCCACATCTAAGTAACATTTAGAAAATCACCATAACATTACTCTGACTGTGCGCCTAGCAACCGATTTTCGACAATTCGCTGACACAGTGAATTCGATGGTCACTGGATGCTCTATTCTTCAGGCCCTGTGGCAGAATTACTTTAACTTGGGAATATCTGCACACAACGAAGGCGTAGAGAGTTACTATTATAAGTGACGAATTTGTTTTCTCACCGGATTTCTTTCATCTCCACAGCAAAATGCTCCTTAGAGAGCAAGAAGACATACAAGGATTTGTTATCAGTAGACATAATCTTAGCATTATAAGATTAAAGCGAATGGCAGGTGTTGATGGAAGATTCTGAAATAAAAAAAGTAAAAATTGATCTTTAACAAAATGGTAAATGAATGCCAGAAAAGGAAGAAAAGACTAAATAATGAAAGAAAGGAAGAAAGGACTAAATAATAAAGGAAAGGAAGAAAGGACTAAATAATGAAGGAAAGAATGAAAGAAAGGACTAAATAATGAAGGAAAGGAAGAAACGACAAAATAATAAAGGAAAGGAAGAAACGACTAAATAATGAAGAAAAGGAAGAAAGGGCTAAATAATGAAGGAAAACAAGAAAGGACTGAATAATAAAGGAAATGAAGAAAGGACCAAATAATGAAGGAAAGGAAGAAAGGACTAAATAATGAAGGAAAGAAAGAAAAGACTAGATAATGAAGGAAAGAAAGAAAAGACTAAATAATGAAGGAAAGGAAGAAAGGACTAAATAATGAAGGAAAGGAAGAAATGACTAAATAATAAAGTAAAGGTAGAAAGGACTAAATATTGAAGGAAACGAATAAAGGATTAAATAATCATGGAAAGGAAGACAGGACTAAATATTGAAGGAAAGGAAAAAAGGACTAAATAATGAAGGAAAGGATGTAAGGACTAAATAATAAGGGAAAGGAAGAAAAGGCTAAATAATGAAGGAAAGGAAGAAAGGACTAAATAATGATGGAAAGAAAGAAAGGACAAAATAATGAAGGAAAGAAAGAAAGGATTAAATAATAAAGGAAAGGAAGAAAGGACTAAATAATGAAGGAAAGGAAGAAATGACTAAATAATGAAGGAAAAGAAGAGAGGCCTCAATAATGTAGGAAAGAAAGAAAGGACAAAATAATGAAGGAAAGGAAGAGAAGAAAAAATATTGAAGGAAAGAAAGAAAGCACTAAATAATGAAGGAAAGAAAGAAAGGACTAAATAATGAAGGAATGAAAGAAAGGACTAAATAATCAAGGGAAGAAACAGAGGATTAAATAATGAAGGAAAGTAAGAAAGGACTAAATAATGAAGGAAAGGAAGAAAGGCCTAAATAATGAAGGAAAGAAAGGCCTAAATAATGAAGGAAAGGAAGAAAGGACAAAATAATGAAGGAAAGAAAAGACTAAATAATGAAGCAAAAGAAGAAAGGACTAAATAATGAAGCAAAGGAAGAAAGGACTAATGAAGGAAAGTAAGAAAGGACTAAATAATGAAGGAAAGTAAGAAAGGACTAAATAATAAACGAAAGGAAGAAAGGACAAAATGATAAAGGAAAGGAAGAAAGGATTAAATAATGAAGGAAAGGAAGAAAGGACTAAATAATGAAGGAAAGGAAGAAAGGACTAAATAATGAAGGAATGAAAGAAAGGACTAAATAATCAAGGGAAGAAACAGAGGATTAAATAATGAAGGAAAGTAAGAAAGGACGAAATAATGAAGGAAAGGAAGAAAGGCCTAAATAATGAAGGAAAGAAAGGTCTAAATAATGAAGAAAAGGAAGAAAGGACAAAATAATGAAGGAAAGAAAAGACTAAAAAATGAAGCAAAGGACTAAATAATGAAGGAAAGTAAGAAAGGACTAAATAATGAAGGAAAGTAAGAAAGGCCTAAATAATGAAGGAAAGAAAGGCCTAAATAATGAAGGAAAGGAAGAAAGGACAAAATAATGAAGGAAATTAAGAAAGGACTAAATAATGAAGCAAAGGAAGAAAGGACTAAATAATAAAGGAAAAGAAGAAAGGACTAAATAATGAAGGAAAGGAAGAAAGGACTAAATAATGAAGAAAAGTAAGAAAGGACTAAATAATGAAGGAAAAGAAGAAAGGACTAAATAATGAAGGAAAGTAAGAAAGGACTAAATAATGAAGCAAAGGAAGAAAGGACTAAATAATGAAGGAAAGTAAGAAAGGACTAAATAATGAAGGAAAGTAAGAAAGGACTAAATAATGAAGGAAAGGAAGAAATGACTAAATAATGAAGGAAAGGAAGAAAGGACAAAATATTGAAGGAAAGGAAGAAAGGACTAAATAATGAAGCAAATGAAGAAAGGACTAAATAATGAAGGAATGAAAGAAAGGACTAAATAATCAAGGGAAGAAACAGAGGATTAAATAATGAAGGAAAGTAAGAAAGGACTAAATAATGAAGGAAAGGAAGAAAGGCCTAAATAATGAAGGAAAGAAAGGCCTAAATAATGAAGGAAAGGAAGAAAGGACAAAATAATGAAGGAAAGAATAGACTAAATAATGAAGCAAAGGAAGAAAGGACTAAATAATGAAGGAAAGTAAGAAAGGACTAAATAATGAAGGAAAGTAAGAAAGGCCGAAATAATGAAGGAAAGAAAGGCCTAAATAATGAAGGAAAGGAAGAAAGGACAAAATAATGAAGGAAATTAAGAAAGGACTAAATAATGAAGCAAAGGAAGAAAGGACTAAATAATAAAGGAAAAGAAGAAAGGACTAAATAATGAAGGAAAGGAAGAAAGGACTAAATAATGAAGAAAAGTAAGAAAGGATTAAATAATGAAGGAAAGAAAGAAAGGATAAAATAATGAAGGAAAAGAAGAAAGGACTAAATAATGAAGGAAAGGAAGAAAGGATAAAATAATGAAGGAAAGGAAGAAAGGACTAAATAATGAAGAAAAATAAGAAAGGACTAAATAATAAAGGAAAAGAAGAAAGGACTAAATAATGAAGGAAAGGAAGAAAGGACTAAATAATGAAGAAAAGTAAGAAAGGACTAAATAATGAAGGAAAAGAAGAAAGGACTAAATAATGAAGGAAAGTAAGAAAGGACTAAATAATAAAGGAAAGGAAGAAAGGACTAAATAATGAAGGAAAGGAAGAAAGGACTAAATAATGAAGGAAAGGAAGAAAGGACTAAATAATGAAGAAAACGAAGAAAGGACAAAATAATGAAAGAAAGGAAGAAAGGATAAAATAATGAAGGAAAAGAAGAAAGGACTAAATAATGAAGGAAAAGAAGAAAGGATTAAATAATAAAGGAAAGGAAGTAAGGACTAAATAATAAACGAAAGGAAGAAAGGATAAAATAATGAAGGAAAAGAAGTAAGGACTAAATAATAAAGGAAAGGAAGAAAGGACTAAATAATGAAGAAAAGTAAGAAAGGACTAAATAATAAAGGAAAGGAAGAAAGGACTAAATAATGAAGGAAAGTAAGAAAGGACAAAATAATGAAGAGAAGAAAGTACTAAATAATGAAGGAAAGGAAGAAAGGCCTAAATAATGAAGGGAAGAAAGGACTAAATAATGAAGGAAAGTAAGAAAGGACTAAATAATGAAGGAAAGGAAGAAAGGACAAAATAATGAAGGAAAGTAAGAAAGGACTAAATTATGAAGCAAAGGAAGAAAGGACTAAATAATAAAGGAAAGGAAGTAAGGACTAAATAATGAAGGAAAGGAAGAGAGAACGAAATAATGAAGGAAAGGAAGAAAGGCCTAAATAATGAAGGAAAGAAAGGCCTAAATAATGAAGAAAAGGAAGAAAGGACAAAATAATGAAGGAAAGAAAAGACTAAATAATGAAGCAAAGGAAGAAAGGACTAAATAATGAAGGAAAGTAAGAAAGGCCTAAATAATGAAGGAAAGAAAGGCCTAAATAATGAAGGAAAGGAAGAAAGGACAAAATAATGAAGGAAATTAAGAAAGGACTAAATAATGAAGCAAAGGAAGAAAGGACTAAATAATAAAGGAAAAGAAGAAAGGACTAAATAATGAAGGAAAGGAAGAAAGGACTAAATAATGAAGAAAAGTAAGAAAGGACTAAATAATGAAGGAAAAGAAGAAAGGACTAAATAATGAAGGAAAGTAAGAAAGGACTAAATAATGAAGCAAAGGAAGAAAGGACTAAATAATAAAGGAAAGGAAGTAAGGACTAAATAATGAAGGAAAGGAAGAAAGGACAAAATAATGAAGGAAAGGAAGAAAGGACAAAATAATGAAGGAAAGGAAGAAAGGACTAAATAATGAAGCAAAGGAAGAAAGGACTAAATAATAAAGGAAAGGAAGAAAGGACTAAATAATGAAGGAAAGGAAAAAAGGCCTAAATAATGAAGGAAAGAAAGGCCTAAATAATGAAGGAAAGGAAGAAAGGACAAAATAATGAAGGAAAGAAAAGACTAAATAATGAAGCAAAGGAAGAAAGGACTAAATAATGAAGGAAAGTAAGAAAGGACTAAATAATGAAGGAAAGTAAGAAAGGCCTAAATAATGAAGGAAAGAAAGGCCTAAATAATGAAGGAAAGGAAGAAAGGACAAAATAATGAAGGAAATTAAGAAAGGACTAAATAATGAAGCAAAGGAAGAAAGGACTAAATAATAAAGGAAAAGAAGAAAGGACTAAATAATGAAGGAAAGGAAGAAAGGACTAAATAATGAAGAAAAGTAAGAAAGGACTAAATAATGAAGGAAAAGAAGAAAGGACTAAATACTGAAGGAAAGTAAGACAGGACTAAATAATGAAGCAAAGGAAGAAAGGACTAAATAATAAAGGAAAGGAAGTAAGGACTAAATAATGAAGGAAAGGAAGAAAGGACTAAATAATGAAGGAAAGTAAGAAAGGACTAAATAATGAAGCAAAGGAAGAAAGGACTAAATAATAAAGGAAAGGAAGAAAGGACTAAATAATGAAGGAATGAAAGAAAGGACTAAATAATCAAGGGAAGAAACAGAGGATTAAATAATGAAGGAAAGTAAGAAAGGACTAAATAATGAAGGAAAGGAAGAAAGGCCTAAATAATGAAGGAAAGAAAGGCCTAAATAATGAAGGAAAGGAAGAAAGGACAAAATAATGAAGAAAAGAAAAGACTAAATAATGAAGCAAAGGAAGAAAGGACTAAATAATGAAGGAAAGTAAGAAAGGACTAAATAATGAAGGAAAGTAAGAAAGGCCTAAATAATGAAGGAAAGAAAGGCCTAAATAATGAAGGAAAGGAAGAAAGGACAAAATAATGAAGGAAATTAAGAAAGGACTAAATAATGAAGCAAAGGAAGAAAGGACTAAATAATAAAGGAAAGGAAGTACGGACTAAATAATGAAGGAAAGGAAGAAAGGACTAAATAATGAAGGAAAGGAAGAAAGGACTAAATAATGAAGAAAAATAAGAAAGGACTAAATAATAAAGGAAAAGAAGAAAGGACTAAATAATGAAGAAAAGTAAGAAAGGACTAAATAATGAAGGAAAAGAAGAAAGGACTAAATAATGAAGGAAAGTAAGAAAGGACTAAATAATGAAGCAAAGGAAGAAAGAACTAAATAATAAAGGAAAGGAAGAAAGGACTAAATAATGAAGGAAAGGAAGAAAGGACTAAATAATGAAGGAAAGGAAGAAAGGACTAAATAATGAAGCAAAGGAAGAAAGGACTAAATAATGAAGAAAACTAAGAAAGGACTAAATAATGAAGGAAATGAAGAAAGGACTAAATAATGAAAGAAAGGAAGAAATGATAAAATAATGAAGGAAAAGAAGAAAGGACTAAATAATGAAGGAAAAGAAGAAAGGATTAAATAATAAAGGAAAGGAAGTAAGGACTAAATAATAAACGAAAGGAAGAAAGGACAAAATAAAGAAGGAAAAGAAGAAAGGACTAAATAATGAAGGAAAAGAAGTAAGGACTAAATAATGAAGGAAAGGAAGAAAGGACTAAATAATAAAGGAAAGGAAGAAAGGACTAAATAATGAAGAAAAGTAAGAAAGGACTAAATAATAAAGGAAAGGAAGAAAGGACTAAATAATGAAGGAAAGTAAGAAAGGACAAAATAATGAAGGGAAGAAAGGACTAAATAATGAAGGAAAGGAAGAAAGGCCTAAATAATGAAGGGAAGAAAGGACTAAATAATGAAGGAAAGTAAGAAAGGACTAAATAATGAAGGAAAGGAAGAAAGGACAAAATAATGAAGGAAAGTAAGAAAGGACTAAATAATGAAGCAAAGGAAGAAAGGACTAAATAATAAAGGAAAGGAAGTAAGGACTAAATAATGAAGGAAAGGAAGAAAGGACTAAATAATAAAGGAAAGGAAGTACGGACTAAATAATGAAGGAAAGGAAGAAAGGACTAAATAATGAAGAAAAGTAAGAAAGGACTAAATAATGAAGGAAAGGAAGAAAGGACTAAATAATGAAGGAAAAGAAGAAAGGACTAAATAATGAAGGAAAGGAAGAAAGGACTAAATAATGAAAGAAAGGAAGAAAGGACTAAATAATGAAGGAAAAGAAGAAAGGACTAAATAATAAACGAAAGGAAGAAAGGACTAAATAATGAAGGAAAAGAAGTAAGGACTAAATAATGAAGAAAACTAAGAAAGGACTAAATAATGAAGGAAATGAAGAAAGGACTAAATAATGAAAGAAAGGAAGAAAGGACTAAATAATGAAGGAAAAGAAGAAAGGACTAAATAATAAACGAAATGAAGAAAGGATAAAATAATGAAGGAAAAGAAGAAAGGACTAAATAATGAAGGAAAGGAAGAAAGGACTAAATAATAAAGGAAAAGAAGAAAGGACTAAATAATGAAGGAAAGGAAGAAAGGACTAAATAATGAAAGAAAAGAAGAAAGGACTAAATAATGAAGGAAAAGAAGAAAGGACTAAATAATGAAGGAAAGGAAGAAAAGACTAAATAATAAAGGAAAGGAAGTAAGGACTAAATAATGAAGAAAAGGAAGAAACGACTAAATAATAATGGAAAGAAAGAAAGGACTAAATAATGAAGGAAAGGAAGAAAAGACTAAATAATAAAGGAAAGGAAGAAAAGACTAAATAATAAAGGAAAGGAAGTAAAGACTAAATAATGAAGGAAAATAAGAAAGGACTAAATAATGAAGGAAAGTAAGAAAGGACTCAATAATAAAGGAAAGGAAGAAAGGACTAAATAATAAAGGAAAGGAAGTAAGGACTAAATAATGAAGGAAAGGAAGAAAGGACTAAATAATAAAGGAAAGGAAGAAAGGACTAAATAATGAAGGAAAAGAAGAAAGGACTAAATAATGAAGGAAAATAAGAAAGGACTAAATAATGAAGGAAAGGAAGAAAGGACTAAATAATGAAGGAAAATAAGAAAGGACTAAATAATGAAGGAAAGTAAGAAAGGACTAAATAATGAAGTAAAGTAAGAAAGGACTAAATAATAAAGGAAAGGAAGAAAGGACTAAATAATGAAGGAAAAGAAGTAAGGACTAAATAATGAAGAAAACTAAGAAAGGACTAAATAATGAAAGAAAGGAAGAAAGGACTAAATAATGAAGGAAAAGAAGAAAGGACTAAATAATAAACGAAAGGAAGAAAGGATAAAATAATGAAGGAAAAGAAGAAAGGACTAAATAATGAAGGAAAGGAAGAAAGGACTAAATAATGAAGGAAAGGAAGAAAGGACTAAATAATGAAGGAAAGGAAGAAAGGACTAAATAATAAAGGAAAAGAAGAAAGGACTAAATAATGAAGGAAAAGAAGAAAGGACTAAATAATGAAGGAAAGGAAGAAAGGACTAAATAATGAAAGAAAAGAAGAAAGGACTAAATAATGAAGGAAAAGAAGAAAGGACTAAATAATGAAGGAAAAGAAGAAAGGACTAAATAATGAAGGAAAGGAAGAAAAGACTAAATAATAAAGGAAAGGAAGTAAGGACTAAATAATGAAGAAAAGGAAGAAACGACTAAATAATAATGGAAAGAAAGAAAGGACTAAATAATGAAGGAAAGGAAGAAAAGACTAAATAATAAAGGAAAGGAAGAAAAGACTAAATAATAAAGGAAAGGAAGTAAAGACTAAATAATGAAGGAAAATAAGAAAGGACTAAATAATGAAGGAAAGTAAGAAAGGACTCAATAATAAAGGAAAGGAAGAAAGGACTAAATAATAAAGGAAAGGAAGTAAGGACTAAATAATGAAGGAAAGGAAGAAAGGACTAAATAATAAAGGAAAGGAAGAAAGGACTAAATAATGAAGGAAAAGAAGAAAGGACTAAATAATGAAGGAAAAGAAGAAAGGACTAAATAATGAAGGAAAAGAAGAAAGGACTAAATAATGAAGGAAAATAAGAAAGGACTAAATAATGAAGGAAAGGAAGAAAGGACTAAATAATGAAGGAAAATAAGAAAGGACTAAATAATGAAGGAAAGTAAGAAAGGACTAAATAATGAAGTAAAGTAAGAAAGGACTAAATAATAAAGGAAAGGAAGAAAGGACTAAATAATGAAGGAAAGTAAGAAAGGACTAAATAATGAAGGAAAATAAGAAAGGACTAAATAAT
>OZ010607.1:17432679-17487679 GCA_963932145.1 Acanthosepion lycidas | reverse complement strand
TCTACATATATCCAGTCGAACTGAAGGCCTTTTACAAAACCCAGCCTCCGAGCGCATTTTTCCGGTTTTGCCAAAGAGGTGGAATCTAGCTTCTTTCTTCTTTTTATGTGCCGTGTCGTTTCAGGACGTACACGATCATGACTCTCCACTACCTCCAATCCCTTGTAGCTCTCAATGTTTCGTGCCTCTGCCAACTCCCCCAGATCACGTTCTGCCATCCTCTGCTTAAACCCCTCTAGGTATGTCATGCGTTGCTTTCCCTTGTCTCTCTTTCCCTCTATCCGCCCTGTGAGTATCAGATTCTACAGGCCCTCCTTTCTCATTACGTGTCCCAGAAATTTCAACTACCTCTTCCTGATGTTAAGTACAAGCTTCCTCCTTGTTTGCATCCTCTCTAAGACCTCATCTTTGCTCACACGCTCGGTCCATGATATCCTTAGCATCCATCTGTAGAACCACATCGCCGCTACCTCGAGTCTTTTTTCATCTTTGAGGAGACCGTCCAATATTCGTTGCCGTATAAAAGGACAGATGTCATGTAGCAGCTCAGTACTCTTTTCTTTGTCACCAAAGAAATCCTTCTGTCTCGCAGAACTCTGACCAGCTTTTGGAATGCATCCTTGGCCATCCCAATCCGTCTTGGGGATCTCAGCGCTGCACCTACCGTCCTCCATCAAAACACTTCCCAAATATTTAAACTTCTGCGCATGCTTGATTTTAGTGACCCCGACCTGCAGATCGTATTTCGGGCTCATCCTTTTACTGATTACTATGCATTCTGTCTTCTTGTAGTTTATGGTTAGTCCCTTCATCTAGCTCTCCCTCGTTACCTTCTGTAAAAGGTTTTGTAGTTTCTTTTCCGTATCTGCTATTAGTACTGTGTTCTCTGCGTATCTTATGTTGGTAAGATTGTGTCCGCTGAATCCCGGTAGCATCCCCAGAACCTCGTCCGAGTTCCTCTCTGCCTTCAGGCAGAGAGTTCAACTGTTAGCCGAAAAGATTTCGGCTAGAATATTTAACCACCATCCCCCCACGAGGGTTGCATGGGGCACAAGGCCGGGTTTAACGTGAGTTCTCCGAGCCCGTAGGCTCGGCCAAAATATGCACGTAGAACCCGCATAACGGGATGGGGTTGGTCAACCTCCCCGAAAGAGAGACTGCTCTTCAGCTGAGCCTCGTTAAGGTATCTCTGCTCAGAGACAGAGAGTTTGACCGTGTAGCCGAAAAAGATTTCGACTAGACTCTGTAGTTCGTTGACTTACAGATACTTATAGGTAGTTACTACCTATAATGTAGTCACTCATGGGGGTGGCAGGTTATTCCATTACATCACATCTTTAAACCATATATCTAAACATACCTTTACCATGAAAGTATAAAATTGTGTACAAGATATTTAGATTTCGGCACTAAATAACCCATAGAGATTGATAGGCCGCTAAAAAAAAATAAAATACCACCACTCAAATCATCAAAAGATTATGTAGGCAAAAATTGTTGCTAGCATTCTTTCTTTCAAATGAGAAAGAAATCAAAACCTGTTAAGACATTTATTAAGAGATTATATGCATTCTTTCATATCGTCGGCACAGTATATTAATCAGATGTGTAAAACTTTTTCTTCTTTCGGGGTTAATGGTCTCCTTTTGTATTCCATGGGCCAAGCAAAAGTAGGGAATACAGGAGGTATTCATCTGTACCTCCACGTCATAAGAGAATGTGTCACAAGGTCGATTTTAATGTGGTATTTTAGAAGCCTTTCAAAAACTGCTCAATCTACCTCAGCATTTCCCCTTTAGGGCACACCTCGGGCGCCGGGTAATGACTCCAGCCTCCCTTCCGAAGAACACGTACTACCTGGGGAGATCGCCCCTGACAGATGAGCTAATTAATATTCATTTAAAACTCCCCGGGTGCGTTATGGAAGTTAGAGAATTTTGTATGTAAAATAGATAAGCAAACAACTAAATGCAACAACGATTCAAAAAATAGAATATTTCAGTATTTTTCTCTTTGTGAATAAGTAATGGATAGCGGCTCGGATTGAAGAATCGGAGAGCCGAGTTCGAATTCCAGTCGAATCCATTACATTCACTTACGTGTTAATACTCTCGGGAAAGGTGTGAATCCTCTTCTTCGCCCCACCCACCAGCTATGGGTAAATAGCAGGGCAGACCGGGTTCTATAGCCTTGGATGGCAACTGGGCTACCGCAGAAAGAAATGGCAACCTACTGCGAGAAAAAAAAATCTGCCTCGTCAGTCATGTATCGAATGATACATGATCGCCTAAGCGTGTATCACGCAAATAACTGACTGACTGAAAATTGGGAAAGGTATGAATTCTCTTCTTCCAACCTATGGGTAAATAGCATGACAGACCGCCTAAGCGTGTATCCCGCATGCCACATAACTGACTATTTCTAGCTCGAATCTACTGTATCATCGTCATCATCATCATCGACTTGACTTTTGTTATCGTAGGGCGGATCCGAATGCACGAGCCAGTCAAAACTCTTTTCCCCAACGGTCTATCAACGGCAGCCATCAGCAGTTCTGGTACAGTCATACCTGTCCATCGTGTGACATTGTCCAGCCAGTTTTTTGCGTTGACGTGCACTTCTACGTCCACCTTCAACGGTGTCTTGCACACGCTTTCGTGCCTTGTAATAACCACGCCATTTTTCTCCGTGTATAAGGCAAACTTTAAATCTTAAAAATGAGCGCCCAAATTAGGGAGTTGCCTAATACAGCAGTTACAAAAAGCCAACCTTAAATCCTGTATAGGCATTGGTAAGTAGTCTTGTAACCCGTCAGTGGTTGTGCTAGCACGAAGTTACAAGTCATCGTGACTGAGAGTATGATCGTACTGGTGTTGTTCAAACTTCTGATTATGACATATGATGCGCTCCCTCTAAGAAAATGGAACTATGATCTACTCAGGTTGAACAAACACAAATATGCCTGAGCAGATAGGTGTGCTCAGTAAACAAGAGTAGCCGACCATTATTTAGATGTATATGTGTTTGGATTACACAATGTTACTTTGAGATATGCAAGATTATATACTGTATATCTCCGCAAATATGGCGACCTTTAAATTTTAAAAATTAGTCCCCTAAATAGGTGGTGTATCGACACGGTAGGCTCGTATGCTTGCGCCATAAATAGCGGTAGGCTAACAATTTCCTCGCTATGGTACTTACCGGCATAAATATTTCAAGCTGAAACAATTCATATTACAATATTGTACCACACTTATAAATGTAAAGAATTGTAAATTAAACTAGCAGCATGACCCAGCGTTGCCCATGCTTGATTCAAAACTCGTACGACTCATACAGCAATCGCTATCACTTGACTTAAAATATTTTTGCCCTTCCTTGCCTTTAATGGAGTGCCCTTGCCGTGCTGATGTTGCTACATGCCTTACTTCTTACCTATCTCACACTGCGATTTTTTTCTAAGCCCTATACATTAAATCTGTTACGAAAAAAGAACTAAACAAAATGAACACAAAACGATCAGCTTTAAAAAAGGACTCGTAACTGGAAAAATCAAATGAAAAAAGAATTTTAACAACAAATACTTTTTCACATCCAACCCAGTTCTGCGGAATCAGAATCAACGTTGAGTTTAAGCAAGCGAATGAGACAATTGGAGTAAAGTGCCATGCAGATTTAAATTTTTCCCACTTCTGACGAATGCAACTATCGATTTTTTTGCATGCTAGCATGCTAGTTAACATTTGTGTCAGTCAACTGTTGGCTCTCACGCTGGCCAATAGAATATTCCTGCCTATTCGTGGCAGCCAGCTATATGCTCTCACTCTGGCCAGTAGAAAATGACAGCAAACTACATGAAAACTGCCGTAGAAACATGAAAAAAACAATTATTTCCACTATCAATGGTGTTGGCCTTCCCGCTAACTTGGAGCATGTGCATGTAAATATTGGTGCAAATCCGTCGAAAATTGCGGCTGTGCATTCGTTACACACACATCCTGCCTTTTAAGACTATTTTTACTTCTTGATTTCACATTAAAATGCAATATTCAAGAGACGATTACACAGCAATTTTCAAGCGTACTGTTGAACAACACGTACTAGTAACAACATGTCTTCCGTTCTTGATTTCTAGAGCTATGTCTGCGTTCGCACTAATCATTATTTCTCAGAGTAATGTTAAATAACAGCATTTAAGATAACTTACAATCTATATTTCTAAAAGATTAATATAATTTTGGTGTTAAATAACATTTGGGATAACATGAAAACTTTATTTTTCAATTTACATTATTCGGACCGTTGTCCTCGTTTTTATTGTCATGTTCACGACGTTTCCGCCTTTTTCAGGTGATTATAATTTCGAACTGAACCATTTGTTCTATGATTATTCTAGTTCCACATGCCATGCCGCTTCATTATATCTCAGGTATTTCCCTTTAATTCAAATCTCCAAGTTTTTGCCTATATTTCTGAGATGAGATATTATGTACACAATTTACATTATTCGGACTATTGTCCTCGTCTTTGTTGCCATATATATCACAACGTTTCGGCCTTTCAGTATCTGTCTATATTTCTGAGATGAGGTATTATGTACACTATTTACATTATTCGAACTATTGTCCTCATCTTTGTCGCCATATTTATCACAACGTTTCGGCCGTTGTACACTCCGACGTTCTTCAGGTGGTTGGAATGTCGAACTGAACCCTTTATTTCGCTCACTGTCGTAGACTGTACTAGTTGCACGTGCCATGTTTAATGGATGTCAGTTATCAGTTATCTCCTGTTAATTCCCCTCTCCAAGTTCTGCACTGCCTTAACCGGGTATTGAACTCACACTCTTTGGGTTAATGTCACTGGATCAAACTAACGCTTTTATCTGCTGTAAATGTTTACATTGTTAGGACTATTGTCCTCATCTTTGTTGACATATTCACGACGTTTCGGCCGTTATACGTTCTGGCCTTCTTCAGAATCTGTCTATATTCTTAAGATGAGGTATTGTAACTATTTACAATATTCACATTGTTAGGACTATTGTCCTCATCTTTGTTGCCATATTCACGACGTTTCGGCCGTTATACGTTCTGGCCTTCTTCAGAATATGTCTATATTCTTAAGATGAGGTATTGTAACTATTTACAATATTCACATTGTTTGGACTATTGTCCTCATCTTTGTTGCCATATTCACGACGTTTCGGCCGTTATACGTTCTGGCCTTCTTCAGAATATGTCTATATTCTTAAGATGAGGTATTGTAACTATTTACAATATTCACATTGTTTGGACTATTGTCCTCATCTTTGTTGCCATATTCACGACGTTTTACACCCCGTCTTCGTCAGGATCTGTTTATATTTCTGTGATGAGGTATTATAACTACGAGGAGAATGTAAATAATGTAAATAGTCCGAACAATGTAAATAGTGTAAATAGTTTGGGTCACTGGATCCAACCAACGCTTTTATCCACTGGGCCATGTGTCCTTGAGAACATCAGTGTATGGATTCAGATGATGTCAGATAAAATCACAAAAACTTGCCTAAATTCTGAGTTTAATCTTATCTATAGATCGCATTATGAGTGAAAATATACGGTATTTAATATTAGATAGTTTATTCTTAACCGTATATTATTTTTTATATATGTACATAATCTGGCATTTCCACCCGGAAAACTTAAATTTATTTAATCATTTACATATGAGGTCGTTTCTTGAGACTTCTCAGTGTCAAAGGATTGATACAAAAAGACAAGAAATTCTGGCGGTCAACATATTGACACCTAGGGAGGTTGGGGAGCACTTCGACGGGGTGTAATGGTTAACAAGCTTCTCTCGATAGATCAATTACGACTGATAGTGAGTTCGATCCTCACTGAGTGTTCCATACTTCCGGCCTTGTACCACATCGAAGCTACGCTTACTAAATCCCTATTGTCATCCAAGAGTTCTTTGAGTGTGGTGTAACTGTTAACGTGCTTGTCTCGATAGATCAATTACGATTGGCTAGTGGCTTCGATCCTCAGTGGACGCCACATCAAAGCCACGCTTAGTAAATCGCGATTATCGCCCAAGAGATGTTCGATTAGCATTCGTGTCTTGCTAGATCGATTACGACTGAGTAATAAGTTCGATTTACACTGGGTGCTTAATACTATTGGACTTGTTCCCTATCGCTTAGTAAATCACTATTGTCACCCGCTATCACCAAAGCCGTTATTCACACTTTTTAGGAAGTAGGCAAAACTCAAAAAGAACTCTTTGTTGAGGTTGGATGATGTCAGTCTCCTGTGTCGAATATAACAAGACCAACTGGTTCTGCGACACCAGAGTCAAAAGAACAGCTGGAGATGAATATCAGCTGAATAGAATCCTTATCTCCAATGAGTTGCCAATTGTCGGGAAAATTCCCAGAGCCTGGAAGGATGCTTCCGTGGTTCTTTCTCGATTTACAATACTGCCGAAATTCAATTTAACTCGAATATGACGGCAGGATACTTATTTCGACAGTCCTGCGTATAGCGATATGCCATATTCGAGATACTGGAGATTTTCATAAGTGTAGAACTACAGCTTAATTGCTGCTGTTCCCATAGCCACTCTCACCCGGTGTGGCAGCACCTTTTAGGGTCCTAGGTATGGGCAAATAAAACACTATAAATATACTTACTTATAGCAAAATAACCAACAGAAGATGTTATCTGTAGTTGAAGACATACAATTGGGCTAAAAACATTGAGATTTCGGCATTAAATAACCCATAGAGGTGTTGATATGCCGCTAAACGAAATCAACCAAAACGATTTCAATGCCACTTCTATCTTTTAAGCAGAAATAGAAAGATTTAATATGGGCTAAGGACCATCAGTGGACTCATGCGACGGGTAATAACTCCAACACCCACCCCCAAAGGACAGGTACTGCGTGGAGGGATGCCCTCCACCCCGCCAGACTTGAGCTAATATTAATTTGAAACTTGACTGCTGGGTTATGGAAGTTAGAGAACGGTATATATAAAATGAGGTAACTCATTTACATAGGAAATTGCAAAAACTATAAATAACTACGACTATTACCCATGAGGCAATTGAGTGCATACTACTTTCTCTTGATCAGTAACACTATACTACACTAAACTATAATTGCGTCGTCGATATCTAAAGAGCCGAACGAGCAATTATCACTTGATAATTATGAATACGCACAAGCATGGTTTGGGCAACTAGCAGCTAAAGCTGGAATAAAAAATCCGAAGGATTTAAAATCAGTAGGAGGAGAAAACTAAATAAACGATCTCTTCTTGGCAGCTGCTAGCTGTGAGGCCATTATAAAATTATAAGCACTTGCTTACACAAGACTGTTAGGGGAAATGACATTTGACGATAGAAGTTGACTAATAGTGAAAAACATAGCACCCCCCACCCCACAAAAAAATAGTGAATGCAGAGAGAGCTAACTTCATGAATATTTCTCAGAAAGTGAATAAACCAGTTATTAAATATGTTCTTCGTTTAAAACAGGCCGCTAAATATTGTAAATTTGATAAACTGGGATCGGAAAACCAGTCAATCGTAAAGGGTTTGAAGTTCATAAACAGCCTTCAAAATGAGGAGTATCGGCAAATGACTGTAATGCATTTACAACTGGGAAAGTTGTCAGTAATCAAGTGTTTCAAATTTGTTCAACAACAAAAATTAATTCGAAAATTTAATAGAACAAAAGTTACGGCTCCGGTAGAATAAATGAACACATACATGATAAAGAAAAAAGACAGAATAATTTTTACTTTTTTGTTGATATTAACACCAAAGAGAAAAACAAAAATGTCCGCCATATAAAAAAAATGTGTAAAGTGTTTCAAAATGTTTCAAAGTCCCAAACGAAAAACGTAGAGACGGTCCAACAAAATGAAGAGGCAATAAATATGTACGTCTTTTCATTGAAAAATAAAGAATGTAAAAGATTTATTAAAAATTCAGAGCAATAATGTTTTTTTATTATTGGACATGCAACTAGATACAGGAAGTGACGTGACGTTGATAACAATAAATTTCTGGAACAAATTACGAAAACCAAAAAGAAAGAAAAGCCTTGTCGATTTGAATCAGTTCGATGGATCCGTGATAAAAACGTTAGGCTATTTTGAAGCCTACGCGGAACGAAAAAATAAGTTTGACGTATTACCAATTATCGTAACAAACTGTGAAAAGAATCACGGTCCAATAGGAAATGATGTATAAATAAAACTTAAAATTTATTGAAACAAAACAAGTTCAGTTGACCATTGATGACAATTCCAGAACAACGTAACAATAAACAATTTTTTCTATCCTCTGCCAGCCGCAATGATGGAGAAAGCATTACCTCCAACCATTGCCAGTGATACACACTGCAAGAGCCACTCCGTTTCGAGAGGCTCGTCCCTTAATCGAGACGCAATCGCGCCAATCCTCCGAAGGAAAGCCATCGAATGAGGGCCAATAACCCCTGAAGTCTCCACTGCCACAGGAGTAAAAAAAAAAAAGTAATCTATCAGCATGAGAAGAATATTTAACATTTTTTCATCTCTGCGTCCCGGGCAACGGACCCCGGCTCAACCGCGGAACTGATCAAATTACCGGCTGAAAATGTATCCGCACAGGTCACATCCCAAATCAACGACTTCCCCATTTTAAAAGGGAAAATGGTAATGCCATCCGGCCGCTTTCCATCACCGCAGTCGAGGCCTACGGGTTCGATTTGGGAAGGGAACCCAGCTGCATCCAAACTTCTTTTGATGATGTCGTTAATGGCTGCATGCCGTGGAAAGCGGCCGGCACTACAACGACAGGAGAGAGGATGCAAACCAAACTCATCGATGGAGGCTCCACATCTGCATCTGTGATGCTCACATATTTTGAGTCCAAGATTGATGTATTGAACATGAATTCGGCAAAATTAGTAAACGAAATCAAGGCAGAAAAAAGTGAAATGTTAAAAAAAAACAATGAAGAAAAGTCGACGCCCGGAGGGAGAGCTCATCCAGGATGTACTTCTCCCCCCTTCTCTTCCTGGCTGGCGAAAACGTGTCGGTGGGCAGCTGAGGACGTGGGCTAGAACAATCAAGGATGACCGAGCAGTACTATCGGGTCCACAAGTAGTTGGTCTTCGACGATGGAATCACGATTGGCTCGCCATTTCGTGTGACCTGGCTCAGGATCGGCGAGCGTGGGCAGCGATGGTCCGTGATGCTGTACTTGCTCGGGAGGAAGCCGGTTCAACCCGACCAGGCTGAAAACCGATATAAGTCAAAAGATATGTGGTGACTACAAAATAGGCGTAAACCACAAAAAAATTGGGGATAGGATACTAGTCTGCAATATAGAATGTTGAACTCCGTTACAGGCATGAACACATTCTCTAAAACTGATCTAAAGCCGGCACACCACCAAATACCTATTGACGAAGACTTTAAAGAAGCCGCAACAATAAAGAAACCAATAGGCTTTATGGGGAATTAAAATGGGTCCCTTGTATGATTCCCACGTGCTGAATGCAGACGTTGTAATAAATAAAGAATAGAACACGACTGACCTCTGATTTATACGAGTTGTATTAAAAAATATTACAAATAAGTCCTTGCAAACTTAACTGCGACCAAACTTATCTGCTAAAGAAGAATCGATGTTTTCGCCATCTACGGACTGTGGTGATAACGGTGTAGAGCTAGCTTATTCTGCAAGTGTTCATTTCGTGGGTCATACCAAGAGTGAGTGTTCTTCGCAAAAGAGGTAGAAAAGCGTGCCAATCAGCAACTGTAAGCTGATTGGATAACCTTAAACTGCCAAGGGCAGATAATCGTATCACTTATTTTTCATAGCTTATTAAGATGGAAAAGAATGCTGAATGGAATTAAAACAGCGAGTGGGATTTTTCAAACGGCTACAGAGCAAGTTATTGGTAGCTATATAAAAAAAAATACAATATTCTACCAAGATAACATTTGTGTTGGTGCCATTAACGACGAAGAATTAAAATGGAAAACTATTAGGTTGATGCAAAAATAATGACGTAATAATGTCGTTTTTTGACGTATTTTTAACGTCAAAAAAACGACATTATTACGTCATTATTTTTGCACCAACCTAATGGTACCCTACTGAATAAGTTAAAAAATATCATTTTTCGAATATTCCATATATAAGGAAGTAAGACCAATCGTTAATTGACAAAACGTTAAAAGTTGAAGTAACCAAGAAGAATAAAGAATTGGGATCTTTCTTAGAACCTGTAAATTTCTACAGATGATATGTAGAGCGATACTCCGAATTGTCAGAACTTTTTACTGCTTTAAGAAAAATGAATGGGAAATGTATTTGAACAAAAGAACAACAAATGGCATTCGAAAATTTAAAACCTGTCCTGGCAAAGAAGCCAGTAGTAAAAAATATTTGACCCTAGAAAGGAAATACTAACAAATGATGTATGTGAACATTCAATTTTGGGAATATTAACTCAAGATTTTGTGCTTGTTTGATTTAATATCCCCGATTTTTAATTTGCATCTTAGGGTCATCCTTTTGCTAACGACGATGCATTCTAACTTCTTGCAGTTGATGTTTAATCCTTTCTTTGCACTTTCTTTCTCTACCTTCTGTAGGTGCTTTTGAAGGTTTCCTTTCCGTGTCTGCTATCAATGCCGTCATCGGCATACCTTATATCTTTAAGATTGTAAGTGTCAATAATGAATCCTGGTAGAACATCTAATTCGCTCAGAATTGCCTCTCTGTATAGGCTGACTAAGTCTGGCGAGAAGACACATCTTTGTCGTACACACCCCTTTCTGTCTTTGTGTATCTGTTGAACTGAGTCCGAAGTTTTATTGTTGGTTATTCCAAAAAGGTGTTTAATGGATTATCAGTTATCTCCTGTTAATTCCCCTCTCCAAGTTCTCTACTAAACAGTGGATAAAGACGTTGGTTAGATCCAGTGACAGGACCCAAAGAGTGTGTGTTCAATACCCGGTTACGGCAGTGGAGAACTTGGAGAGGGGAATTAACAAGGGATAACTGATAACTGGCACGTTAAACATGGCACGTGGAACTCGAACAGTCTACTCCAGTGAGCGAAATAAAGGGTTCAGTTTGACATTCCAACCACCTGAAGAAAGCCGGAGCGTACAACGGCCGAAACGTTGTAATAAATATGGCGGGAAAAAGGAGGACAATAGTCCGAATAATGTAAATAGTGTACATAATACCTCATCTCAGAAATATAGTCAGTAACCTCTTGCTTTTTAGTGGCTTTATCGCCTTGTTTGAAGTGAAATGATTGAATAAAAAGTAGAAATCGAGATTGAAAAGGGACAAATGTTGCTTGCAAACAAAAGACAGTAAGTCATGAAGATGGATGATCGTTTAGCCTTCCAAGAGAACATGGCATAAAAAATTGCCACGTTATTGTCTACAATTTTTTTTTTAATTTTGACTCTTATTTCCCTGGGAGAAAGTAAGTTTTTTTGGCAAACGTAACAGAAATGTGGTTCTACAGGAGGATGCTGAGAATACCATGGACCGAACATCTGAGAATCGACAAAATTTTATAAAAAATAGAAACAGAAAGGAAAATTATACTTAATATCAGGAGGAGACACTTGAGGTTTATAGAGCACATAATGAGAAAAGAGGGCTTGGAAAATCTGATACTCACATGAAAGGAAGTCAGGGGAAAACAATGCATAACATACTTAGTGAGCTTGAGTAAATGGATGGTAGAACAAGGTTTAGAAGAAATAACAGAACCACAAAATTTATTAAGTGACACAAGGGACAGGAACTTGTGGAGAGCCACGATCGTCTATGTCCTGAGGGGAAACGGCACAAGAAAGAAGAGAAATTTTGTCTTGGAACTGAAATCGAAAGTGCTGCTGTTGATTTTCTTGTCGATTTTTTTTCTTAAGTGTCTAAACTCGAAGATTTTTCAAAATACCTCGAGCTAACAAGAATTGGTGAGAAAATCTCCATTTTATTGTCACGTGGGTTATTTTTTCCCCGTATGTAAATTAATTCTTATGTTGTCTGCGGGAGTTTTTTTTTTCTTGGAGCTATTAGGCTGATATATACACTACAGTTAAAAAATTTGAGGTTTCTCCTTGTAATTGTTTAGATTCGCCAAAAAAGTAATTGCTTTGTGCTTTAAATGAGAGAAAATTATTATGCATGATTAAAAAATAGTAAGACATTTTATTTTATTAGACAATTTTATTATAGCAAAAAGAAAAAAAACATTATGATTAAATTTGTCTCTCGTCAAAATAGCCTCCTTTGGCGTTGATTACTGCAGCACAGACTTTTTGCAAAAGTTTATCACGGTACAAGTTTTATAATTGATTCCATTTTTTTTATAATTGCGCTAAGAGGTTTTTTTTTTTTTACTCTTCTATCAAATTCATTTCATGCACATTCTGGGGGCAGCTTCAAACTTTTGAACTGTAGTGTTGTCATAGTGGAACACACCTATTCTATTGTCAATAGACTCTCCCACCTATAATAAGTAGGAGTAGTAGCAGTCGCTGAGTCAGTCGATGTCGGACGACCGTTAGTCGGATATTAAAGTATCAGCCACCCCAACTAGATTACTGCGTCATTACCTATTATATCAAGTTCCTAACGTTTTGTACGTCGAACCTATTTTAGGGCTGACTTAGTACAAATACAAGCCTCCACTGTGAAACCACTACATAACAAGTGTACATCGTTGTTTACATTTTTGTAATCGCTATTTATGTTAAATTCTGTTTATTTCCGGTTGTTACAAGCTTCTTGATTCTGCTGGAATCTCTTCGACCTATATATATATATATAGTAATCCGGACAGACCACTAACTCGTGCTTTTCTTCTGACCGAAACAGATAGATAAATTCTGTATTAGTTTTTCGATGTTTGTTTTTTGTCTGTCGCTTTCACAGTTAAATTTCTATTTCCGACACGAACTCAGTCTATACCGGGGTTGATAAGACTGTCGAATTATATATTTTCGTCAGTCGAAATCAGTTTCTTCCTCATGTGAGGTAATTTTAGATTTTATTGTGTATATGTATGTATGTATATATATATATATATATATATATATATATATATATATATATATATATATATATAAGGATGGCTCTAGTCGCTTGAACGCTCAAATCATCTGAAGCTTGCGTGTGCGTAAAACTCACGCTACGGCTGGGGCCATCCTTTCATAGGAATTAACGTTGGCAAGCATCTTTGGTCTATGTAATCTAGGCACTGAGCACTTTACTGAGTAGGTAGGTGTTTGCCTTTAGGGATTTTCTTTCCTTTTTCTTATTTCTCTCGTCTTTTGAAATTTTATCTTGTTTAAGGGTATTTACGTCTTTTGTCAAGTTGTCCGTTGGTTCCTCCAACGGTTTTGTTTTTTCTGATATATATATATATGCGACTGCGGGAAAGAATGTAAAAATCTGCGCGGCCTTAAAATGCATCTGGCTAGGATGAAATGCATGGATAAGGGAGGTCCAACTCAACGCACAGGTTTAGCCCGTGGTAAGACGAAGGAGATGCAGGGCCGGGACTCATACGACAGCTCCCAGTCCATCCAGGCAACCGACCAATCAACTGTAAGCATTGTAATCCGTAAGCAGATCAAGTCGCCTCCAGCGACTTGTCACAGCGAATGGCAACAGTTTCACGAGGGCGTAAGCAGAATCATTATTATTCCATCTAAAGGCAACGCTGACAGGCGGTTACACGTCTTACAGGAAAGGAAACTTTATTGGCCATTACTTACCTGTTATGCCAAACACTTCGTTGAGAATGTGGGTCTTTCCGCCTGGTAGACCTAAGATGGAAAAAAAAAAGACGAACATGTCTGTTCTTTTTTTTATATCGTCTTAGCTGAGGAGGATGTGACGTAGGTCGTTAATGATTGGTCGCTTGCAATTTCAAGATCAGCAGTGGCAGTTACTTAATGTGTCCATTTGTTGCATGCTTCAGGATCGCTTGCTGGATAGTACCGTTTTGGTAGGGTCTTTTGGGCGAACAATTATGATGTTGCAAGACCCGAAACTTGTCATGACCCCAAGTCATAACATCACTGACGAGGCGATCCTGTGCACTCGTTCGTGTGTTTTCATAACATATATATATATTAAGCAATAGACAACTTTAAGGGTTAATGGGATACAATTATAATCATAATCCAATGAACCCTTAAAGTTGCTTGTTTTTTTAATATAATTAATATTTTCTCTGTTTTTACATTGAGCTCTCTGGATTGCATGCTCCTTGGAATTATCCATACGGATTACCAAATAACTTCATAAACTAACTAACTATATATATATATGATTGTCACCTTGTTTCTTAGTATGCCTGTCTCGAAGCATGCAGCTAACATTGGTATTATCACAACATTTTGACCAATGTGCCTTCAGTCCTTCTTCAGGACCATTTAATCGTATTTTGAACTGTGTTCTCTATTTATGGCTCTCCGCTCGTTTCTTAGTATGCCTCTCTGCTAGGGCGGATAGACAATCCTTAAGCTCGCCCCTATTCAGGTACATTTTAGTTTGTTCAACCTGCACAGAGCCTTTCCGTGGTTTATATTGAAACTATACTAAGCAGACCTTAGTTACAGTCTCTGAATTTGTATTGGCCAGTACACTCATCCTTTCAAGGGAAACGAGCCAACAGACCCGTGCTCTCTCCACTGGTTACTTACCGTTTAAAGAAAGATCAAAAGGTTCGACTGTGTATCGGCATTACCAAACTTAACGAAAACGCGACAAGAGAAAATTTTCCTCTACTCAGTATAGACCAACTATTGGTAGAGTTGGACGGCGCTACAATTTTTAGTAAATTAGACTGCAACAGTGGCTATCATCAAATAAAACCCCACAAAGATTCACAAGAACGAACTGTAGAATATTGGTTAGCTTTCAAGTGATCTGACACACAAGTAGACTGGTGTAATCACAATTTAAAGCCGACCTGAGTCATTTAATGGAGAAATATATGGGTGAATAAAGACCACTCATGCAAATGTATTGGGCAGGTCCATTCTAGCAAAATGGACCAACCTAACTGGTGTATTAGGTACTCTCCTATAAATGAGGTAAAATTAACTGGCTTACTTTTCCAAGAAGGCAGCCATGTTAGCAAGTAAGTCACTTGACTTCTACATCTCCCCCATCTCCCCATCGCGGAAGCATATTGGCCGTTAGGGAGGAATCAGTTCCTTATTGCCTGGTCAATTGTGTGGGAGTAGTCGGGATAGCACCCTGGGAATCCTGGTTCTTGATGGCGGTGATTGAGTTGGGCTCTGGGATGCCAGGTCATTTCACAATGTAATGCCACCATTTCCTGATTCTTTAGCAGATTGATGTTGTCTACACATATCTGTAGTCGTCGGCTCAGGGGACACAGGTAAGGCACTTGGTATGGGGGTCTTGATTATGGGCGCTTCAAGTTTTCTTGATAACCTACGGTTCCGCAGGGTTATCCTGTCTGATCCTGCAACTCTAATCCTATACTGACGATTGGGAAGCGTCTCTACTATTCGCCCAGCTATGTCCCATCGATGCTTATTTGGATTTTGAATGGAGACCTGTGTCGGCCTTACGAAGCGGGGATAGGGCATGTGCAGTACGATTGTACCTCTCGATGAGGCCTGCATTGTGTTTGGATAATGTCTTTTCCACGTTTTGGGGCTGCGGCTATCCACTCAAGTGCGGGTGTGATGGGATAAAGTCCCGAATACGTTTATGAAGCAGGAGTTGCGCTGGTGATAAGCCAATGCCTTCGATAGGGGTGTTTCTATATTGCAGGATTGCTTGTGCTTCCATGTCATTGTCCAAGGAACCCTTGTGTCCTGTGCAGTCCTTTATGAGTCTTTTTGCAGTCTTGGCTGCTAACTCTGCTCGTCCGTTAGACTGCGGATAAGCCACTGATGAAATTCTTTGTTTGACAGCCCAGGTTTTTAGGAACTGTCGGAATGAGTAGACTGAGAAGGGCAGCCCACCGTCTGTACCAAGTTCCTCAGGTGCAACATATGTTTGGAATATTTCTCTGCTGATGGATATCAACCTGGAGGCAACTGCTTGCTCTGGCTTGATGCGATACGGAATGAGCTATCCAGTGAGCCTGTCTGCACAAGCAAGATACGTGAAGGATCCAACATAGAACAAATCCATCACTCCATTTGTTGAAAAGGCCATTTAGGTGTCATGTGGATTGGTTCATGCGGTAAAATTAAGGCATTCCTTGAACATGTAATGCAATTATCCCTGTAATTGCGAATTGAGGCATTCATTCCAGGCCAGTAGACTGACTCATTGGCACGCGCTTTCATGCCAACTACTCCTTGATGAGCCGAATGTAAGCACCTTAATATGTTTTTTGCGCTGGGAGGTTGGTATTACTACCCTCCTGTCCAGGAGTATTAGGCCGTTCATTTTTTTAATAATTTTTTTTGAAAGATTTTGTTATACACTTTTACCACTTCTTATTAGCAGCGGCCCGGAGATATTCCACCGTGAAATGACTCACATTGTGGCATGTATATCCGGAGGTATATGTAATATTAACGACGTCCTTGTGAGTGCAAAGAACTCAGAGAAATACGAGAACATACGAGAAAAAAATCAAAGCGCAGGAGTCACGTTAAATGAAAAATATATTTTTTCTGTCAGTCGCATAAAGTTTATTGGACACATCTTAATATTCTCTTTTTGAACCCGTATGAACGGGTTCAGGGTCAGTCTACCTCCCCGAACGGGACTCTGTCCTTTGGCGGAGCCTCGTCCGGGTTCCTCTCTGCTCGAAGGCAGAGAGTTTGACTACCTAGCTGGAACAGACCCCAGCTAGTCTATGTAGTCCGTAGCCTTACGGATACTTATAGGTAGTTATTACCTATAGTGTAGTCACTCATAGAGGTGACAGGTTATTCCATTACATCAACTACGTAGGAAAATTTGCTAAGAATTTAGCAGATACTGCTAAACCTCTCAGAGATTTACTGAAGAAAGAAAACACGTGGGAAGATCTACAAGAATTTGCATTCCAAACTCTTAAAAAGTTGTTGAACCCTGCACAACTTCTAATTCATTATAAAGTCGATAATCCAACGAAGGTCTCAGTAGAATCATCTTCATACGCCTTAGGAAGGGTTATTTTGCAGAAGCGAGGGAGTGAAGGGAGACCAATGTTTTATGCATCAAGATCTCTTACGATGACCGAGAAAAGATATGCTCAAACGAAAAAGAGGCTTTAACTGTTATCTGGTGCTACGAAAAGTTTGCAGATTTCTTACCGAAGTTTATTATAGAAACGGATCACAAACCACAACTGATACATCTAAAAAAAGAAACGTCTGGATAAATTGTCCCTAAGGATTCTGTGGTTTCGAATAAGATTAATGAGGTTCTCATATATTATTTACATACCAGGAAAAGAACGAGGTAACAGCTGACAATTTATCTCGTGCTTCTACTACTGATCCAACAAGTCAGAATATTCAGAACGAATCTTTCTACATTATTTACATTATTCGGACTATTTCGGTCCTGTCACTGGATCTAACCAACGCCTTTATCCAGTGTGCCATGTGTCCTCAAGGACACATGGCACAATGGATAAAGGTTAGGCACGTTGGATCTAACACGTTGGTTAGATCCAGTGACAGGACCCAAAGAGTGTGAGTTCAATACCCGGTTAAAGCAGTGGAGAACTTTCAGAGGGAAATTAACAGGAGATAATTGATAACTGATATCCATTAAACATGGCACGTGGAACTAGAACAGTCTACACCAGTGAGCGAAATAAAGGGCTGAGTTCGACATTCCAACCACCTGAAGAAGGCCGGAGCGTACAACGACCGAAACGTTGTAATAAATATGGTGACAAAGATGAGGACAATAGTCCGAATAATGTAAAAAATGTACATAATACCGCATCTCAGAAATATAGATATATGTAATCAGGTCATAAATTTTTGTAAAATCGATCACTGGCTACTCCTGGGTATGATGATAAACTATATCCACATCCTGTCTAAGATGATAAACTATATCCGGTAAATCTTAAATCAAAACCCAAATCATCGACACACAATAATTCACACTAATTCGGCTGGATAATTCCATTCAACTATCACTCAATAATCACTACAGTCAGTAGCCTGACACTGATATTTATACACCTGGCGGAAAACATATATTCATAAGGCAACGTGTCATATTCGAACCTCGGTGTTGGTAGTTATTCATTTTTTTCCTATATGACATTTTTGTTCACCACTGCATTAGCCAGGTATTGAACTAACAACTCTTTCACAAAAGTTACTGGATCCAGCCAACGCTTTTATCCACTGGGCCATGTGTCCTCAACAGTCCGAACAATGTAAATAGTGTAAATAATTGCAATACCTCATCTCAGAAATATGGACATATCCTGAGCAAGGCCGGAGAGTACAACGGCCGAAACGTCGGGAATATGGCAACAAAGATGTGTTCAACAGTTCGAACAATCTAAATAGTGTAAATAATTACAATACCTCATCTCAGAAATATAGAAATATCATGAAGAAGGCCGGAGCATACAACTGCCGAAACGTCGTAAATATGAGGACAACGTCGTAAATATGAAGACAACAATATAAATAATTGCAATACATCTAAGAAATATAGACATATCCTGAGGAAGACTGGAGCGTACAACGGCCGAAACGTCATAAATATGACAATGAAGATGAGGACAACAGTCTGAACAATAATAATTTTAGAATAAATAATTAAAGATATATATATATATATATATAGGGTGAGGCAAAGAAGACGGACATTTTTGAAAGTATTAGCCATTTCAAAAACCTCTGCTCTCTCTGCCTTACCCTGTATATATATATATATATATATATATATATATATGTGTATGTGTGTGTGTGTGTATGTGTGTCTTTGTATTTGTATTTACATATATATGTATGTTCATATATATATGTACATATTTAGATATGTACATATCCATATATATTTATATATGTACATATCCATATATATATATATATATATATATATATATATGCATGTATGTATGTGTGTATGCCAAAATCATGTACGTAAACGCATGCATATTCTCGAAATCATTACAATTAAAAACCAAAAACTCAACATAAATAAAATGATTAATACCGTCACAAACATCTTAAATATATTTAATGACTAATCCTCCTAATAATAAATACCACCCTCTCCTAAATTGCTAATGAACAAATGCAACAACACTATCTGAATACCCCAAAATATTACCTATAAAAATAAAAAAGCAACCAACTTAAAACCAAACTATACCGCCATGATGACGGTTGACGACAGCCCAAAGTGTTCGGGCATCACACCAAAGACTGGGGTCTTTTTTTTTTAATAACTTCGGCCCAAATATAAAGAAAGTTGCAAAAAGCAAGACAAAATCGAAAGGAAGTTTATTAAGCGAAAAAGTTCCGTATTCTTCAATAAAACAGACGTCAATAATGACATGCTGCCAAAACATACATATCTCAAACTCCACATATATATATATATATATATATATATATATATATAAAACGTAATTCCCCATGTATAATACACCCTCATCCATAATACACACGCCTAAAATTATGCTAAAAGTGTGGAAAAATGCTTTTACTCACGCATAATACGCACTCCTTGTTTGGTAATCAAACCCTATAGATTGTACCTCTTCAATTTCATTACGGCCAGCGTTTCCTACTCTTATTTTTTTTTTTTTTTTAAATGGTTTTAAACATAGAGTAATATTATTCTAATTTAGTTTTATGATAATTCTTATTTTATTTTACAGGAAGTTTTTAAAGATTTTTTGAAGCTGTGCATAATACGTACCCCTGATTTTGCTTATTATTTTTTAGAAAAATGTATATTATACATGGGGAAATACGATATATATATATAAGCCGGTTATTCGTTCCGAGCACAATTGTCTGTTCGAGTAAATAGCCAGTCCTTGTCACAGATACCCCTACTCCGGCACATTTTTGTTTGTTTATCACCCACAGAGCCCAACATCTATGCTGAGAGAAACTTTTTTACAGGTTCTTGGATAGTGCGTATCATCAGGCGTGATCACCAGTTTGAACAAGGCTAGTCCACTGAAACCATCGACGGCCACTGAACGATTTTGAATACGCATATACACTCACAAGGCTTGGGTCAACATGTTGCATGCTTTGCAAGCACCGTGTTCCTGCTTTCTTATGCTCAACTTGCGAGAAATGCAGAGTAGCGATCCGAACGGAGTCTCATTTATGCAATGTCGGTGGTTGCGGTCACTACTCTCTGTCTTAGTTGATTTGATTTACACATTGTGTACTTTGTTTTCATACTGTTCACCTCATACAAAGACCCAAGGGCAACTCGAGCTAGATGCTTCCTGAGAGTGATTGTGCATTATGAGGACGTGTGGGATACATATCGCTTGACCCAAGAGATTGTATTTGTCAAGGAAAAATGCTCTTGAGAGTTTGTTCCAGAAAGTAACACTTCTGGTGAAGGAGCTGTCTGAGAATTTTTGCGTAGGTCGGTGTCTGTCTTCTAGTCTTTTTTTTTTATTTGTGTTTCTTATTTTCTTTTTCTTTTTTTCTTTTCTTTTCTTTTCTTGTTATCTATTGGTTGTCGGTTTTATTTTTACTTTCTTTTGTCGATTCGAGTCTATTCATTTGGCAGGCTTTGTGCTGGTGATGTGGCATACTTTGCTTTCTTTTATATCTGTATGTGTTTTATTTAAGGTTTATATAAGTCTGTTACTTACGAATTCCCGCGGTAAAAATTCGATCCAAGGTTATAAACACAATTATAATCTTGGATTTTCAAATCAAGCTAATCCAATCAGCTTCAAGAGTGATACGTATGTGTGTATGTATTTGCACATGCTATGCTCATAAAGAAAAAAAGAAGAGAAGATTAATGTATAAAGGCGATATCTAATATTATTATGCAAATTTTCATAATAAAATCACTATTTACCAACAGATGTTGGTAACATTTTCATATATATATATATTCTATCAGTTTAAACGTTATTTTAGTGGATACTCGTATTTGAATAGACGTTAAGTTTATTTATTAAACATTATATTTATTTATTTTCGTCTACCGGCCTGAATATCCGATAGATTTTTATTAAAGTCTGTTCGTCGTGGCCAAGTCAGTAAGGCGTTCCGGACTAAACGGTAGCTCCCTCTGCCTTTAAGAGACATAGGTTTGATTCCTACCATAGAGCGCAAATTTTTCTCCAATGAGATTTCAGAAAGAAAGAAATATACAGACATACCACGTGTAGTGAACCAAAAACGTCAACGTAAAACCCGAGACGGCAGGCCATGGTGCCTTAGCGTGGTGACGAGATACAAAGGCAAACTCGCTCACGTGTGAGGACGAAAAAGACCGACTGGGAGGAGAGGGCCTTAAAGAGGCTGTGAGGAATTAAGAGGACGTTTCCTATCCTATATTTTAGTAAACAGAAAGAAAATATGCAGAATATTAAGAACAATGACGAAAGACATAAAAGCAAATATCTTTAACGGAAGTAAGTACAGAGAATTGTTGTAAGTTCCTACACGACATTTGGATAAGAGGTGTTTTTTGAGTTGTACAGATTACAAAAGTGTATATCCAAACAAGATACTGCTCTTTCAAAGCTGACCATTCCATACCTTTCTAAAAAGAAATTTTTTGAAAGACACTAAATTAATGGACGGCCCCTAGATTCTCCGTGTATTAATCCAATTGAAAACTTGTTGTCTGTTATTAAAATAGATCTACATGAAAATTGGAAACAATAAAAGCTGAAGAACATTGGCTGAAGACATGAAATCAAATAAAACATCTTTAATTGAATTGAAAAGACAATTACTGTAAAATCCCACACAAGACTTTTTTACCGTTTTTTTTTTTCATTGTCTTTGCGATTTAGGTCACAACAAAAAAAAAGCTTTAATAACTGACTATTGCCTACATTTCCAAAAATAATTTTGTCATGAATGTAAAGAAATATTGGCTGAAAGCAACCAAACTAACACCTTTAAGTAAGCATCCCAAAGAGAAATAAATATGGTGGATGAAGAAATAAATGAAAACTTGTTTTCTAGCAGTAATACTTATTGATGAATGTAGAGCGACATTGGATAGACATTGTGGTTGGATTCTTTATAGAAAAAGTCAGCCGACATGGCGTAGAAAACAACTGAGAGGAGATGGAGAAATCTTTGCGGCAGTTATTGTAGACAGTAAATTTATTGGTTAATCAAGATAAATACAGAGAAAGTGTATGTTCTTGGACAAGACGTTATTTTTTATTTTACTTTATTTTTTATTTTTTTTTGCCAGTGACCACAACCAAAAAGCTCCAAGCTAAAGAATATATTCAAACAAATCATTGCTGTTTCAAAGTTGACTATTGCCCGCCTTTCCTCGAAAAGGTTTCAAAGACATCAAATTAATAGAAAGGCCCCCAGCTTTTCCATATTTTAATCCAAAAAAAAACTTTTTTCATCATTGTAAAAAAGATAGATATAAGAACGGAAAACAATATTCAAGCAACGAAGTTCTATTGTATACAATAACAATCGCTGTAAGTCATGGTAAAGTCGGAACAGATGTAACGTTAACAAAATCAAATTGTTGAAAGACCACAGAACTTAAGAGGTCCATATTAGCATGTAAAAGAATAAAATAAAATTTTCCTCGGGTATATGCGATGCTGTATTAAGCAAATATATGTTTCTATAGTATATAACTTTTTGGATTTATTTATTAAAACGACTTACTGTTGAACTTTGCTTTCGAAATAACGTCTGACGCCAGGAAAATAAGTTTTCAGTATTTTTAATATGAACTGATGCACGAATTTAAAATTTACATAAAATTCTTCATCTAAATATTCGGATAGTTTAAAAGCTAACGTGAGTATTTGATGCAACATAATAAGCTTCCTTTTATCATGAAATAATTTACAGATAAAAAGATATATGTTGCGTATGTTCTCTCCATCAATCTGTATTTTTGTCTAACTGTATATATCAGTTTGTTTATATATATGCACAGGGTTGGGCACCTCGAGGCGGTGTAATGGTTATCAAGCTTGTCTCGCTAAATTAATTACGACTGAATAGTGAGTTCGATCCTCACTGGGTGCCCTATACTTGTGACACATCTAAGCTACGCTTAGAAAATCTTCGGGCAGCTCGACGTTGTGTAATTGTTAGAAAGCTTATTTTGCTAGATCAATTACGACTGAGAAGTGAGTTCGATCCTCACTGGGTGCCCCATACTTTCGGCCTTGAGCCACATCTAAGATACGCTTAGAAAATCATTTTGGGCACTTCAACGTGGTGAAATATTTAGCAAGCTTATCTTGCTCGATCAATTACGACAAAATAGTGAGTTCGATCCACACTGGGTGCACCATACTTTCGGCCACATCTAAGCCGGGCTTAGAAAATCGTTATATCTACAGGGTGCTCCACATATAAACAAGAAATTTGGTAAAGTGTAACTGCTAGAATTTTGCTACAGTTATTTGAAACAAAAGCAAAGGATAGAAATTTCGGAGCTTAAAATAGAACAAAAACACAAATGTTAGATGTGGTGCTCAAACTAAAGAACTCTGACAAAATTTCTTGGCATTTTTTCAGTCCCCAAAATGGATGTTCTTTAAAATTTCGTAATGGCGCCATCATGGAACAACAAATAGTTAAAAAAAAAATATACGTTTGTTATTTTTCATTTTATTTTTATTCATTATAGGTTAGATATTTTTTGTTTATCATATAGTAAATCTAAAATTACCAGTTTTTTGGGGGCACCCTGTATTTCAGTCTGTTCATAAGTTTATATTTCTATTGTGATACACACACACACACACACACACACATATATATATATATATATATATATATATATATATATATATATATAGTAAAGTTATAAGGAACTTGGTAAACCGAATTGGTAAATCCAAAGAGGATGAAATCCTGAGAGCTCAATGTTAGGACAGAGCTAATATGTAATGAAAAACAAACCTCCAAATCACAGGTACCATTACGATAATTTATTTCACCTAAATCCTTTTTTAATGATTCAGGATCATCAGGTAAAACTTCCAAAAACGAATTGAGAGAAAAAAAATAAATTATCGTAATGGTACCTTAAAGTGGTTTGTTTTTCATTACATATATATATATATATATATATATATATATATATATATATATATATATATATCCAGGGACATTTTCTTAGATATGTAGCCCGGCAGACAAAATAAATAGTTTTAAACAAACGGAGCATCAACTCACATATGAGTAACTAATAACAATGATGGTTGAAGCAATATTTATACCTTCCACATAATGAACTAGATGAACACACCATTGCTAATATATATATATAAAAAACATTATTTTTAATCTTATATTTTAAATAAATGTAGCATTTTAAATGGACAAACAAATCAGATTTTAAATCTGCACCAACGAAGCTGCGGATACCGAAGTATATGTATATATATATATATATATATATATATATATATATATATATTATAAATTTACTTATTTAAAAAAGGATTACATGGCTACACAGGAATTACCATGTTTCAGAAACAGAAGCTAAAAACTTCAAATTCAATTATAGAATTAAATTAAAGTCGCTAGTTCTGTTTCATTTTCAAGCGAGTTTTGGAATATATTCCAAACTTCGCGTGAAAATGAAACAGAACTAGGGATTTTAATTTAAATCTATAATTTAATTTGAAATTTTTAGCTTCTGTTCAAATGGTTATTTTAGTAGGGAAGGTTTGTTAATTTGTTCATTTATTTATTTGGATTAATTTTTATTTACTTATCGATATATAGCAGTTATAGCTATTTTTCGTTCAATTTTAGGATTGGTTGTTGTAGTCTATTCTGACTGTTATTTTGGTGGGTTTGGTTTGTCAATTTGCTTATTATTATTTACTTTATTTACTTATTTCGGTTGATTGTTTTTTATGTAATTTATTTTTATTTATTCTATTTCGTCTATTCTAACGGGAATGGTTTGCCAGTTTTTTTTATTATTTGTTTGGGTTAATTTATTTTACTCGTTTTTTTTTCATGTTATTTTGTTTATTTGTATTTATTCATTTCAGTTTTCGATTTTTAAGTAACGTAGTAAAAATTTGTTTTCATGTCTGCATTTTGAGATGAGCTCAGATCGTTTATTTAGGAAGGTAATACTAACTATTTTTTTCCTTTTCCCATGAGCCCTTTATCCCATAAATATAGCACACCTTAAAACTATATTTCTTCATATATATATATAAATGTCTGATACCACAGAACTTGTAAATATTTTTAAACAGACAAAACATATTTTTCCCTAAAAGGTAACCTTTTGGGGACCAACACCACATCGGAAATATCATAATAGGCTAATGACAATCGCTAAGTTATATGTATATGTTTGTGTGAATTCTATGTATTTAGGCAGTAAAAGTTCTTTAAGGCAAATATTAAAGACATATATTTTTTATCGTCAGTCCTGGTCATGACGATAAACTATATCCGGTTGCAAGGTCTCTGATCGGGAGATTGAGGGTTTCAAGAGCGTGGAACCACCTCTTAATTGCAGTTTTTTCCCGGTCCATCCTCACAAGCTATGTGCCAATAGTAAATCCCAAAATAAAAACAAATATTTTCCAACCCATACGAGGGCTCCAACTACAACAAGGATTGTTGATCTTCTCGTGTGCAACATTTTTGAGATTTCGTTTTCAAGATCCTTGTAATTTGATAGCTTTTTGAAGATCTTCAAAGATACGTTGCAGTCTGCAGGGACTGTCATATCAATAAGGAGTAAATTTTTATGTTTGCGGTCTCTAATAACGATGTCTCGGCCATTAGATTTGATTGTTCTGTCTGTGTGTATTGTGTAGTCCCATAAAATTGTTACAGGTTTTGTCTCCGTAACCGGGTCTGAGTGGTGTTCATATTAATTTCTTTCAGTTTCCTTCCCGTAGCAGTTTCCAGTGCAGATATTGTCCCACCCCGTCATGCTGTGTTTTATATTCAGTGGGTGTCATTACCTTGCAACAAGATGATGAATTGTTTCTGGGTATTTATCACAAAATCTGCATTTTGGGCTAACACAATGTATGTGTGCTTGATAATTTCCTCTTGACAAGCATTGGTCCTGTGCAACAAGAACAAAACCTTCAGATTCAGCTTTTATTATTATTATTATTATTATTATTATTGTTGTTATTGTTGTTTGCCTTCTAGTCCTGGGTATAACGATAGACTACATCCGGTAGCAAGGCCTCTGAAAGGGAGATTGGAGTTTTTCAAGAGCATGGAATCTTAATTACTGTTGTTCCCAGATCCACCCTAACTCGGGGTGGTACCACTTGTTAGGGTCCCAGCTATGTGCCAATAGTGAATCCCAAAATAAAAACAAAGCACTGTGAAAGTGCAAAAATATATTTTTATCGTCAAAATATAAGTAATACATTTTTATATAAAAAAATTATCACCATTACCTATTCGTAGTAAAATCTTCCTTCAGTAACAATATATATTTGGCACTACATACAGTCTATTGTCGGTCCTGGGTATGACGATAAACTACATCCGTCAGCAAGGCTTCCACTCAGGATATTAGAGGTTTTGAAGAGCGTAGAACCACGGTATTAATTGCTGTTGTTCCTAGCTCCACCCTAACCCGAGGTGGTAGCACCTTGGCAAATAGTGAATTCGCAAATAAAAACAAAACACTATGAAAGTATAAAAATGTAATACATTTTTATATAAAAAAATTGACAACATTAGTAGTAAGAGGCAATTGGTCAGTTTTGTAGAACTAGTTAAGGTTGAGTCTTGAGCAAAAATTGATGTAGCTGATCTTTAAAGCAGTGTTGTGAGTCTGATGCTCACTTCTTGTAACATTGTGCCAATCTTAGCTAGACGACATAAACGATAGAAACTATGCTTTGGGGCGGAGGTGGCAGCAAATAAATGTTACAATCGGAAAATAAAATGAAGTAAAATAAAATAAAATAAAAGTAGAAAAGAACTAAAATCAATTACTCTCGATTGTTTGGCAAGGGGAACCAAACCTGTTCTTTATGCTTCCGATTCTGTCTGCATCCTCCGCATTCAGTCTGCCACGCCCCAACCATCTACCCACCCACCCTCCAAAAAGGAAAAAAAAACGATCTCATCATCTGAGAGGAAAATGGCTGTTGCCTGGTGGCTTTCAGCTCTCCAAGACGAATTAACTGACAAGTAGTACTTTCTCAAAATATATCGTGGATTTAACGAAACGATTTTCGACGACAGGGCGGAATTTAAACCACCCTCCAAACCCCCTATCTCTTTCTCTTTCTTTCTATGGTATGTTGCTTCATGACATAGGTGATCATGGTTCTCCACACCTTCCTTTGTTTTACTTTTTCTTTTATGTGCCGTGTGCTTTCAGGGTTTAGGCGATCATGGTTCTCCACATCTTCCTGTCGCTTGTAGCTTTTAATACGTTTTATCTATTTGTTATTTCTCCCAAACCCTCTTCTATCCTCCATTTGCGCAAGTTCATCAAGTACGTCACTCACTGCTTTCCTTTGTCACTCTTTCCCTCAATTCTTCCTGTGGGTATCGGATTTTCCAAACCATCCTTCCTCACTACGTGCCCCATAAATTTCAACTGCAACGTTCTGATGTTATGTATAACTTTCCTTTTTTTTCCATTTTCTTCAAAACATCGTCGTTTCTCACATGTTCGGTTCCTGGTATCTTCATCATTTTTCTGTAGAAATAAATTTCTCCTGCTTCAAGTCACTTCTTCATCTTTAAGGAGATTGTCCAGCGTTCACTGCCATACAGGAGGACAGATATTACATAACATTACAGTACTCTTTTTTCGTCTCTAACGAAGTTTTCCTGTCTCTTAATTCTTTGCTTAGCTTTTAGATTGCATATTTGGGGCTGAGCACTATTTTCTTTTTTATGACTTCTTTTGTTTTATGTAACACTTTGTTTCTTCATCCACTGGGACAGTCTTGTCAAGTAAGTTCTGTGTCCTTCATTGGGTTATATCTCTTCAGAAAATGAACTATTATGGTTCTCCACTACTTCCTATCCATTTTTGCTCGCAGCAATTCTTTTTCCGTTATGATTCCTTTTATTCTCTTTATTGTAATTGTTCCACTAGCAATTTGCTCAAATTTGTCAAGTAGGGTCCCTGACCGTTTGAATCTGGTAAGTTTCATCAGATCCTGGGGAGTTAATATTCTCCATAGCTTCTTGTCTTGTGTTGATTTCGACAGTAATTTCTCCTTTAATATCCTTCTGTCTTTTTGTTATGGGACCATACCCATAATAACATAATGGACTATTCCATACGTAATAAATACTGCGCCTCAAGAGGAAGCAGAGTTCAGTCTGAAGTCTGGAGTTCCGTCTGAAGTCTGAGTTCAGTCTGAAGTCTGGAGTGAAGTCCGTCAGACAGTCGAGTCAGAGGCAGTCCGAGACAGAGTCGCGTTCAGACAAGATTGTTCGTACTAACACTTTTCTACCTCTCTGTATATATTCCTGTTTGTAATATATCTGTGTTATCCCATATCCGCTTTCGAGTTCTTCTTTATTGGTTCTACCTTGGACTATCACCGTGGTACAAGGAACCGGACCATAACACTTTTAAACAAACTTGTCAAGTAGCTTGCTTACTTCTACACAATGCTTCTCTTACCTTTGAGATGATCCATGACTGTTAAATTCTACATGACCCTTTTTCTTCATATATCGCAAAAATTTCGACTGCCAATTTTTGTTTGCATATGATCCCTATTCTTTTTAATACTTCCTTATTTCTCACATGGTTTGTCTATGATATTTGAAAGATCCTTTGGTAGAACCAGATCTTTATTACTTCTTGTCTTTTGTTTTCATCCGTGGCGAAATCTTCCAGCATTTACTGCAACATAATTTATTAGACACATCCTGAAACTAGTGTGGAAGCTCTTGAAACAATCGCTGACGTCCCTCGTAATTCTTCGTTTGTTAAATCAAGATATTATATATAATATTTTGTTTGTTTAGCTGCCATCTTGTGCGCCGTTCTTAATATTGTGTCAATAATCTAGTAAAAAGAAAAATTAAAAAGCAAAACTGACAATTTGGTCAACTCTATGTTAAAAAATTGCCAACATTACTTACTTGTTCGTTACTATGCATTAGTATTGTTGGTAATTTTAGTATCAACAGATATTGTTGGTACTTTTACTATGAATAATTCATGTCGGTAATAGATATTTATAGTATAATTACCAACAATACTTATTTATACTAAAATCGCCAACAATGCATTTTATACACAATACATATTTATATTAAAATTACCAACAAGACATATTTATTGCAAAATTACGAACAATACATTTTATACAAAATAATTGAATATAAGTCTCTTGAAATTAAAAAAAGAAGGGCAGCTTCAAACCTGTTATACTTGTAATAACTGAAACCTCACTTCTGATCCCAAAAGGCACAGGTAAGAACATTACCAAGGTTCCAGGTAGTTATTGTTTACAAAGGATTCCAAATTAAATTGCCCTGTTTGGAATTGGCCTTCTACTCAAGAGATTATTATCAATGTAAATTATATATATATATATATATATATATATATATATATATATATATATATATATATATATATATATATATTGTATATGTTAAGTAACACTCAACACCAGAATTTGTACAAACGGAATATATATCTTCCCCAGGCCTCCTGTACTGATTCGGTTAGAGGTTGAACTAAACAAAAAACAAGTAATAATAAAAATAATGGATTCATGTTGGCAGAGTATTATATGTTCAGGCTACTATTGTCACAATTTCCATTGCGGCATTAGCGTCTCTACACCGAATCGGAATAAAAACTTGTATTCCATCGCTTCAGAAGTCTACGTTGCCTAACACTGCTACAATTTGATCGGGAAGACCCATAATGCAAAGTCTCCTGCTGAAAACCGTGCGAAAGAAAATAATAATAATAATAATAATAATAATAATAATAATAATAATAATAATAATCTTATATCAGGTTGCACGATATTGGCATCCACTGAATATAAAACCTGGCATGACAGAGTGGGCCTATATCTGCACTGGAAAATTTGGAACTTCTACGGGAAGGAAACTGAAAGAAACTGGTATGTACACCACCCAGACCCGGTTACGGAGATAGAACCTGTTACAATTCTATAGGACTACACAATACACACTGACAGAAGAAGCAAAGCCAACCGCCTAGACATTGTTATTAAAGACCACAAACAAAAAAAGTGCTTCCTTATTGATATGGCAGTCCCTGCAGACTGCATTGTATCTTTGAAGATATACAAAAAGCTGTCAAAATATAAGGACCTTGGAATAGAAATCTCAAAAATGTGGCACATGGGAACATCAACAATCCCTGTTGTAGTTGGAGCCCTAGGACTGGTTGGAAAAGATTCCAGTAGACTAATTGAAGGGATTCCTGGAAGTCCATGCCTCAAGGAGTTTTTTTTTTTTTGTCAGTAGAAAGTGTCATGATGCCATTTCTAATCTTAGGTCCCTGGGCGGGACCCGGAAAGAAGTGTTTAAACGCCAGAAATCAAAGGGAATAATAATAATAATAATAATAAATTTTATGAACACCACCCAGACCCGGTTACAGAGATAGGACCTGTAACAATTTGATGGGGCTTTACAATACACACAGACAGAACATACAAAGATAATACATACATCGTGATCAGAGACCACAAAAACAAAATGTGCCTTCTTATTGACATCGCAATCCCTGCAGACTGTAATGTATCTTTGAAGATCTTCAAAAAAACTATTAAAATACAAGGGCCTTGAACGTGAAATCTCAAAAATATGGCACATGAGGTTCCAATATACTCATTGAAGGGATTCCTGATAGCTCATTAAAAAATACAAAATATTCACTCACTAGTACAGCCCACGCCTTACAAAGGTTTATGTAAAATGTCTGTGATGTTTCCTCAAAGATTTCTCAGTGGAAAATGTAATCATTCCATTTTTGAAAGAAATGAGTATACACCAAAAATCAAAGAAAATAATAAAAAATACGCCTCAGCTTAGAAATACCGGATTGTGACAGTACCTCATGGGGAGGCGGGGTACTTTAGTACTGGTCAACAATCCTTTTAGAGATATCTTGATAAAAGAATACTGGTTGGTAGTTAAACACCGAAATTTTGAGTGAAATAATAAAAAAATAAAAAAAAATAGTTAAAGTCACGGCGTAAATGAGACAGGAACGGTGACGTTGCTTTTCCCCCAGTAGGTGTTCCATTGAGTTGCAGGGTGGGACCTAATGTAATCATGTGCCTGCAAAAGAGACATTGACAAATGTAGAAAGCATTAGATTTACCAGTGAGTGTTTGTGTTGCAGGGGGCCTGTTTGCTTGACTCACAGCCCGAACAACGAGAAAAGTATTGGATTTCAAAGGCTGCACAGCGTAACGTGATATCCAATAAGTGCAAAACCAGCCAATAGTATCCAATAATTGGCGCGAAAAGACAATTAATTTATAGTTGTTTATTTGAAATAAGCTTTGGGGTGAAAGTCTGAAAAAAAATATTATGTTGGTGCAAAAATAATGTCGGTTTTTGACGTATTTTTAACGTCAAAAACCGACATTATTTTTGCACCAACCTAATAATAATAATTTTGATACTGTTTATCATATTGTTGTTATTGTTGTTGCTTCGAACAAGGAAGACATTATTGTAATTGTTGCTGTTCACGTTATTATTATTATTATTATTTCCTTTGATTTCTGGTGTGTATTCATCCCTTCCCGTTCCCGCCCAGAGAACTAAGGTCAGAAATGGCATCATGGCATTTTCCACTGAGCAATTAAAAACAAAAAAATATATATTTTACATAGATAAAAACCTTCGTAAGGTGTGGGCTGTACTCGTGAGAACAATTTTTTTTATGCATACGCTACTGTTGTAACCTAGGGAAGGTTACTGAACAGAATAATCGCACGAAGTTTGGTAATGACCGATAATACTTAGGACAAGAACAACAAATATAAGATTCGCCTGCAGCGCGTAGAAGTAGTCAACTGCTAGAAGTGAGTCAAGTGATTTCCACAATGAATCCCCAACTGTAGGATATCTACCAACCGCCTCACGCGGTCAGATGTGGACCAAAGCCGAGTTTAATGTAGGGTATCCGAGCCCATATGCTCGCTTAAAATTGCCCGTAGACCCCGTATAAAACGGGGCCAGGTAGCTGTTTCCCTATACGATACTCTGCCCTTCGACATAGCCTTATTTGGGAATCCTCTCTGCCCGGAGGCAGATAGTTTGACCAGCACAGCTAGAGACGAATATCCGACTGCAGATCAACATACAGTATTTACTACTGTATTTATGTGAATGTGGATATACCCATTATTGTCAGTAGGTATGCTACAACAGCTACTAGGAATTACTTCAATGAGTCTATGAGAATATTTTCAAACCAATCCGAGGACTCCAACTACAACAGGAATTGTTGATGTTCCCATGTGCTACATTTTTGAGATATCGGTTTCAAGGTCCTTGTATTTTGATAGCTTTGTGAAGATCTTCAAAGATACATTGCAGTCTGGGCGATTAGCTTTGATTGTTCTATCTGTGTGTATTGTGTAGTCCCATAAAAATGTTACAGATCCTATCTCCGTAACCGGGTCTGCGTGGTGTTTATATCACTTTCTTTCAGTTTCCTTCCCGTAGAAGATTTTCCAGTGCAGACATTGGCCCACTCTGTCATGTCGTGTTTTATGCTCTGTGGGTGCCATTACCTTGCAACCTGATACAAGATGATGAATTGTTTCTGGATATTTATCACAAAATCTGCATTTTGGGCTAACACAATGTATGTGTGCTTGATAATTTCCACTAGACAAGCATTGGTCCTATGCAGCAAGAACGAAACCTTCAGATTCAGCTTTTATTATTATTATTATTATTGTTGTTGTTGTTGTTGTTTTCCTTCTAGTCCTGGGGATAACGATAGACTACATCCGGCAGCAAGGCCTCTGAAAGGGAGATTGGAGTTTTTCAAGAGCATGGAATCTTAATTACTGTTGTTCCCAGATCCACCCTAACTCGGGGTGGTACCACTTGTTAGGGTCCCAGCTATGTGCCAATAGTGAATCCCAAAATAAAAACAAAGCACTGTGAAAGTGTAAAAATGTATTTTTATCGTAAAAATATAAGTAATACATTTTTATATAAAAAAAAAATTATCAACATTACCTATTCATAGTAAAATCTTCCTTCAGCAACAATATATATTTGGTACTACATACAGTCTATTGTCGGTCCTGGGTATGACGATAAACTACATCCGGCAGCAAGGCCACCGATACAGAGACTGGAGTTTTTGAAGAACGTAAAACCACGGTATTAATTGCTGTTGTTCCTAGCTCCACCCTAACCCGGGGTAGTAGCACCTGTTAGGGTCCCAGCTATAGGCAAATAGTGAATCCACAAATAAAAACAAAACTCTTGATGAAAATTTAAATATATAAACAACATTTTTATATTAAAAAAATTACCAACATTACCTATGCATAATAAAATTACTAACAATATATATAACAAAATATTTATTTATAGTAAAATAATAAAGAATATCTATTTCCAGTCAAATTAACAATAATACATATTTATAGCAAAACGACCAACAATACATTTCATCTGTCTTGTGGAACCAACTCCCAAGAGGATGCTTTCCTGAACACTACCATATTGTAAGTGACAAACAATTTTCTACCCTAGATCCCCTTTCTCACAGACGAAACTTCGCAAGCTTCTGTATCGACCAAGCGTTCAACGTCGCTTTTTGATCATTCGACGCTAGCTCTTCCTATCATTGCGAAGCAGAATTCGCCAAGCATTAGATTTTTTACCTACTGACAGGCAACGTGAGCTGTGTTTAGACAGTCGTGATACAGGATGGCTTTATCCTACCGATCGACATGTGTGTGTTACGTCGGCCGTGGCCACGGCTATCTCGTCCGGTACGAGAGGAACCGCGGGATCGGAGCAACGGTTCGCGTGCTCGCTCGAACGAGCGGCGGTGCCACGCTGCCTCCGCGCGATAACGGCTGAAAGCCTAAGCCGGAACCGCGACCGGTGGCTTCACGGTATTACGAAAGGCGTTTCTTTTCGTTCCGCTGGAGCCTACCATAGCAGGCGTCGTCGTCGTCGCTAGGAGCGGTTGCGGTTGTTGGGGGTTCATCGGTGGCACTAGTCGTCCCTGCTTCTTCGGCTGTTATCGCATATCACACGCGACGGCATCTGCGTACGTGCCATACGATTTGACATTCATAACAGGCGGGATTTTGCCGTCGCCGTGCAGCGTGAGATGAGGAATCTCTCGTAGACAACTCGACTTTAGGCTCGGGGTGTCGTACTTAGTAGAGCAGCTGCCACACTGCGGCCCCGACCGACCGTTTGTTCACTTCAAGGAACGACCACACCGACAATCGCTGTCGCCGACTATCGTTATTTTCTTGGAAAAGTGTTCAGATGAGCTATATTCCTTAGTTCCATCAGTTCTAACCTCCAGAGACCCACCATGCCACGCCCGATGTAGGGAACTACCCTCATTCCCTTCGTATTCTATTGATGAGTTATAAGTTCCATTCGAGCAGCTTCTTCCCACGAACCGCTGCTTTGTGGAACCGACTCCCAGGAGGATGCTTTCCTGATCACTACAATCTTAACTCTTCAATTCTAGGATTAACTATTATCTTCCCGATATCTATGCATAAATTGTACTTCTTAACTGTAGCCCTCTACCTTGAGTGGCTCCTAAACCCTGTCCTGGCTGAACATCAGTGTAAAATAAAAAAATTTTCTGGACTGAAATTCCAGAGGGCGGTAACCTTCTCATTCTATACAATTTGTGGTAGATTAAGTTTCTACCGATTCTCTTTGCGAGGGACGTTGAATGCGCAACATACGTATTGTTCAATATATATAATTTCAATTACTCTATTGGCGCCAGTTAGTCACACCCAGATATTATGTGGTCAGTTGTCTCCGGATGTTCTCCACATACGTGCCAGAATGGATTGCTATTAACTTTCAGGACATTATCGCGATAGTTCTGATCCTTGCAAGCAATTATGAATCTTTCATATTCTAGTTTGTGACTAGAGTCTGGTAACCACTGATGGATAAGAGTTTTTATCTACATCAGCATCACTGTATCTGCCATAGAGGGATTTCTTTCTTTCATTTCTTCCTAGTGCTTTTTAAGGATAATCTGCTTGACTGCATTTCTTTTTTATTTGATTTTCTTGTTCAGTTAGACTTGTATTTTTTTCTGATTCTCTTTTGTTCAGCTGTAATTTCCGAAAGAAATGTTATTGTTGTAACCTAAGGAAGGTTATTGAATAGAATAATCAGACGATGGTTGGTAATGAACGATAATACGATAAGAACAACACATATAAGCTTCGCCAGCGGTGCGTAGAAGACCAACATACAGTATTTACTACTGTATTTATGTGTCTGGGGACATACCCATTATCGTCCGTAGGTATGCTACAACAGTTATGGAGTCTTTAATCAAATCGTGGAAGGGAGTAAAGTGTCGCTGCCGACAATGTAATTTGAACATAGATCGCCAGAGAGCAAACACAGGAGATCCCATTTGAAATAAGTACATCACGTGATAGTAAAGGAAATGTATATATGGGAATTAGCGTGGTATCTAACTGATCGCCATTTCTATTATATCATCTATTACTATACGTATCACTATTTCTACACTATCCTCTATTAGTATACGGATCACTATTTCTACATTATCCTCTATAAATATACGAATCGCTATTCTCAACTCTACCCACTATACTATTTCTCTATACTGATCACTACACAGATTACTATTCGATGGTTACTATTCGAGCGAGTATTATCGAGCAAGTACTATTAGTGCGAGTGCTATTCGAAGGCGTCTGTTCAATGGCGTTACTATAGTTGTATCTACGATGACAAAGTCTCTACTACAACGAGCATTACGAAATTGACAACGAGAATTTGTTGACATTACAAAAGTGGCAGCGAGAGTTCGTTGACATCACAAAATATCATACAATTATTATTATTATTTCCTTTCATTTCTGTTGTACACTCATTTCCTTCCGGGTCCCAACCAGCGACCTAAAGTCAGTAATGACGTCATGACATTTTCAACTGAACATTTGTGTAAAAGAATAAATAAAATCAACTTAAAACACACACACATTTTACATAGATAAATCCCTTCGTAAAGTATGAGTTTTGCTTGTGAGAACAATTTTTTATTTTGTATTTCTTTAAAGCATGGATTGCCATGTATTCCGTCAATGACCAATCTGAATCATTTCCAATCAAACCCAAGGTTCCGACCACACCTGGAATTCTTGATGTCTTCATGCGTCACATTTTTGAGATTTCCATTTCAATTTGATTTTGATAATTTTATGAAGACCTTCAAAAATACATGACAATGTGCGGGGATTGCCATGTCAATAATGAAAACATATTCTTTTTGGTGGGCCTTTAATTACGATCTCTGGGCGATTATTATTATTCGTTCTGTCTGTGTGTATAATAAAGTCCTATAAAATTATTACAGGTCACATCTCTCTAACTGGGTCTGGGTGGTGTTTATACCAGTTTCTTGCAGTTTTCTCCCCGTAAAAGTTGCATATTTTCCAACGCTGATATTGGCCCACTCTTATGCCGAGTTTTGTAAAGGGTACTGGCACCGTGCAACCTGACACAAGATGGTTAATTGTTTCTGGATATTTATCATCAAATCAGCATTTGGGGTTATTATTTTTTTTTTTTTTTCCTTTGATTTCTGGCGTTTACACATTTCTTTCCGGGTCCCGCCCAGGGACCTAAGGTTAGAAATGGAAACATGACACTTACCACTGACAAATTAAAAAAAAAAGAATTATTTTACATAGATAAAGCCATTCGTAAAGTGTGGGCTGTACTTGTCAGAACAATTCTTTGTATCTCTTTGAGGCATGGACTTCCAGGAATCCCTTCAATTAGTCTACTGGAATCTTTTCCAACCAAACCTAGGGTTCCAACTACAACAGGGATTGTTGATGTTCCCAAATGCCACATGTTTGAGATTTCTATTTCAAGGTCCTTGTATTTCTACAGCTTTTTGAATATCTTCAAAGATACATTGCAGTCTGCAGGGACTGCCATATCAATAAGAAGGCATTTTTTTTTTTTGTGGTCTTTAATAACAATATCTGGGCGGTTGGCTTTGCTTCTCCTGTCAGTGTGTATTGTGTAGTTCCATAGAATTGTAACAGGTCCTATCTCCGTAACCGGGTCTGGGTGATTATTATTATTATTTGCTTTACTTTGTATAGTACGAGTTTCTCCCAAGTCTCAAGCTGAGACTTTGAAATAACAGTTTTTTTGTTTTTTATCATAAGATACAAACAGATGAGGTGCCAGGTAATCAAAGAGTAAAAAGTAATTGTGGTCATTGTATGGTGAAGGATCTACGCAAGATGTGAGAAGTACTTAAGAGTATGAATTTCTAGCAATTAAAATATAATTGTCGATTGATAGGGAGCCGATCCAGATATTTGTTTCTTTTGATATCGTCCATAGAGACCCAATAAAAAAAAATAAATAAAAAAAACAGGTAATGCCATTGTCTTCAAATGCTGTAATCACTTGATTTTTTTATCTCGACGTTCCTTTATTTTTATTATTACTGCTTTTATTCTGCTGTACCAAATTTTCCAACGTTCTTTATTTTTAAAAAAAAAAAAGAAAAAAAAAATATATTGAATTTTCTACTCTGGGTACATTTTCTGCTATAATTCCTCAACGAATCTAACGGAACCTGGTAGGTTTTTTAAGATCTTCAAAAACACATTACAGTCTGCAGGAACTGTCATATCAATAACAATGCACATTCTGCTCTTGTAGTCTTTGCTCACGATGTTTGGGCGATAAGCTTAGATTGTTCAGTCTCTGTGTATTGTAAAGTGCATAATATTTTACAGATCCTATTTCTGTAACCGGGTCTGGGTGGTGTTCATACCAGTTTTTTGCAGTTTTCTTCCCATAAAAGTTGCATATTTTCCAACGCTGATATTGGCCCACTCTATCATGCCGAGTATGTGCTAACACCGTGAAACCTGATACAAGATGGTCAACTGTTTCTGGATATTTATCACAGAATCTGCATTTCGGGTCAACACAATTTTTCAGTATGTGTGCATTATAATTTCTAGTTAGCAAGCATTGATCTTGTACAACAAGAATAAAACATTCGGTTTCAGCATTTGACCCTGCAATAGATAACTATTGATGGGTACCGGTTTGTCTACATCTGCTTGTTTGGTACGAGTAGATTATTCACTATTAAAAGGCTTATCTTGCTTATCGTTTCTGCATTTGGTTCTTTTCATTTTCTGCTGCTTTCATTTTTAGGTACTTTGCCGCTGAAGCAGTTTGCATTATGATTCATTTCCATTTCTTAACCCACTTGAAATTTCATTTTCAATTTGTTCGCTTTCTTTATTTATTTAATGTTCTTTCACAAGAATCATTATCCATTCTTCTTTAGTCTTCAGATATCTTTGAAAACCGGTTGTTATGGTTTTGTAAGACAGTTCTAGTTGAACTAATCCTCTGCCTCTTTCGGATTTGGACACATAAAGATGATCAATATCAGCCTTGGGATGATACATATAATGGCAGGTGAGAAGCTTTCTCGTTTTGGCGCCCATTCGCTTAATGCCAGCTATAGTCTAGTTAAAGACATTGAAACTGTATTGCACCACAGTTTTATAGCTGATGTTTTTTTTTCTTTTTAATTCAACTCCGTATTCAATACAAGACGCACATGAAAGACTAAGTACAGTTAATCAGTACAGATGAATTTATACGTGGTGAGCAGACATGTCATTGGCCTATAATTTTTCGGATCATCTATTTCATCCGTTTTTGGCAGGAGATATGTAATACCTTCAGTGATCCATTCTGGGACTTCATTGGGATTACTAATAAGCATTGATAGAGTTTGTGTAGACAGATAGATAAGAACATATAGAAACAGATAGATAAGAACATATTTATATAGATAGACGGACAAACAGATGAGAACATGTTTAGATAGACAAAGAAAATATTTAGATAGATATACAGATAGATAGCGAAGAAAATATTTAGAAAGATATAGATAGATAAGAACATATTTAGATAGATGAGAACATATTTAGATAGATAGATAGATAGATAGATAGATAGATGAGAACATATTTTTGTAGATAGAGAACATATTTATATAAATAAATAAGAACATATTTATCAGGTCATCCCATAAGTGATCAAATGTTAGATTTCACAACAGATTGTATTTTCCCTGATTATCTATGACTTCCTTCCATCTATTAACAAGCTTACTAATTCCATTACTGTAAAATTCTTTTGGCTTTCATTCGAAGAATTCACAAATGTCAGTTTTAACCTCTTCCTGAGTTACAAAAGCTGTTTCTTCCAAATGATTCTGTAAGCTACGAAACAAATGGTAGTCTGAAGGAGCAAGATCGAGAGAATAAGGTGGACGAGGAATTTTCTTCCAACCAAGTTCTTCGATCTTTTGTGACGTGATTCTCGCTATGTGGGGTCGCGCATTATCCTGATGAAACATCACCTCTTTTCGATTCACTAGAGCAGGTCTTTTTTTCCTCAAAGCTTGGTTCAAACGCTCTAATTGCTGACAGTATATTTGAGCATTAATTGTTGCATTAGGTGGTAAGAATTCAAAGTGGATTATTCCTTGGCGATCCCACCAGATTGAAAGAAGAACCTTTTGCCCATGAAGTTCCCTTCTCGGCTGTGGCTGGGGTCCTTCCCCTTTACCAAGCCACTTTCTACGACGCTTAACATTTCGATAAAAGATCCATTTTTCGTCGCCCGTCGCAAGTCTATCCAAAAAAGATGAAACAAGTTGGCGAGAATGGAGAGAAGAGCAGATGTCAACTCGGGATTTGAGGTTGTTTTCAGACAGTTCATGAGGCACCCATTTTCCAAGTTTAGGAACTTTTCCAAGTTGTTGAAGATGACGATGAACAGTTGTATGGTTTGAACTGAGAACCACTGCCAATTCCTCAACTGATAAAGCAGGATTTTCTTCAAGGGCTGCTTCAAAGAAGCTTTTCATCAAACTGGACGTCCGGTTCGATCTTCATCTTCAAGGGTGAAATCTCCACCTCTGAATTTTGCAAACCATCTTCTGCAAGTTCTTTCATTCACACATTCCTCTCCATAAACCGAGTGAATGTTTCTAGTCGCTTCGGCTGCTGAGTTTCCTTTCTTGAACTCATAAAGCATTATGATTCTTGGGTATTTCCATGTTAGCAGGGTTTTAATCAAACAAAATTTAATTTTATTGTTCTCTGAAATAAAATTTGATCAGTTTAAATGCATCTAAACATAAAAATAATGTTCAGCTCCATTAGACATTATAAAATACTCTTTAAATTTCGTTCATTTTAACAAAAAGTTAAAATTCGGACAGAACTTATGGGATGACCTGATAGATAAACAGAAAGATAGACAGATAGATCAGAACAGGTTTAGATGGATAGACAGTTAACATATTTAGATAATGAGACTGATAGGTAAGAATATATTTACATGGGAAGATAAAGAAGATATTGCAATAGATAGATAGATAGTGTATTGCGATAGATTGACAGACAGATAAGAACATATTTATACAGATAGATAGCCAGACCGATAGATAATAAATATTTAGATAGACAGATAAGAACATATTTAGAGACTGATAGATAAGAATACACTGACATAGGCAGATAAAGAAGATATTGCAATAGATAGATAACACATCGCGATAGATAGATAGATAGATAGATAGATAGATAGATTAGAAACATTGCAATAGATCGACATATAGAAAAACGGAGATAACATATTTATAAAGAGAGAGACACGGATAAATAAGAATATATTTACATAGGCAGATAGATCAAAAACACTGCAATAGATAAAGAACACTTTGAGATAGATAGATAGAATATATATAATCTTGATAGATACAATCTTGCTTGTTAAATATCTAAAAACAATGAGTTAAAAGGCGTTAGTGGTAGGAATTTTACAAAATTGAGACAGTTGAAATTCTTTATATTAGGTTTGTGCAAAAATAATGACGTAATAATGTCGTTTTTTGACGTCAAAAAATACGTCAAAAAACGACATTATTACGTCATTATTTTTGCACCACCCTAATAGATGGATACGCCAATAGAAAGACAAAAGGAAAAGAATTATATTTTCTCCCTTTCCCGCATATGAAACTAATCCATGTCTGTGCATCATTTTGACGACCATGATTTACATTCACATTTTGAAAGGGCCAAGAATGAGAATGGATGAAAGAAGAGACAAGAAACGATGACTAATTTGAATATTTATCACCCGTGGAATTGTCAAATATCTGACCACCCCCCTCCTCCTCCTCCTCCTCCTCCTCCTCTTCGTCATCAGTGGGGATGAAGTGACAAGTCTCCTCAGATCACACTTCTCAACATCAACCTAACAACACTACTGCTGCTGCCAGGAACTATGAACCTATTGTTTATCTCATCTTAATCCAAGGGATTTGGGGTCGTACCTCGTGCTCTAATTATTACTGGTACTAACTTCTTCATTTCTCGCACAATATGGTATTTTCTTTTCTTTTATTGGATGAAAATTGGTTGTCTGGGTTTCAAATTCCAAAAGTTATTTATCTTTTTTATTTTCTACAACTGTCTTTAGTTTGTAATCTTACAAATTGTCTATCTGATCAGACATTTTGCGCAATTCTCAATGTCATTATTCCTACTCCATCATGTATTTGCTCATCTTCATTTTGGAACAGCTTCTGGCATTAAATTCGGACAGAATTTACTGTCTGATCCCTTTCTCCCCAAAGATATTTACTGCTTTTTGTGGGGTGGGAATTTTTATATTATTTTATGCTCGCACGATTTCTTTTTATTTTGATCTTCGATAAAAAAAAAAATATCCCGATCTGTCTATATCTTTGAGATGAGTTATTTAATGATTATTTACATTATTCAGACTGTTATCCACATCTTCATTGCCATATTCACAACGTTTCGACTGTTGTACGCTCCGGCCTTTATGTCTATGTCTCTCTATATATCTGTCTATATCTCTGAGACGAGGTATTATGCTTACTTGCATTATTTACATTATTCGGACTGTTATCCCCATCTTCATTGCCATATTCACAACGTTTCGGCCGTTGTACGCTCCGGCCATTATGTCTATGTTTCTCTATATATCTGTCTATATCTCTGAGATGAGGTATTATGATTATTTACATTATTCGGAGTGTTATCCTCATCTTCATTGCCATATTGTCAACGTTTCGACCGTTGTACGCCCCAGTCTTCTTCAAGTGATTTGAATTTCAAACCGAACCCTTTATTTCGTTAATATAAAGTTAATTTAAAGGGAAATAACTGAAACATCCGGAAGAGGCATGGCACATGGAACTAGAACAATCTAACCCGTTGAACGAAATAAACGGTTCGGTTCGAAATTCCTTTTACCTGAAGAAGGCCGGAGCGTACAACGGCCGAAACCTTTCTCTCCGTAACCATATCTTAATGTCCTGGATAAAAAAAATTCACTTTCTTAATTTTTGACTACTTTAACTTACATGTTAATATTGTTGATTTTTTTTTTTTTACTCCTAATAGTAGTTTTAGATATAATAGTCTTCAAGGACACATGGCACAGTGGATAAAGGCGTTGGTTAGATCCAGTGACAGGACCCAAAGAGTGTGAGTTCAATACCCGGTTAAGGCAGTGGAGAACAGAGTGGGGAATTAACAGCAGATAACTGATAACTGACATCCATTAAATCATGGCACGTGGAAATAAAACAGTCTACCCCAGTGAGCGAAATAAGGGGTTCAGTTCGACATTCCAAACACCAGAAGACCGGAACGTACAACGGCCGAAACGTTGTAATATATATGGCGACAAAGATGAGGACAATAGTCCGAATAATGTAAATAGTGTACATAATACCTCATCTCAGAAATATAGACAGATACTGAAGAAGGCTGGAGCTTACAACAGCCGAAACGTTGTAATAAATATGGTGACAATAGTTCGAATAATGTAAATCGTGAATAGTCTTTAAGTTTTCATCACGTTTTCTATCATTTCACCCCCATGCAAGGCAATAAAGCCACTAAGGCGCAAGGGGGTACTGAGTGTGAAAGAATAAGAAAAAGGGAAACATTATTAAGGGACAATGACAATAAAAGAAGAGGAATCAGGAAGACAGTAGATAACGATTGACACTACATTTCAATTTTTGAAGATCAGTGTTAGCAGGAAAGCAAGAAGCTGGAATAGGGTTCCACGGGGGAGAAGTGCGAGAAAAGAAACTGTTAGCAAAGAACTTACAGTTACATCTAGACATTTCAACTGTAAAAAGATGAGACCTCGCCGCAAATCTAGTACAGCGCTCAAATTCATAAAGTTCATAAATTACGGCGGTGGGAAAGTGACTCAAGCCGAGGTGCCAGATCAGGACCAATAACATTGCAGATTATTCTTTTGGTTCTATCAAGAGATCCCATCATCAGGACCAATATCATTGCAGATTCTTCTTTTGATTCTATCAAGAGTTGCCAGATCAGGACCAATAACATTGCAGATTCTTCTTTTGGTTCTATCAAGAGATGCCAGATCAGGACCAATAACATTGCAGATTCTTCTTTTGGTTCTATCAAGAGATGCCAGATCAGGACCAATAACATTGCAGATTCTTCTTTTGGTTCTATCAAGAGATGCCAGATCAGGACCAATATCATTGCAGATTCTTCTTTTGGTTCTATCAAGAGTTGACAGATAACCAATAACATTGCAGATTATTCTTTTGGTTCTATCAAGAGATGCCAGATCAGGACCAATAATATTGCAGATTCTTCTTGTGGTTCTATCAAGAGATGCCAGATCAGGACCAATATCATTGCAGATTCTTCTTTTGAGTCTATCAAGAGGTGCCAGATCAGGACCAATATCATTGCAGATTATTCTTTTGATTCTATCAAGAGATGCCAGATCAGGACCAATAACATTGCATATTCTTCTTTTGAGTCTATCAAGAGATGCCAGATCAGGACCAATATCATTGCAGATTCTTCTTTTGATTCTATCAAGAGATGCCAGATCAGGACCAATGACATTACAGATTCTTCTTTTGAGTCTATTAAGGATCTCTAAATATATAACCTCCATATGTGGAAACATGGACGAATGACAGATATATAAATATGTAAGATTGAATCTGGAGAGAAAAAATTTCTTGTACTACACAGTTAACCAAATTTCCTAGCAGCAGTGGATTCAATAGAGTCTTCCTATTTCATGCCAGCCGAGAATGCTAACCCGATAAGGCGCAACGAGTGGTTCTCCTGGAGGTTAGCATCAGCCATACTGATGAACGACAGAAAGAGGTTTCGCAGATCATTAACAGAAAGCAATTTTGTTTTGGAAGTGTTCAGCAGATTTTAGGTCGTATTTGAGATCAGTTGCCAATTTGACGTTTTCGAATCGATAAAACCCAAATAAAGGCCGAATTGTTTTAAATTGTCTAAGTTTCCTGGATGATTTATTTACCTTCTTGATTTTTTAATTTTTTCATCTTTCATCTTATTATTTGTTTAGTAGTAGGCGTAATATTACGGAGTCACGTCAAGACTGGAATTTTGGTTAAATAAAACGTGTGAGAAAAATATATGCTTTTATTCGCACTGTAAAACGGATTTCGAGCCTTACGTCCCGAAACAGCTTGGTTTTAGTCACCGGACCTTAGATCTTGTCGTTATATAGTCCAATGCTCTACCAATGCTTGCTTCACAAACACTAGTGGGGTGGGGGTGACAGTTCCGGCGAATTTCTGAACGCTTGGATGCATTTACTGAAAGATTAAAGATAAATAAAAATATATATGTTTGTATATATGTAATTAAGAGTCTATTGTTTTCAAATTAGATAGATAGAGATAGATAGATAGATAGATAGATAGATAGATAGATAGATAGATAGATAGATAGATAGATAGATAGATAGATCTGAAGAGAGTGAGATAGATAGATTTTACAAGAATTCAAAATAAAAGGACAAAAACAGAAGAAAGTTTTTGTTTTTCGAGACGATCGTCTTAAAATCATTTTTGCCTGCAATTTCATGAAATCCGCCCCGGGATAAGATATAAATGAAAAAAAAAAACAAAGTAATGCATCCCTATGCTTCACCACTAAGCCATGTCTTCTCAACTTTATTTCCATGCAGTAACTATCGTTTGAAGAGCAAGGAGATAGCTTCTACGATAGATAGATAGATAGATAGATAGATAGATAGATAGATAGATAGATAGATAGATAGATAGATAGATAGATAGATAAGAACACAGATAGATAGATAGATAGATAGATAGATAGATAGATAGATAGATAGATAGATAGATAAGAACACAGATAGATAGATAGATAGATAGATAGATAGATAAGAACACAGATAGATAGATAGATAGATAGATAGATAGATAGATAGATAGATAGATAGATAGATAGATAAGAACACGGATAGATAGATAGATAGATAGATAGATAGATTGATAGATAGATAGATAGATTGATAGATAGATAGATAGGAATACAATTAGAAAGAAAGAAAGAAAGAAAGAAAGAAAGAGGAAGAATTATGGGTTACGGGTCAAATGTGCGTGTGTGTGCATGTGTGTGCACTGCATCTTCGGTTTGCGCTCTTGTTCGGGATAGATACAGAAGAGAAATGAAAAAAATACCACTTTTTTCGTTTTATTCTACCAATTTGTTTTATTTTACTTCTAGTGAAGAGGGGTGCATGTTCAATTTTTAGCGGCCAGCACCTTCCTCCTTCTCATCTCTGGAATGTACTAACAAATACTAGCCGTAGTGCTGCTGTATCTACTAACGGTGCGACAGAGAATGAGAGAGAGAGAGGTTCAATAATAATAATACAACTGCTCCTTCTGCTTCGTAATTGCGGGCAGGCACCTACATATACTGCTAATATTTTGTTTTTCCAATCTCTCTGAATTCAGAAAAGCGAATCTGTTTTCGGAAAACGACTTTTACAATACTGCATAGAAAAAAAAAGTTAGAATTTTTTTTTTTTTTTTAATTTTGTCCTTTTTTTAATCTCACAAAAGAAAAACAGATTTTCTTTCTTTCTTTTTTACTTTTTTTTTTTTTTTTTTTTTTTTTCCTTTTTTCCAAGTGATGCTATTGATGAAGAAGAGAAGACAGAGAATGATATGACACAACAGACTGCAATTTTGGGCAGCGTTTAATAATACCTGTGAACTATTCTTGTTTTTGTCTCGGGTTTATTTTGCAGAAAGTCGGCCCGACTGAAGAAATAATTTTATTTTTAAATTTATTTATTTTTGTCCTTTTTCGACAACCTGTAAATTTGTTTATTTTGGCTATCTGATAAATCCGCTAAAAAAAAAAAAAAAAAAAAATACATTAATTTATTACGCTTATTTAAATATGGAACCTCAACGAAAAGTTGAACGAAAACAAGAAAAGAAAAAAGTAATCGAAACAAATTGTAATCATCCCCTTCCTTAAAAAGTAAAATTATTAAATATCTTTTTTTCTTTTTTACATTTTTCGTATTTCCCAAATATAAACTGTTTATATATTTTTTCTAGAAAGAAAAAAAAATTAATTCGGAAGTGAGATACCTGCGCCAATTTACCTGGACGGCTCAGGTATTCTCAACTGGGATTTTTAAAATAAATTTAATTTTGTCCATTTTTTATCAACATCATTTTTTTTTTTTTTTTTTAGCTGAAAAACGTTTTTAAAAAATAGTTTGAACAACGGGATCGAAATGGCAGACATGGAATTTACTTAACACTGGAAAGAAATTCTTTACCCTCCGTTGATATTCGTTCTGCGATTGTTACTTAATAATACCATTAAAGAGAAGTGTGTTACGACAACGACCATCGCCGGTAGTGACGCATGTAAATGTGTGTGCGACCCGGCTCCAAGTTGAAATCGACCCTTTCTTTCTTTCTTTCATTCTGTCTTTCTTTCTATCAATGGAAAATAATGTAGCAATTTAGCGACTCTTGTTTCGCTGATGATGGTGCGATAACTGGTATCGAAATATTTCCCTCCCAATGTGTACCTATTAAAAAAAAAAAAAAGAAGAGAGAGAGAGAAAGAGAGAGAGAGAGATAGAGAGAGAGACAGAGACAGCTTTACAAAACAATTCTGGATCATATTTTTTTTTTTTTTTTTTTGCTTTCTCTCTTACTACCAAAGAGAGTTAAGTCTCCATTTCTTAAAAAAAAAAATATATATATATATAAATATATATAAATATTATTATCAAAGGAAGGGGAAAATGAAAATCCTTAAGGTAAGTAGTTTTATTACATACTATATATATATATATATATATATATACATACAGATATATATATATATATATATACATATATATATATATATATATATACATACATATATATAATGTTATATTTACCTACATATATGTCTTTATTTACATACATATTTATAATGCTATATTTACATATAAATAGAATATTATATTCACATCAAATATCTATTAGGTTGGTGCAAAAATAATGACGTAATAATGTCGTTTTTTGACGTTAAAAATAAGTCAAAAAACGACATTATTACGTCATTATTTTTGCACCAACCTAATAAAATGTTATATTCATATATATATATATATAATGTTATATTCACATGTGTATATATATAATGTTGCATTGTGTGTGTATGTATATATATATATATATATATATATATATATATATATATATATATATATATATATATACAGGAAATGTTAATTCATCATGTAATATTCATATTTATATATATATATACATTTATATAAAAGGTTATGTTCGTATCTTTATAAAATGTTATATTCATATGTGTAGATATATACATTTATATTAAATGTTGTATTCATGTGTGTGTATATATATATAAATACATTTATATAAAATTTTATATTCATATGTATATGCACACACACACATATGTGTAGCGTGTTGGAATCATATTTTTAAATAAATAATTATATATATATATATATATATATATATATATATATATATATATATATATATATATATATATATATATTATATATATTCATGTTAATTTCGAATTGTTTGTGCGTGTGTATTGTACCGACTTTCACACACGTTTTGTTTTTAAGAAAAAGGGCGACTCTTTCTACTGCAGTATTTCTCGTTGCTAAGTCTGCTTTGTTTGATGGTCTTTTTTTTTTAAGCAAATAATTGGGTACATTTCGTAAGGAAGGGAAAATACCTGCCGAACGCGTGAGTTTAAATTAGAGCCAAACGTATTTCTTTGGTGTTCCTCGAACTTCTGTTCGTCATTCGTGTTTCAGATCGTTAAAAAAAAAAAAAAAAAAAAAAAAAAAAAAACTTACAGGCGTGGCTCATCTTGTAAAACCGGAGACAGGCACTCTGCAAAACGCTAACATCATTCTTTACCACACCCATGCAATCTTGTTATCTGCCTTTACTGTAGCACACACACACATACACATCTATATGTGTGTGTGTGTCTGTGTATACATACATAAAATTATAACATCGTATTACAGTTTTAAATTTAGGCATTTTATCTATTTTTACGATGTATCTTTTTAGAGACGTTTTCTTTTTTACTAAATGGGAGTGTACGGCTTGTTTTAAAAATCTAAAACGCCTATAATTATAATATAATTTTAGGCCTCTACACACGCACGCACACACACACACACACACACACACATATATATATATATATATATATATATATATATATATATTATATAGTGATTTTCTAAGCCTGGCTTAGATGTGGCACAAGGCTGAAAGTATGGGGCACCCAGTGAGGATCGAACTTACTATTCAGTCGTAATTGATCTAGCAAGACCAGCTTTCTAACCATACACCACGTCGAGGTGCCCACACACACACAATATATATATGGTGGCCGAAACTAGTCGAGGAACCTGGAATATTAAAACAAAAAATATTAATATACAACCCAGTGTGGCTGAATATTTTATTATTTTTTTAGTTCAAAGAAAACATATATATATATATATATATATATATTGTGTGTGTAAGTGCTTTGGGGCTTTTTACCTTAATTGTATAGGCAGGGTCGTAGCAGTCAGTGGGGTGGGGGCTATCCTTGTCGCCCCAAAACTTTCTGGAAAGTGCTCAATATCAGGGATAGCGCCTGTGTAGATATAAAATTCGACAATAGGCTGTTTCATGCTAAAAAAACGCAGTGATTGCGTTTAACAAGGATGAAACAGACTGTCGCCGCTGGGTGTTGACTTCAGTGTGCAATTTTATATTTACATATAAAATATTAAACCACGCGACGGAACATACACACACGCACACACACAGAGATAGATAGATAGACAGAAGCTTAGAAATAGATAGATAGATAGATAGATAGATAGATAGATAGATAGATAGATAGATAGATAGATAGAGAAGTGTAAGGTACGTTAGCATTGTCCAAAAAGTAGTGCTCAATACAGAGCTTAATAATTTAAATAATATGTTTTTGTTTTAATTCTTAAATAAAACAATTGTTGTTTCGCTATGGAAATTTCTTGCTATTTGTTTGAGTGGCATGAACATTTATTTATCTGCTGTTGTTTTAACAAAAGTGGTCGTAATTTTCGGAATTAGTGGAAAGCATTTTTTGTAATTTTTATTTTGTTTATCATGTCATGATATCTTTGACTAGTGGCTCATTATCCCCGATTCCTTTTTTTATCTATTATTTGTTATATATTCAAAGTTTCTTTTAACATTTAGTATAAATTTTATTTTAATTCTTTTACAATACATTCTCTTATCTTTTATTTGCAAAGTAACGTAATTTCAATTTTATAAAAATGCGTTCCCATTTGGATTGATGTGAATTTGTGACCCTAGGTTTCACACTATTTGCGATCGTCAGACAAAAATAATATATAAAAAATATATAAAAATTGCATTACACATTTTACAGTACACATATCTCTGTGTGTTTTTGTTAGGTTGTTTTTTTTTTCTTGTTTACTAAGTGTAGGTATGAACATTGTACGAGTATATACGTATTTCATGTGCGTAAGTCTATGGTTAACGGTTAAAAATCGTTTTTTTTTTTTTTGTTATATAATTTTAAGCTTCTTATCTCATTTTCGCTGTATGTAATGTATGTATGTATGTATGTACACTAAGTGTAACCCGGATTTAAGAGAGTTGTCGGGGCCGGAGAAGAAGTATCTTATATCCGGGTTTTTTTAATATCCGGGTTTGGTCTCATTTACAGTGTAACCCGGATATAAGAGAGTTGTCGGGACCAGAGAAGAAGTCTCTTATATCCGGGTTTCTCTTATATCCGGGTTTGTTCTATAATACAGGCTCTAATTTGGGACCAGAGAAAATCTCTCTTACACCGGGTTTCTCTTATATCCGGGTTACACTGTACATTAACACAGGCTCTAATTTGGGTCCAAATAAAATATCTCTTATATCCGGGGTTTCTCTTATATCCGGGTCTCTTCTATCCGGGATACACTGTAAAAGATTTTGATTCGCCCATCCAAAAAAATGTCGATTCGGTATTTCTGGAAGATAAAATATTTAAGGCCGGCATTCTTTGGAATTAAATTTCTCTCTCTCTCTCTCTCCCTCTCTCCACATATATATATATATATATAATATATATATATATATATAATATATAGATAGATCTCTCTCTCTCCATATATACAGAGAGATAGAGATAGATAGATAGATAGATAGATAGATAGATAGATAGATAGATAGATAGATAGATAGATAGATAGATAACATTAATTTAATAGCAACAAATAAGTTGAACATTTAGTAAGTTTTGTTATAATATCCTCTTCTGAGTGAACGCACACGGCGTTATGTATACGTACACGACGAAAAGGACTGGATCGTCGAGGTCGTGTTTTTGTTAGAGAGATTGTTTTAGCGTAAGACTTTCCCCGACCCCAGCCGAAAAAAAAGAGGAAAGAAAAAAAAATGACTGCGGGAACGAAGGGGTGTAGTCTATTTTTAATCTGTCGTGGTTTGAAAGTAACATTATTATTTTTGGCTATATTCTTATTTTGTGCGTAAACTGCAGGATATGATTTACTTGTAAAATCGTTGATGCCCACTCTTACCAAATGTTTCAGGGTCATGTCACTGACCAAGTTAAAAAAGAAAACACGTTTTCTGATCTTTTCTTTTCTTTTTCATTGCATTTTTAGTTTACTCGTGTTTTTGATAATATATATATATATATATAACTTTTCTTTGCAGACAATTTTACTCACAATGCCAATCGAAAATTTTGTCAAGGTTATATCGGATGGTCTTTGTTTTTTTTTTTTTTTCTTTTGATTTGAATCAGGAAATAAACAAATTTGCTGTAGTTAGCAACAAAAGGTAAGAAATTGTGGAGAACCGTGTATGATAGCCCCCCCCCCATTCTCCACATAGAAAATAAATCAGAAAATAAAATTTTCTTAAATTGAATCGGAAAAAAAATTAGGTCCTTTTTTTTTATTTCATTTCATATTGGGTTGAATTGTTTTTTTTCTCTCAAGTATTTCCTGATTTTTTATTTTTTTTAATACGCACGTTGAAAACAAACATTGAAAACCTACACACATAATAATAAATAAAAAAAAGATATTTTCCCATAAAAAAAAGAAATGACTGAAAAAAGATCGATAAAACAATAACTGAAATAATTTATAAAAGATCGATATTAAAAACTTATTCTAAAAAATATACAAATGATGAACTGACTTTCTTTTTTTTTTAATTCTCAGTGATTTTATTATTTATATATTAATACGTTTTTGTATCTACCTATGTATGGTATGCATTATGATAATCCTATTAGACACAGACTGTGTTGAGGATCCAAGAGAAATCTAAAAAGGACATAGAGAGTAAAACAGAAAAAGTGAGAGAGGAATATAGAGAAACAAAAAGACTGTAACACAGAGAGAGATGACTTGTGAGGAGTTAAATCATGTTTCCTGAACTAACGATCTGTTGAGGACAATTGAGTATTTTTAAGAGAGACTGTCTTGCTTTTCTGGTGACATTTTTATTTTTATTTTATTTGGTATAACCCCATGCAAGGTTGTACAGCTACTGAGACATCAGGGGTTACAGGGTGTAGAAAAATTAGGGACAGAAACATTAATGATGAGCAGAAAGAGGAAAGAGTAATCAGGAGTAGAATGAATAGCGATTGACATTGCATTTACATTTTTGCATGGAGCCGGAAGGGAGTTCCACAAGCAAGAAGTGCGAGAGAAGAAACTGTTAGCATAGAACGCACAAGGCCAAAATGCGGAATGGGGGAAAAGGACAGTCTTCTCCTGTCTTAACTATAGACTTACTAGCCACAAACACTGACCCAAACATACCACAATATTCCCAACACCAAAACATCGCATTCTTACTTACTTTTCTTACTACATTCACCACAATACCTCATGTCTCAATGAAAATCCTAACTAGTCCCCGTCCTGGGTATGACGATAAATTACATCTGCATCCAGGATAAGACAAAAAACTACGTCCAACAGCAAGGCCTCTGTTCAGGAGGTTTTGAGGAGCGTGGAACCACTTCTTAATTGTTGGTGTTCGCAGGTTCACCCTGACCTGGGGTGGTAGCACCTGTTAGGGTCCCAGCTATGGGCAAATAGCTAACCCTGAAACTGGGGTAAAAAGCATTATGAAAGTGTAAAAATAGGTTTTAATACCAGAAATACTTTGTAAAAAATTATTACCAGAAATAAATTTTTAAACAAAAAAAATCTATTACCAGCAATACGTTTTTGAAAATAATATTACCATCTATACAATTTTGAGGGAAAAAATATTACCAAAAATAGATTTTTGACAAAAAAAATATTACCAAGAAAAAAAAGTTGTTGGCATTAAATGACCCATTGAGGTTGATATGCCGTAAAACAAGATAAACTAAACTTAATTACTCACCATATGTACAATTCATTGTATGTGGGAAGGAGGGGGAATAAAACAACAATTTAAATCTAGCCCCACTGAGTATTTACAATATGAAAAACAAAGCCATAATGAAGAGCTCATCTGAACAATTATCATGAAAGTATTTCTAAGACACAGAGAGGCAACTTTATGGTGGTGGGAAAGTGACTGAAGCCGAGCTGCCAGATCAGGACTAATAATATTGCTGATTCTTAGGATTTTATCAAGGAGCTCAAGGTAAATAGCAGGAGCACCGGACCATATGTAGCAACAATATTCTAAGCATGGATGAATATATAAAGCATAATTATCTGGGAATGATCATGGGATGGAAAGTACCGATTACAGCATTACAAAATTTATTAGTAAATCTAAGTCCTACTAATTATTATTATTATTATTATTATTATTATTATTATTATTATTATTATTGTTCTCTTTTTCCCCCCTTAAAAATCTGATTTTCCTATCGGATAGTAGACTGTAAAGCTAAGGGCTTTCAAGACAACGAGTGATATTTTGTGCTGGTCCCTCTCCTTACCAATCAGAATGCAATTATATTGATTCACCATCATCGTGTACTCTTTGACCTGATCTTCAAGGAGAGATGGATTCATGCCTTTCTCAAGCTAAAACTTGATTCACTGATTGTTCCCCTTTGAGTGATACACCCCATCAGGCCAAATCCACAACTGCAGTCGACCTTTGAAACAAAATCTTAACCTAACAATATAGAATTTTTTCTTCATATAATTTTATTTGATGCACAAAAAAGGGATGAATTCTAATTTAAAAACAACAATTCTAATTATTCAGGTTTTGTAGGTAAAAGAAAAAAAAAATGACACTATTTTTTTTTTCATAAAATTTTTGGAAGTCAACATTCTATATCATAACCAAACATGACGTTTTATCACGACAAGAATTTTATTTGTAGTTTCGCTGATAATGGTGTTGTTTGAAACACTCTATTTTGCACCTTACAAGATGGAAGATGCATCCTAATATTGGAAAAAAATTTCAAAGAAAAAAAAATCATTCTCAGACAACAACACATTCACCATGCGTCCCTCACATACTGGCGCCACGTATTGTTTATATTAATCACTCGACCAATTTTGTTTATATGGCAATGACATGTTAGTCAAGTGCAGAAAGGCTCCTGCTGATAGTAAACAGAGCATGTTTAAATTTGTGGCTTGGCTCCAGGAAGGTTTATAGTCTTGGAAATACTTGTAACAGCTAAATACTGAGGTTACATCATATAAAAGGCTGAATTAGATAGCTAACATTATAGTGTAATGACTCAACGTACAAATCCACGTCCCTATCAGTCAAGCCAATTAAGTGGTTGTCCAAGTTTACGTAAGCCTGAGTGTTGCCTTACATTTGTCTTGGAAGACACACACATTTTTTCCAAGGTATTTTTAAGAAGAAAAAGTGTGTCATATAAGCCAGAAAATACGGTCATTTCAAGAGAAATGTTTGGGAGGAGTTTTTTAAAATAAGTGATTCAACAACAGACCATTTGTGTAGTCACCCACGATCATCATCATACCCTTGAACACAGGACAAATCATTTGTAATGTGATACCTGTCACCTTAAGACTACATTACCTTTGGTTTAAAAGGCGAAATTCACCTTT
>OZ010607.1:17380179-17427679 GCA_963932145.1 Acanthosepion lycidas | reverse complement strand
AATATATATATGTATATATATATTATAAGAATACAATATATATATGTATATATATATATATATATTACATGAATATAATATATATATATATATATGAATACAATATATATACATATTATATGAATACAATATATATATATTATATGAATATAATATATATATATATATATATATATTATATTAATACAATATATATATATATATATATATATTATATTAATACAATATATGTATGTATATAAATATATATTACATGAATATTATATATATATATATATATATATATATATATATATATATGTGTGTGTGTGTGTGTGTGTATATATATATATATGTGTATATGAATATAATATATATATATATATATGTGTATGTGTGTATATATATATATATATATATATATATGGATATTTATATGCAGATCATGTTCATATAGTACACATGACAATGAATCTCATAAACTTCGATGATAGATGAAATACGTCTAAACCTTCAGGTCTATATATTTGATTATGTTAAGCAAGAGCTATGATGAAAATATCTGTAGTCTGACTTGTCATTAAATGAATTTTAATCTGAAATTTTCCTAGTTCGATCTATGTGATGGAGAATGAAAGTAATAAAGTAAAGTCTCTCTCCCCTACTCTCTCAATTTACCTATCAGTCTATCTATCTATTTATCTTTCTCTCTATCTATCTCTCTCTCTCTCTATATATATATATATATATATAGATAGATAGATATTTCTATACATGAATAAAGAGAAAGAACAGACAGATTAAGAATCCAGTGTTTTAGCATTTACTTTTTTAAAAAGTCCTTGATCAATGTATAGCAAAATATTATTATAATATTTTTATTATAATATTTTAATATATTATAATATATATATATATATATATATATATATATATATATATATATATATATAATCAATATCATCCCAAGCAAGGTCGTAATGTCACTAAAGCAGAAGTGTTTACAGGTTGTGGAAGAATTAGGATCAGAAACATTAATAATGAATAAAAAGGGCAAAGATGAATAGAAGGGCAGTAGATAACAATTGACATTGCATCTAGATATTTGCAGATTAAAGTTGGATGGAAAGCATGGAGCCGGAAGGGAGTTCCACAAGCAAAACGTGTGAGAGTAGAAACAGTTAGCATAGAATTACAGCTACATCTAGCCAGCCTAACTGTAAAAAGATGAGATTTATGCTTAAAGAGAAGACATAGAGAGGTAATTTTATGCCAGTGGAAAAGTGGCTGAAGGTGAGATGCCAGATCAAGACTGATAATATTGGAGATTCTCCTTTGGATTTTATCAAGGAGCTGAAGGTAAATATTAGAGGCACCAGATTATATGTGGCAGCAATATTCTAAACACGGAAGAATGATAGACTTTGCCCAGCTTTTCCTTTCAATATGTCCTGTAAGTGGCAAATTTCCTCATCCCTCTTTCCTCAAACACCATCATCTTGTTCATTCCATTCCTCTCATGGTACTAGTAATGGTATTATTAGCCATTTCCATACAAGGAAAATTTAGCATTCATTGACCAAGTATCAAGTACTGCTTTCAGTGGAAATTTATAAAATCTCTCTTATAAAACACTTTTTCAAGAAAACAGATTTCTCAACTCCAGTAACTGTTATTGCTCTTTCCAATATTGAAGGGGGTTTCCTTCCCAACCTTTTATTTAAAATAGTGTGGAACCCATGATCTTTATTAATTTTTCAAACAAGTGTTGTTTCTTAGTTGATCCACTTATATTTTAGTTAGTCTTCTGCAAGAATACTTTATTAATGGCTCTCCTTTCTTCCTCCAAATGGGCCTAGTGATTGCAATTTTCTCATTTGTATGGATTCCATCTAGTTTTACAGTTTCATAAAGTTCCTTGTTTTTATGTTAATCGATTTCACTCCAAGCAAAGACAGTAAAGCAAGAGGTGACAGGGTGTGGAAGAATTAGGAACAGAAACATTACTAATGAGCGGGAAGAGGACAGTAGATAACGATCAACATTGCATTTAAATTTTTGCATATTAAAGTTGGCTGGAAAGCATGGAGCTGGAAGGGAGTTCCACAAGCAAAAAGTGCAAGAAAATAAACTGTTAAGATAGAATTTACTGCTACCTCTAACCAACTCAACTGTAAATTGGTTAGATCTTGATGCCAGTCTCATACTGCGCTGAAATTCAAAAAGTCTAGGTACCTTAGTGAAAGCACATCCAAACAATTACCATGGAAGTATTTATATAAAAGGCACAGGAAGGCAACTTTTTTGGTGGTGGGAAAGTGACTGGAGCTGAACTTCCAGATCAGGACCAATAATATTGCTGATTTTTCTATAGATTTTATCAAGAAGCTCAAGGTAAATAGCAGGTGCACTGGACCATATATGGCTGCAATATTCTAAGCATGGATGAATGGGAGAATAATAGAGATGTAAAATTCTTGAGAGAAAATTTGTCTCACCCAACATAGTGAACTGACATGTGTGTATGTGTGTGACAATAGATAAATAGTTACATATATAGATATATATGAAGACATACATAGATAGATAGATAGATAGATAGATAATGAACAGAGTCAGAAAGAGAGGTAGATAGATAGCTATGAACAGATTGAGATATATGGGTAGATAGATAGATATGAATAGACTGAGATATATACATAGAGATTAATAGGTAGATATGAATAGACTAAGAGAGATAGACAGATGATATGAACAGACTAAGATGGATAAGCATGAACAGACTGAGATAGGTGGATAGAAAGAGCGATATAGATAGATAGATAGATATGAACAAACTGAGTGCAATAGATATGAACAGACTGAAATAGTTATATAGGCTGATAGATATATAAATATGAACAGACTGAGATAGACATGAAGAGACTGAGACAGACAGATTGATATGAACAGAGATAGACAAATTGATATGAACAGACTGAGATAGATAGATAGATAGATAGAAACAGACTGAGATAGATAGATAGATAGATAGATAGATAGATAGATAGATAGAAACAGACTGAGATAGATTGATAGATAGATAATGAACAAACTGAAAAAGATAGATAATGAAGCTAGACAGACTATGATATATAGATAGATATGAACAGACTGAGATAGCTAGAAAGATATGAACGATATAGATAGATATGAACAGACTGAGATAGATAGGCAATGAACAGACTGAGATAGATAGATAGATAGATAGATAGATAGATAGACTAATGAACAGAGATAGATAGATAGATAGATAGATAGATAGATAGATAGACTAATGAACAGAGATAGATAGATAGATAGACTAATGAACAGAGATAGATAGATAGATAGATAGATAGATAGATAGATAGACTAATGAACAGAGATAGATAGATAGATAGATAGATAGATAGATTAATGAACAGAGATAGATAGATAGATAGATAGATAGATAGATAGATAGACTAATGAACAGACTGAGATAGATAGATAGATAGATAGATAGATAGATAGATAGATTGGTATGAACAGACTGAGATAGATTTAAACAGACAGATAATATGAACAGACTGAGAGAGATACATTCTTTTGTATTTTCAAATTATTTTATGAAACAGTAAATAGTTTCTATTGGATCATACACTCAGCTCTTAAAAAGAAAAATGCAAAAAATTCAGTTCCTAAAGTTATAAAATGGTCAATGTATAAACAAGAAACATTATTCTGTGGTCCAACCAACAACTTAATTACCTGACCGCATTTGAACTGGAGATAACAATATTAGATTTTACATGACTGTCTTGTTCGTGAGCTTTCTTTTTCAAAGCAGTACAGCTGTTTACAAATTGCTCTTTAACTGGCTAAATACTTGTAAAATCTATCTGCATTCAACAGCCTTCATTTTAACAATGAAATGCTAACCGTGTGCTCACCCACCTTTATGCTTGTGTTTAATTGTTTAATGTTGTTCTCCTAGACTGGTTATCAACAAAGGTCTAGTCTCTCCTGCTATTTAATCCATAGCTGGGAGAAAAAGAAGTCAATTCGTGCCTTCCTTAAGGATGTGCATGTGAAGTGAATACAAACTGTGTTAGAATTTTAACTTTGTTTTTTAAGCATTTCACCCCAAGCAAAGCAGAAGTCCTACTAACATGCAAGGGATTGCAGAGACTGAAAACAAGAGTAAAGAGGGGGGTGTTTGAGGGAAGGATAAAGAGAAGGACAGCGATCAGGATCAAAGCATCAGAAGATGTCGATAGACATTACATTTAAATATTTGAAGATTATAGCTATCAGGGAAGCAAGTAAGAGGAAGGGAGTTCCACTGTCAGGAAGAGTGAGATAAGAAATTGTTGGAGTAAAAGAGGTGGTTACATTTAACTGTTTCAACAGTAAAAGGGTGGGACCGAGTTGCTGAACTAGGAGCATGCTTAAATTCATGCAGTTTGGGTACTGGTGAAAGTAGCTTCTCAGAGCAGTTGCCATGAAAATATTTATAGAAAAGACAGAGGGAAGCCACAGCATGTCTGTGAGAAAATGACTGTAGACAAGATGCCAGATTAGGACCTATCACATTGCATATCCGTCTCTGGATTTTGTCGAAGACCTCAAGATGAACAGCAGGGGATCCAGACCATATATGGCAGCAGTATTTAATGCAAGGGCGAATGGTAGATTTGTAGATTTGAAGGATGGACTCAGATGAGAAAAACCTTCTGACACGACACAGACAACCAACTTTCCTTGCGATAGATGAAGCTATTGATTCAATGTAGTTGTTCTATCTCAGGTCAGTAGAAAGCGTGAGACCAAGAAGGCGCAGAGAGACACATTCGTCAATTACATTCTTCGTTCTGTTAACTGTTATGTCACCTCACCTGATGTTTTTCTTAATTTCAATCATAAATACTGATAGATTGCAGGAATGATAGATAAATATTAACTGAATGAACTCAGTCTTTGGAGATATAATGTCCTTTTTCTTTTTCCTTTTCGTTCTGTCAATTAAAAATTATCCTTTTTGACCAGCAAACACAGTAAATGCTATTTGTCTGAAATAAAAAGGTTATAATCTGCTATCTTGCTCTGTCTTTGCAAAAGTCAGATCAGACCGAAAACTGATTATTGCTGTCATATCAACCGAGTTAAAAATACATTTATGCAACTTTGTGGGTGATGAATTGTTCCCAAACTTTCAACCCCTTTCCCACAGACGTTACCCTCTTTCTATTCTACCTCAATTTTCATGGCATATGTCCAGCTGAACTACATCTCTTGGTTCCACTAGTTCAGACCTTCACAGCTATGACCCACAATATCACACACACTGAGTCAACTCATCCTCAATCCCTTCATATTCCATTGGTAAGGAGTAAGTACCATTCAGACAACTTCTTCCCCAGAACTCTTACAAGTCGAGGTTCAACCATTATCTATCTACATATCCTCATTGTATGCAATCCTTGCCCTCTCTATATATGCCTTTACTAAATCCCTGTTTCATACACCTCTACCTGGAATGGCTCTTAGGCCTTAAAAATCTATTTCTACATATCAATCCTCTCTGCTTTTATTCTAATCCACGTATCTTAAACTAAGTGTATATTCATATACAAACGGCAATGGGTATATTGTCGCTATTTTATATTTTTAGCTAGCAGCATGACCCGTCTTCGCCCGGGTGTTTCATTACTGGCAATTTTTGCCGTTCAATTGGAGCAGTTTAAGTTTAAAATCAGCCCACCCGAAAATTAATATTAGTAACAACAATTGGGGGCAACTGAGACACATACCTAAATAGTGGGGGGAGTAACAATTTGAATGGTGGGGTGGCCATGAAAAGGGACGTTTTTGCGTTCTCAATCTTCCACGGAAGGAACCTCTTCCATGGACCGTCATAATAATATACGATAATTTTTATTTAAAATATAATTTTTTTTTTATAATTCTAATAATCTTTTGCGTTAGATTTTAACTCTCTAAATTGATTGTACGCTGTTTTTTTACAGACATTAAATTTTGTCTTTGATTTTTGCGCAAAGTGTAAAAAATAAGTTTTTTCGATTTTTTAGAACACGTTTCTCAGACGAAACTTCGAAAGCTTCTGTAGCGACCAAGCGTTCGTAGCGACGTCGCTTTTTGATCCTTCGATGTCGGCTCTTCCTATCATTGCGAAGCAGAATTCGCCAAGCGTTGGATTGTTTACCCACTGACAGGGAACGTGAGCTGGGTTTAGACCGTCGTGAGACAGGTTAGTTTTATCCTACCGATCGACACGTGTTACGTCGGCCGTGGCTACAGATAGTACATGAGGAACCGTAGGATCGGAGTAACGGTTATTATGCTCGCTCGAACGAGCGGCGGTGCCACGCTGCCTTCACGCGATAACGACTGAAAACTTCTAAGCTGGAAACGCTCCCAAGATCGCTCTCCCGATCACTGCGACCATAACCTGTTCAAATCCAGTTAACCATTATGTTCTCCATATATCCGCATAACCTGTGCCTCTTACTCTGTAACTTGCTATCTCGAGTGGCTCCCGGGCCTTGTATAGGGTGAACGTCACTCTAGAAAAAAAAGTAACTAAGCATTCCGCTCATCTCAGTATATTGGATTTTCTAATGACGTAGTCGGAAACCAATTTTCTGTTGACTTATTTTTATTTACTTTTAGTTTTAAATTTGAAGTTAAAAAATTGCAGATAGTAAATGCCAAGGTGTTTTACTGTCGCAATATGTTTATTCGGGAAATACTGTCTTAAAGTAATACTTAAAAATGTAATTGACTTTCAAGTAGAATTTTAAAGCATGTAGAACATTAGTTACACCCTTCAATAGGATCTTCAGACAAAGTCTGAATACATACATATATATATATATATATATATATATATATATATATATATATTAAATCAAAGGCATGGGATTACGGTTTTTTGCTGACACCAACAAATATTCGCCTTAGGTAATTAGCATAAAAAATTTAAAATTTCAAAATCTATAACAAGTTCAATAAAAGCAATAGGTTTAAAAACACAACCCAGTCATAAGCTAAAAAACCTTTAAGAATTCAACAAAAACAAATTGTAGTTCAATATGATGTATTCATATACAAGCAACTCTTTTAGAAAAAAAAAATCTTTATGTATACGAGTACAAATTTAACGGCGAAACAAAAGTGCCAAAAAACTTTCTGTCGTTAAAAAGACCAGACGATATCCGTTGAACGGATGTCATCATTCGTTTGAAAAAAGGCCCCTCGACCCTATCTTGACGTAATCTGTTTTTGAGAGTAACTAATATGTTGATACAATAATTGTAAGTGAAAATAAATACCCTACCGCCTATTATTAAAATGATTGGTTTTCTCCATATCCATAGAAACTAATATTATGAATGTATGTGCCTATAAATCTCCGTAAAATTCAAAATTAGTTATTCCAAAATTCGCTTGAAAATGAAACACAATTAGGTACTATTATTTAATTTCTATAATTGAATTGGAAGTTTTTAGCTTCTGTTTTTGAAACATGGTAATTCCTGTGTAGCGATGGAATCATTTTTTTTTTAATAATATATATATATATATATATATATATATATATATATATATATATATATATATATATATTAAAAAAGAGAAAAACAATTTGGGTTATAATACGTATTTTTTTTTAAATTATATGTTATACTTTATTTTCCATATTTTTGTTACACGTGTTTCCGGTCTTGCGAACTTCATCAGGCAAAGAGTGGTTATTTCCATATATTATTTTTAATAATATATGGAAATAATTTTCCTTATGTTTTCGATATTTAACCAGTGTCTTTTGTCCGTAGTAGAAGCCCAAATGTTTTTCTTTGGGCTCCTACTACGGACAAAAGGCAATGGTTAAACATCGAAAACATAAGGAAAATTGATTCGTTTTAATAATATATGGAAATAACCAACTCTTTATCTGATGAAGGTAATCTTTTAAATTGGCCGCAAAAATAGTTGTTTTAAATGAGAGAAACTTATTATGGATAAAAACATTTTATGATTAAACTTTGCTCTCGTCAAAATATCCTCCTTTAGCCTTGATTACTGCAGGACAAGTTTTTGACATTCGTTGCAAAAGTTTCTCAAATTATAAGTTTGATAGCTGATTGCATTTCTTTCTGAATGACTCGAAGACCCTCTTTCTCATTTTTTTTCACTGTTCTGTTAAGTTCATCTCATGATAATGCTGGAGGTGGCTTCAAAATTTTGAACTGTGGTGTATATATATATATATATATATATATATATATATATATATATATATATATATGAAAATTTCTCCGATTTAACCAGTAGAGGACAATATTTACGGATAAAAATGACAATAGGAAAACTAGTAATTGCTGACGCGTTTCGTCCAATGTGGACTTTATTAAAGCAAAATACTAATAAAAATCCTATGAAAGGTCGGCTCTAGTCATGATTTGAAATTCACGTAACGCGATTTTAAGACGACTTAAACAGATATGACAGAATGGAGGAGCGGGCTTTATATAACCCGTGATCGCTTTAAAGCAACTCGGGAAAATATGGTAAAAAAATAATTTCATTAAAACCCATGGATAATCACACCTACACAGACGGGGAAAAAAATAGGCAATATATATATATATATATATATATATATTATATATATATATATATATATATATATATATATATATATATATATATGAAAATTTCTCCGATTTAACCAGTAGAGAAGACAATATTTATGAATAAATATGACAATAGGAAAACTAGTAATTGCTGACGCGTTTCGTCCAATGTGGACTTTATTAAAGCAAAATACTAATAAAAATCCTATGAAAGGTCGGCTCTAGTCGTGATTTGAAATTCACGTAACGCGATTTTAAGACGACTTAAACAGATATGACAGAAGGGAATATTGTCATTATATCTGTGTTGATGTATTCAACCATTTTCTTTTGATTTTATGAATCTGTTGTGTACATTTGTTTGTGAGAGCAGTAATTTTGTAAAGAAAGGTGAAATGGAGAAAAAATCTGGGCTTAGATTAATATTTGGGTAATATTCTATGCCGGCACTCTCTAGAATTTTCCTTCTGAGTGAGCTATTTTCTTTTTTTATGAGTGTAGCATTTTTAAAATCAAAATTATGGTTGAATTTATTTCTATGTATGACTAGTGCATTAGCTAAGTTGTTTTTTGTGAGGGCTCTTTTGTGCTCATAAATGCGTTTTTTTTTTTTAAACTTCTACCTGTTTCTCCAATATATTCGGAGGAACAGTTTTGGCAATTTATTTTATAAATGCCTGCTTCAGAAATATTGCTATAAATGTTTGAAGATCTTAGTATATCCAAAATGGTTTTGGAAGTGTTTGTGACTATTTCAAGACTATTTAGATGGGATAGGTTCTTCTGGATAGTGGACGTGACAGAGTTGGTGAGATCCGTAAAAGAAAGAATGAAATGCGTGTATGTGTTTATATATATATATATATATATATATATATATATATATATATATATACAGAGCGAGGAAACAAATTTTCGTACGCATACAAATTTTTATTTTATTTTATTTTGTGTACAACGAATGAATAAACATGCTTTTCATATAATGTACACATATGCATAATAACTAAATATGCATAGAAAACAGAAAAAAATGATTTAATAGAAATAAATCACATTTATCCATTTCAATTGATGAAGAAAGTATTCGTACATTACAAAGAACAATAATCTTCATTTAATACTTTGCAGAATAGCAATTATTCACTTCTACAGCAACCAATCTCCTCTTGTAGCTCTCGATGGTTCGCAAATTTTATTTGGTATTTTGTTCCATTCTTCGCATCGTATGGTCTTCAAATCTGGGATATTTGTTGAAGCTCTCGATTGGAATTAAATTTTCAAATAACCCCACAGATTCTCGTTTGAGTTTAAATCTGGGGACTGACTTGGCCATTTCAGGATATTTATATTATATTCTGCAAGCCATTTCTTCGATGATTTTGCAGTCTGCTTAGGATCATTATCTTGTTGAAATATCCAATCAGCAGGAAGTTCAAGATTCTCAAGAGAAATCATTAAATTTTTCTTCCAAAATATTTTGATATGCTGCGGCATTCATTCTACCATCTATTACTGATATGTTGCCTGTATATATTGCTGAAAAAACATCCCCAAACCATGATACTGCCACCACCAAATTTTACTGTTGGAAGTGTGTTCTTTTGTTTGAAGGCATCGCCATATTTCCTCTATACATGACTTCTAGAATTAAGTCCAAACAACTCAGTTTGGGTTTCGTCTGTCCGTAATAGAATTTTTCCTTATCCTCATGTTCACAAACAAATTTCAACCTGGGATCTCCGTGTCTTTTCAATAGCAGTGGAGTTTTCCCTGGGAAGCGTAACTTTATTGTTCCTGTGAATTTCATTGCTTATTATCTGTTTAGTGACACAGATTCCTGATGAAAGTAAATCGTCTTGCAACTCTTGATGAGCAACCATTGGATGTTATTTAATCTGACGCATTAATTTCCTTGAAGACCTTGCAGAAATCTTCCGGGGAGCACCAGTTTTTCTTTGGTTTTCAACAGTTTTCAGTTTTTATACCTTGCAATGAATGAACTAATTGTAGTAAAAAGTTCTTTTTGCAAATTTGTCAATTCTTTACTTCTTGCTATGATAAAAACCTTCTTGCACGAATATCAATTACAAAATGTTAAGTTTGTATTTTTGTCTAAAATTAACTACTGATAACATTATTGGAACATTGTAGAATATTCCACTTGAATAATCTTGAGTATTAAAGCAAGTTAAAAGTTTTAAAATCTGAAATTTGCATTGTACGATTACCTTTTTCACTCATTAAAATGGATAAATAGAATTTATTTCTATTAAATTTTTTTTTTCTGTTGTCTATGCAGATTTTGTTATTACGCATCTGTGTACAGTTAATTATATGAAATGTGTGTTTCTTCATTAGTTGGAAACGTAATAAATTAAAAAATTGTATTTGTATCAATATTTGTTTCAAACACACACTGTATATATGTTCTGTATATATAGGTAGAAAATGTTCGTTAAGCAAAATAATATTATAAACGATAAACATTTTTCTCAATTAAATTTAACAAGTACTAACCTTTTCAGACAAGGAGGAAATTCCCTCAGAAATTGTCCGACGTAGAAGCAAGTGATGATTTTCGTAATGATGATTTAGTGTCGGCTGCTTTCCACGGCATGCAGCCATTAACGACATCATCAAAAGAGGTATGGATGCAGTTGGGTTCCCTTCCCAAATCGAACCCGTAGGCCTTGACCGCGGCGATGGAAAGCGGCCGGATAGCATTATCATTTTCCCTTTTAAAATGGGGAAGTCGTTGATTTGGGATGCAACCTATGCGGATATATTTTCGGCCGGTAATTTGATCAGGTCCGCGGTTGAGCCAGGATCCGTCGACCGGGATGCAGAGATGAAAAAAATAGTTAATTATTCTTCTCTTTTTGATAGATTTTTTTTTACTCCTGTGGCAGTGGAGACTTCAGGGGTTATTGGCCCTCGTTCGATGGCGTTCCTTCGGAGGATTGGCGCGATTGCGTCTCGATTAAGGGACGAGCCTCGCGAAACGGAGTGGCTCTTGCAGTGTGTATCACTGGCCATGGTTCGAGGTAATGATTTCTCCATCATTGCGGCTGGCAGAGGATAGAAAAAAATTGTTTATTGTTACGTTGTTCTGGAATTGTCATCAATGGTCAGCTGAACTTGTTTTGTTTCAATAAATTTTGACTGGTCTTTTCGTAAAACTAATGAGTGTTGTGACGTAAGCAAGATGTGACGTGTATGATTTTTTTTTATCTTATATACATTTAAGGATGCAGGTTTGTGAGTACCAGTCTAATGTTACTATGATCCTTATACATGTATTGGCTGATGGCACGATGGTTCGGAGCGGAGGGCGGGGGCAAGTGAGTCTCCGTGAAAGTGTGGTTTTGGTGTATCGTATGTGTTGTGTTATTTTTATTTACAGAGAAACATTCTCCGAGTTGGCAAGTTTTTCTTCCGAAATGAACTTCTAGCAATTCCTGACGAAATTTAATTTCCTCCTTATCGGAGAAGGATTATTCGTAACTTGGAAAAGTCGATCATTAAAATTAATCCACACAAAATGTCTGTTGTTTTCAGTAGTATTTGCCTTCAAGAAATATATATATATATATATATATATATATATATATATATATATAAGAAAATAGGCAATATATGGATATACTAAGATCTTCAAACATTAATAGCAATATTTCTGAAGCAGGCATTTATAAAATAAATTGCCAAAACTGTTCCTTCCAATATATTGAAGAAACAAGTAGAAGTTTAAAAAAAAAAACGTATTTATGAGCACAAAAGAAACCTCACAAAAAACAACTTAGCTAATGCACTAGTCATACATAGAAATAAATTCAACCATAATTTTGATTTTAAAAATGCTACACTCATAAAAAAAGAAAATAGCTCACTCAGAAGGAAAATTCTAGAGAGTGCCGGCATAGAATATTACCCAAATATTAAGCTAAGCCCAGGTTTTTTTCCCCATTTCACCTTTCTTTACAAAATTAATGCTCTCACAAACAAATGAACACAACAGATTCATAAAATCAAAAGAAAATGGTTGAATACATCAACACAGATATAATGACAATATTCTCCACACATGACAAATATTGACGTTATTTTCAGTTAACAATATGAAAATAGCGTTTCTCTACATTCCAGTTGCTAGGAACATTCTGTTTTTGTTTTTATTAGTTACTTTGTTCAGTTAAATTTTGCTTTGATAAAGTCCACATTGGACGAAACGCGTCAGCAATTACTAGTTTTCCTATTGTCATTTTTATTCATAAATATTGTCTTCTCTACTGGTTAAATCGGAGAAATTTTCATATATATATATATATATATATATATATATATTGCCTATTTTCTTTTCCTTTCTGTGTAGGTGTGATTATCCATGGGTTTTAATGAAATTATTTTTTTAACATTTTTCCCGTGTTGCTTTAAAGCGATCACGGGTTATATAAATATTATATAATCCCTTCTGTCATATCTGTTTAAGTCGTCTTAAAATCGCGTTACGTGAATTTCAAATCACGACTAGAGCCGACCTTTCATAGGATTTAACGTTGGTAAACGTCTTTTGCTAGGTCTAGGCAATCTAGGCTTCGAGCACTTTAATGAATAGGTATGTTTGCTTTCAGGCCTTTTTCTTCTCTCTTTTTCAGTATTTTCGTCTGAATCGAGACTGTATCTAGATAAGAGTTTTAGGCTTTGGCAAGTTCTCCGTTGGTTTCGCCAACGGACTTTTGTTTTCTTTAATAATAATGAAAATAATAATTATATATATATATATATATATATATATATATATATATATATATACGCACACACACACACACACATATATATATAAACAAAAACAAAAGAATATGAAGGTATAAAAATATATTTTTATAATGAAATGACCAACAATAACTATTTATAGCAAAATGACCAGCAATACAATTTTATATATAAAAATTACGAAGAATAATTATTCATAGCAGAATTACCAAGAATACTTATTTATATCGGAATTACTAACAATACCTATTTATTTGTAGTTAAAGCCATAAGATTGTGTTCAAAATATCTAGATTTCGGTATTAAATTAGCCATAGAAGCGTTGATATGCCGCTAAACAAAATTAACCAGCCAACCAGAAAGCATATACAAGCGAAAAGCAAAAAAGGAAAAAAAAACACTGTTTGTATTTAAAATTTACACAATTACAGTCGATCTAAAAAAAAAAAAAATATTGAATTTATAAAAAAATAAGTTAAGAAATATAGAATCGGGAATCTTTAAAATTTCACAGCCCACTTTTAAATGTGTGACTGTGCCTGCGAGATGGGACTTCCTTTCAGGGTTATATATATATATATATATATACATATATATATATATATATATATATATATATATATATATATATATCAACAAATGATAAAACCAAAAGACATGTCTATTGAACATCGCTGACTGACTAATGAAAATCAAACTACACAAAAGTGAAAACATCAGAACTTCTCCTCTAGACTTACACATATACGCAATTAGGATTACACATCATCCGACGCCTTCATAGAAAAATTAGAATTTTTAAAAAACTTGCATATAGAATCATATACGTTTATAATGCACGTGATATGTAACTGACCAAAGAAAACCAAACCACGCAGAATTGAAAATGCCGTAATTTCTGTTTTTTTTTTTTTTTTTTTTGCTCAGCCTCTGACGAAGTTTTATTAAGTAAACCACGTTAGATTGATAAACGTTTAATATTTGTTCTTTATCTTATCCTGTCAAATTCCGATCCATATTTGATCTTTAACTCACATCCACACAGATAATATATATATATATATATATATATATATATATATATATATATATATATATATATAGTCATCCATAGACAGACTGTTTCGCAGTATCACACCTCTTCAACGTGGTTAGACGTCAGATTGCTTGAAGTCGGGATCGAAACCCGACTTAGTTGGCATCAGTTAAAGATCTTAGCCCTAGACTATCGTCGCACAGCAGAAATTCAATATATTTCAGTGGTAGTTGTTGTTGTAAATATGTTCTTAAAATAAATAGGCATTTTATGTCTATTAAAATAATTTATCATATTTTCTATTATATGACTGACTTTTCGCGAATGTGATTGTTCTAGATGCAAATTTGGATATACAACAGCCATATTGTGGAAGCCTATTCGCATATAAGAAAAGATAATAAATTTCGTAGACGTAAAATGTCTATTCTTTTTAATATATATGTTGTGTATATTTATGCAGCAATTTTTCATTGATGCATGTTTCATTAAATAATATAGACAAGTTGTGTCTATTTTTATGCATTTACAACAACATGCCTGGCCGATTACACAATTCCGGAAAATCCAACTATACTTAAACATGAAAACAATAAACAAAAACTCAAAATTCTTGAAGCTATATACATAAAACAGTTGAAACCAAACCTGAACAAAATAAACTACGAAATCTCCACAAATATTCTTAAATACCTACAATTGATAACTGAAGCCATTGGTTTATACCAACGGCTTCCCATACTTAATACTTCTCGTTTTCACTCTCGCGTGGTCATGTGTGACGTCACGAGCTGCGATGCGATTTTCGCTTCCGCGTCTCGTTTACACGAGATTGTCGTTGCTTTGAAATTTTTCATGCAACAAAAACAGACTATCATTATTGTTTCGTCAGTGTATTGTTTGATATATTGAAATGTAATTGTCATCTTTAATAATGGCTTATGTAAGCCGAAAACTTAGATCGGATTTAAACATGTATCAATATGGTGATTTCCTTTCATCTTTCAATGATAATGTTATTATGTTTATCAGACAATATGAAAGGAACTTACTTAAAATAAATAGACACAACTTGTCTATATTATTTAATGAAACATGCATCAATATATATATATATATATATATATATATATATATATATATATATATATATATATATTCATTAAAAACGGTCGACAAGTAAGATTTAATTAATCTTATTCCAGTATTCTAAAACTTTTCTATTTTTCAGTTGTTAAAAATATAGAAGTTGTCCATTGTTACAATTATTCCGAGCGCTTTTGGCTAGTTCTCTAGCCGTTATCAAGGATATTGTTTGGATGGTGAATTTCTATGTTGGATTCTACATACAAGTTTTGCTGTGTGGCGTACATGCGGCGAGGGTTGTATGCCTTTTTTGGCGGTCACGTGCTATGTGCGGCCGGTTGACCTGGGCATCACTTCTATTTTTAGAACACCTTTTAAACGCCGTCTCAATCATTGGGAAAGTATTATTAAGTAACATGCGTAAGGACCTACGCACATCAGACTGTCTTTAAATTAAGTGACTGCAGAATAATTATCGTTGAACTTTTAAAATCTTAAACATTAATTCAATACTTAAATGCAGCGGTCATTTTCGGGTTCTTCTGTTATTTATTGTTTGTACGGTTGCATTATGCCTCGCAAAAAAAAATCCTCGCCAACAGAGGACCAGATGTCAATCAAAAGATCCAAGGCTACAGCGAGGAAAAGAAAATCCCGTGCAAATGAAAACCCAGATCAAACGGCAGTCAGACGAGCTTCCAATGATGAGAATATACAAAGACTTATGGACTCTAAAATTCCTGAACAAACCGAAGGCCGAATCAAGAGCTCTCCTATAGGGAAGCTTTTAAGCTAGTTATTATTAAAAAAAACAAAAACCAAAAAAAAAAAACACTTAGCGTAACTCTTCCAATATATTTCAACGCTTAAAGAAGAGCGAGTCTCAAGACAAAAATAAAATAAAGAAAAGACAGTATTTGACAATGTTCAACAATATTTCGACAGATATATACAAATATAAAAATATAAAAAATCTTCAAAAAATTATAATGTCTTGTAGAAACGTCCCTTGTGTTTACCAGTAAAAGGGTTTTTCTTAAAACAAGCGTCGTTTGTACAAAAACTTATAATAATTAAAGGCTAAATATGAATGCAATACTTAAATGCAGAGATCAGTTTTGCATACTTCTGTAATATGCCTCACAAAAAGAAATCTCTGCCAACAGAGGACCAGATTGCAGTCAAAAGAGCCAAGGCTGCAGCGAGGAAAAGAAAGTCCGGTGCAAATGAAAACCCAGATCAAATAGCTGCGAGGAGAGCTTCCAATGCTGAGAATATGCAAAGACTTAGGGACTCTCAAACTCCTGAAAAAGCCAAAGGACCAATCAAGAGTCCTCTGCAGATGCTAGCTGAAATGGCACCCGATAGGGCCACTTTTAAGCTAGTATACAATATTTATGCAAAATTTCATTTAAAAAATTATTTTTTTTTTATAAAAAGCCCTTGTACTTAAAGATCAAGGGCACTTCAATGTGGTGTAATGGTTAGTAGGCCTATCTCGCTAGACCAGTTACAGCTGAGTAGGGAGTTCGATTCTATTCTGTGCTCTATAATTTAGACCTTGTGCTATATCTAAGATACGCTTAGAAAGTGATTTAAGGCACTTCGACATGGTGTAATGTTAGCAAGATTGTCACTGGAGAAAGGAAAAGCAATGGGATTCAGAGAGAAAGAAAATTGTGATTGAGGTTGCATTTAAACTTTTGAAGGTTATAGGCGGCAGGGAAACAAGAAATCGGAAGCAGGTTCCACTGCCGAGAAGTGGGAGAAAGGAAACCGTCAGAATAGAACTGATGGTCGTGGTTGTATCTATCTAGTTCAACAGTAACACGGTGACACCAAGTTGCCAATCTCGTAGCGCGCTTAAATTCATGCAGTCGAATCACCGAGGAAAAAAAAACAAGAAAAGCTCACCAGAACAGTTGCCATGAAAATATTTGTAAAAAAGATAGAGGAATACTGAGTCACGTTGTTGAGAAAGTGACTGAAGTCGAGATGCCAGGTCAGGACTGATTACATTGCAGATCCTTCTTTGAATTTTATCAATAATCTCTAGATATATAACAGGAGCACCAGACCAGCTATGGCAGCAATATTCAATGCACGGACGAATTTATAACCGTGCAAGATGGATTCGGATGAGAAAAAAAAATTATTTGTGGTAAAGTAAATTTGTGATTCTAGGTGAGGACCAATAATATTACATTCTTTGGATTTTGTTGAGAATCTCAAGATATATAACAGGAGCACCAGACCAGATATGGCAGCAATATTCAATGCGCGGATGAATGGTAGATTTATAAATGTGCAAGATGGATTCTGATGAGAAAAACTTTGGCGGTGGGAAAGTAAAGTCATGATTCTAGGTGAGGACCAATAACATTACATTCTTTGGATTTTGTTGAGAATCTCAAGATATATAACAGGAGCACCAGACCAGATATGGCAGCAATATTCAATGCACGGATGAATGGTAGATTTATAAATGTGCAAGATGGATTCTGATGAGAAAAACTTTGGTGGTGGGAAAGTAAAGTCGTGATTCTAGGTGAGAACCAATAACATTACATTCTTTGGATTTTGTTGAGAATCTCAAGATATATAACAGAAGCACCAGACCAGATATGGCAGCAATATTCAATGCGCGGATGAATGGTAGATTTATAAATGTGCAAGATGGATTCTGATGAGAAAAACTTTGGTGGTGGGAAAGTAAAGTCGTGATTCTAGGTGAGGACCAATAACATTACATTCTTTGGATTTTGTTGAGAATCTCAAGATATATAACAGGAGCACCAGACCAGATATGGCAGCAATATTCAATGCGCGGATGAATGGTAGATTTATAAATGACAAGATGGATTCTGATGAGAAAAACTTTGGCGGTGGGAAAGCAAAGTCGTGATTCTAGGTGAGGACCAATAACATTACATTCTTTGGATTTTGTTGAGAATCTCAAGATATATAACAGGAGCACCAGACCAGATATGGCAGCAATATTCAATGCGCGGATGAATGGTAGATTTATAAATGTGCAAGATGGATTCTGATGAGAAAAACTTTGGCGGTGGGAAAGCAAAGTCATGATTCTAGGTGAGGACCAATAACATTACATTCTTTGGATTTTGTTGAGAATCTCAAGATATATAACAGGAGCACCAGACCAGATATGGCAGCAATATTCAATGCACGGATGAATGGTAGATTTATAAATGTGCAAGATGGATTCTGATGAGAAAAACTTTGGTGGTGGGAAAGTAAAGTCGTGATTCTAGGTGAGAACCAATAACATTACATTCTTTGGATTTTGTTGAGAATCTCAAGATATATAACAGAAGCACCAGACCAGATATGGCAGCAATATTCAATGCGCGGATGAATGGTAGATTTATAAATGTGCAAGATGGATTCTGATGAGAAAAACTTTGGTGGTGGGAAAGTAAAGTCGTGATTCTAGGTGAGGACCAATAACATTACATTCTTTGGATTTTGTTGAGAATCTCAAGATATATAACAGGAGCACCAGACCAGATATGGCAGCAATATTCAATGCGCGGATGAATGGTAGATTTATAAATGACAAGATGGATTCTGATGAGAAAAACTTTGGCGGTTGGAAAGCAAAGTCGTGATTCTAGGTGAGGACCAATAACATTACATTCTTTGGATTTTGTTGAGAATCTCAAGATATATAACAGGAGCACCAGACCAGATATGGCAGCAATATTCAATGCGCGGATGAATGGTAGATTTATAAATGTGCAAGATGGATTCTGATGAGAAAAACTTTGGCGGTGGGAAAGCAAAGTCATGATTCTAGGTGAGGACCAATAACATTACATTCTTTGGATTTTGTTGAGAATCTCAAGATATATAACAGGAGCACCAGTCCAGATATGGCAGCAATATTCAATGCGCGGATGAATGGTAGATTTATAAATGTGCAAGATGGATTCTGATGAGAAAAACTTTGGCGGTGGGAAAGCAAAGTCATGATTCTAGGTGAGGACCAATAACATTACATTCTTTGGATTTTGTTGAGAATCTCAAGATATATAACAGAAGCACTAGACCAGATATGGCAGCAATATTCAATGCGCGGATGAATGGTAGATTTATAAATGTGCAAGATGGATTCTGATGAGAAAAACTTTGGCGGTGGGAAAGCAAAGTCATGATTCTAGGTGAGGACCAATAACATTACATTCTTTGGATTTTGTTGAGAATCTCAAGATATATAACAGGAGCACCAGACCAGATATGGCAGCAATATTCAATGCGCGGATGAATGGTAGATTTATAAATGTGCAAGATGGATTCTGATGAGAAAAACTTTGGCGGTGGGAAAGTAAAGTCTTGATTCTAGGTGAGGACCAATAACATTACATTCTTTGGATTTTGTTGAGAATCTCAAGATATATAACAGGAGCACCAGACCAGATATGGCAGCAATATTCAATGCGCGGATGAATGGTAGATTTATAAATGACAAGATGGATTCTGATGAGAAAAACTTTGGCGGTGGGAAAGTAAAGTCATGATTCTACGTGAGGACCAATAACATTACATTCTTTGGATTTTGTTGAGAATCTCAAGATATATAACAGAAGCACCAGACCAGATATGGCAGCAATATTCAATGCGCGGATGAATGGTAGATTTATAAATGACAAGATGGATTCTGATGAGAAAAATTTTGGCGGTGGGAAAGTAAAGTCATGATTCTAGGTGAGGACCAATAACATTACATTCTTTGGATTTTGTTGAGAATCTCAAGATATATAACAGAAGCACCAGACCAGATATGGCAGCAATATTCAATGCGCGGATGAATGGTAGATTTATAAATGACAAGATGCATTCTGATGAGAAAAACTTTGGCGGTGGGAAAGTAAAGTCTTGATTCTAGGTGAGGACCAATAACATTACATTCTTTGGATTTTGTTGAGAATCTCAAGATATATAACAGGAGCACCAGACCAGATATGGCAGCAATATTCAATGCGCGGATGAATGGTAGATTTATAAATGTGCAAGATGGATTCTGATGAGAAAAACTTTGGCGGTGGGAAAGTAAAGTCATGATTCTAGGTGAGGACCAATAACATTACATTCTTTGGATTTTGTTGAGAATCTCAAGATATATAACAGAAGCACCAGACCAGATATGGCAGCAATATTCAATGCGCGGATGAATGGTAGATTTATAAATGACAAGATGGATTCTGATGAGAAAAATTTTGGCGGTGGGAAAGTAAAGTCGTGATTCTAGGTGAGGACCAATAACATTACATTCTTTGGATTTTGTTGAGAATCTCAAGATATATAACAGAAGCACCAGACCAGATATGGCAGCAATATTCAATGCGCGGATGAATGGTAGATTTATAAATGACAAGATGCATTCTGATGAGAAAAACTTTGGCGGTGGGAAAGTAAAGTCTTGATTCTAGGTGAGGACCAATAACATTACATTCTTTGGATTTTGTTGAGAATCTCAAGATATATAACAGGAGCACCAGACCAGATATGGCAGCAATATTCAATGCGCGGATGAATGGTAGATTTATAAATGACAAGATGGATTCTGATGAGAAAAACTTTGGCGGTGGGAAAGTAAAGTCATGATTCTAGGTGAGGACCAATAACATTACATTCTTTGGATTTTGTTGAGAATCTCAAGATATATAACAGAAGCACCAGACCAGATATGGCAGCAATATTCAATGCGCGGATGAATGGTAGATTTATAAATGACAAGATGGATTCTGATGAGAAAAATTTTGGCGGTGGGAAAGTAAAGTCATGATTCTAGGTGAGGACCAATAACATTACATTCTTTGGATTTTGTTGAGAATCTCAAGATATATAACAGAAGCACCAGACCAGATATGGCAGCAATATTCAATGCGCGGATGAATGGTAGATTTATAAATGACAAGATGCATTCTGATGAGAAAAACTTTGGCGGTGGGAAAGTAAAGTCTTGATTCTAGGTGAGGACCAATAACATTACATTCTTTGGATTTTGTTGAGAATCTCAAGATATATAACAGGAGCACCAGACCAGATATGGCAGCAATATTCAATGCGCGGATGAATGGTAGATTTATAAATGACAAGATGGATTCTGATGAGAAAAACTTTGGCGGTGGGAAAGCAAAGTCATGATTCTAGGTGAGGACCAATAACATTACATTCTTTGGATTTTGTTGAGAATCTCAAGATATATAACAGGAGCACCAGACCAGATATGGCAGCAATATTCAATGCACGGATGAATGGTAGATTTATAAATGTGCAAGATGGATTCTGATGAGAAAAACTTTGGCGGTGGGAAAGTAAAGTCATGATTCTAGGTGAGGACCAATAACATTACATTCTTTGGATTTTGTTGAGAATCTCAAGATATATAACAGGAGCACCAGACCAGATATGGCAGCAATATTCAATGCGCGGATGAATGGTAGATTTATAAATGTGCAAGATGGATTCTGATGAGAAAAACTTTGGCGGTGGGAAAGTAAAGTCATGATTCTAGGTGAGGACCAATAACATTACATTCTTTGGATTTTGTTGAGAATCTCAAGATATATAACAGGAGCACCAGACCAGATATGGCAGCAATATTCAATGCGCGGATGAATGGTAGATTTATAAATGACAAGATGGATTCTGATGAGAAAAACTTTGGCGGTGGGAAAGCAAAGTCATGATTCTAGGTGAGGACCAATAACATTACATTCTTTGGATTTTGTTGAGAATCTCAAGATATATAACAGGAGCACCAGACCAGATATGGCAGCAATATTCAATGCGCGGATGAATGGTAGATTTATAAATGTGCAAGATGGATTCTGATGAGAAAAACTTTGGCGGTGGGAAAGTAAAGTCATGATTCTAGGTGAGGACCAATAACATTACATTCTTTGGATTTTGTTGAGAATCTCAAGATATATAACAGGAGCACCAGACCAGATATGGCAGCAATATTCAATGCGCGGATGAATGGTAGATTTATAAATGACAAGATGGATTCTGATGAGAAAAACTTTGGTGGTGGGAAAGTAAAGTCATGATTCTAGGTGAGGACCAATAACATTACATTCTTTGGATTTTGTTGAGAATCTCAAGATATATAACAGGAGCACCAGACCAGATATGGCAGCAATATTCAATGCGCGGATGAATGGTAGATTTATAAATGACAAGATGGATTCTGATGAGAAAAACTTTGGCGGTGGGAAAGTAAAGTCATGATTCTAGGTGAGGACCAATAACATTACATTCTTTGGATTTTGTTGAGAATCTCAAGATATATAACAGGAGCACCAGACCAGATATGGCAGCAATATTCAATGCGCGGATGAATGGTAGATTTATAAATGTGCAAGATGGATTCTGATGAGAAAAACTTTGGCGGTGGGAAAGCAAAGTCATGATTCTAGGTGAGGACCAATAACATTACATTCTTTGGATTTTGTTGAGAATCTCAAGATATATAACAGGAGCACCAGACCAGATATGGCAGCAATATTCAATGCGCGGATGAATGGTAGATTTATAAATGTGCAAGATGGATTCTGATGAGAAAAACTTTGGCGGTGGGAAAGCAAAGTCATGATTCTAGGTCAGGACCAATAACATTACATTCTTTGGATTTTGTTGAGAATCTCAAGATATATAACAGGAGCACCAGACCAGATATGGCAGCAATATTCAATGCGCGGATGAATGGTAGATTTATAAATGTGCAAGATGGATTCTGATGAGAAAAACTTTGGCGGTGGGAAAGCAAAGTCATGATTCTAGGTGAGGACCAATAACATTACATTCTTTGGATTTTGTTGAGAATCTCAAGATATATAACAGGAGCACCAGACCAGATATGGCAGCAATATTCAATGCGCGGATGAATGGTAGATTTATAAATGTGCAAGATGGATTCTGATGAGAAAAACTTTGGCGGTGGGAAAGCAAAGTCATGATTCTAGGTCAGGACCAATAACATTACATTCTTTGGATTTTGTTGAGAATCTCAAGATATATAACAGGAGCACCAGACCAGATATGGCAGCAATATTCAATGCACGGACGAATGGTAGATTTATAAATGTGCAGGATGGATTCTAACGTCAAGTACCTGGTACAACAAAGTGAACTATTTTTCCTAGCAACTGACAATATAATCTTAACAAAGATGGGAGAATTAGTTTAAATTTAAATAAATATAGAACATATTTCGTTTGACTAGAGTTGAGGTACAAGTTTTGATTTAGTGAGTTCAGCTTAATTTGGCACAAGTCCACGAGTATAGAGCACCTAGTGAAATTCAAACTCATTAAGAGTCAAATGGATTAAAATCAAATCACTTAAAACGAAATACCCTTGCAAAAAGTATGGATCCACCTTTTCTACCCCCAGCTATCAGTTAATTAGTAGAACTTGTATCACTAAAAGGTATTATTATCTCCCAAAAGGTATTATAATCTGAAGTCTGGATTTTCAAAGTAATACATTCCCCCTCTCACTTGAAAGAAACATTCATTTTATTCAGCACATTTGGCGCCGCCGATGTGGTCACCACTCCCCATCATCTCACTGCTGTAATTCATGGTGAAATTAAAGGCAGAATACTGCAATGGTTTACCCTTTCTTTTTGCATCCGGGAATGTTGAGATTACCCCGGCCTTCTTACTAGCACGTAAGTGGATGTAATGAACTCGACTGGAATTCGAACTCGGCTCTCCGTTTCCTTAATCTGAGCAACTAACCATTATGTCACCGTGCCTTCACCTTGAAAGACTGCCGCAGTACAATCTTCTCACGCTCATTTTCGGAAAATAATTAAGTCTTGCACAAGGCATTTATAGTGATGCCTCGAGCGAAAATCAGGCTATTATAGGAAAACTTGACGGCTCAGACATTGTAGCCTTGTGCCAGTCTGGGTTAAGTTTCGTAAAATATCTCTAACCTACCTGCGGTAGCATCATGATTAACAGTAACACTAACAGACAAGCTTGGCAGATCCTCGTTGGGACTCAAATATTGTAGCCTTGTACCAGACTAAGCCAAGCTTCGTAAATATCTATGAGTTATGCGCCAACACCATGGTTCAACAGACTAGCCTCGAAGATTTTTGCTGAGAGCTCAAATATTATGGCCTTGTGCCAAACTAGACTAATGTCTGCCACAGAGAGAAAATGATGATAAGCATCATCGTTTTACAGTCTGTCATTGTAGGACGTTCGAATCTCTCTCTGTCTGTCTTGTGCCAGACTAGGTTGTGTTTTGTAAGTGAAGCAGTATTAATCATTAATACTGCTACAATAAGTGAAGCGCTATTATTATTATTATTATTATTATTATTATTATTATTATTATTATTATTGGAGAGAACAGGTTAATTTTTCTGAGAAAAATATCTCCGATTTTTGTGCCTTATTAATTCGTTTTTAAATGCTGTCAAAAATGTTTAATAAGAACTTTAATGTGAGATCTAGTCGATAATATCTTTATGAATTTTCTCGTATTTTAAACACCATCATTATCCACACAGCACTCGTTATGATATTTAAAAAATCTCTTCTTACTTGTTGTTGCATTGTAGCAACAATTATTTTATAGCCTTTTTAGCCTTCCATAATATCATCATATACCTGTAGTGTAGGTAGGCAGATAGGAGAGAGAGAGAGAGAGCAAGTGCGAATGTCCCTCTCCTGCCAGGTAAACAACACAGTGAAAATATATAAACATGCTTTTAGCGAACGGGATGGTACACTATACAAGGAGTCCATTTTTCTAGGCATCGTGACAGGTTAGTGGTTTTGAAGACTTTTTCTTTTCAGGGTGGGCGTTGTCGTCTTAAAATAGATTTGAACAAGTTCACAAGTGAATTCTGTAGCTTAAAAAGAAATGGAAAACATGCTAAGTGAATGAATCTGAAAAGAAAATCGTTTATTTGTTTGTGTTTTTTTTAGCACAACCTCTGAAGTTATGCAAAGTGTACGTGTGTCGTTATAAAACGCGTCTTTTGTTTTTTTTCTTTATGAAAAAAAAAAGATTGACATTTTTTTCTTTCTCACGTCTTGTTAAAAATAGTGTTTACTTTCCTTATAGTTGTTAATTATTTATAATTAAAAGCCTTTTTTCGTTTTTTTTCTTCTTTTTTTCTTTTTTTTTTTGCACGTTATTATTATTATTATTTATTTATTTTTTTTGAATTTTCTACATTTCCACCAGCATCTGTTCACGAAAAAACATTATTTCTGTATTTTCATTAAAATTATTTGAGAAGGTGTATTTTAGCATTTGCCTCTCACCAAAAGAGTCATGCATTTAGAACTGACCCGAAAACAGTCGGTGTTTCTGTGTACTCAGATAATTTTTTAAAATACCACTATTTGCACCCCCCAACCACGTGAAAGATTTTGAGTTGACGTATTTCTCTACACTTGTTTATTTAGTCTTGTGCTTTTCGACTGTTCAATTTTCTTTACCAAAAATGTTTTATTAAACCCCTAATTTATTCATGATGTACGTAAATATATAACATATGACTAAGCTACATGTTAAGTATAAAAAAAAAAAAAATTCTTTGCTCGGTTCGAAAAAGAAGTCCTAAAAGAAAATATAATTTTTTTTTTTTTTTTTTTTTGTCAGAATTTTTAAAGTCAGTAGGGCTGAAGACGTCTCAGTAACCCCGTCAACGCACTTGAAATGATCAAATAATGACACGCAACGTGTCAATTGTCAAATGTAGAATCTTCCGGGCTATGGCAAAGAGAAACGTATTGGATTGTAAAATGCTTCTTTTTTTTTTTTTTAAATACCTTATATAAAAATATACCACGAAAATTTTCAGGAAAAGCGTCGACTGATCACTTTCTTTCTTTTTTATTACTCTCTTTCTTTTTTATTACTCTCTTTCTTTTTTATTACTCTCTTTCTTTCTTTTACTCTCTTTCTTTCTTTCTTTTACTCTCTTTCTTTCTTTCTTTTACTCTCTTTCTTTCTTTCTTTTACTCTCTTTCTTTCTTTCTTTTACTCTCTTTCTTTCTTTCTTTCTTTTACTCTCTTTCTTTCTTTCTTTCTTTTACTCTCTTTCTTTCTTTCTTTCTTTCTTTTACTCTCTTTCTTTCTTTCTTTCTTTTACTCTCTTTCTTTCTTTCTTTCTTTTACTCTCTTTCTTTCTTTCTTTCTTTTACTCTCTTTCTTTCTTTCTTTCTTTTACTCTCTTTCTTTCTTTCTTTCTTTCTTTTACTCTCTTTCTTTTACTCTCTTTCTTTTACTCTCTTTTACTCTCTTTCTTTTACTCTCTTTCTTTTACCCTCTGTTACTCTCTTTCTTTCTTTCTTTTACTCTCTTTCTTTTACTTTTTCTTTTACTCTCTTTCTTTTACTTTCTTTCTTTTACTCTCTTTCTTTTACTTTCTTTCTTTTACTCTCTTTCTTTTACTTTCTTTCTTTTACTCTCTTTCTTTTACTTTCTTTCTTTTACTCTCTTTCTTTTACTTTCTTTCTTTTACTCTCTTTCTTTTGCTCTATTTCTTTCTTTTTTACTTTCCTTCTTTCTTTCTTTCCTTTACTTTCTTTTTCCAACTTCTTTTCTTTTTTACTCTCTTAAAGTACGAGGAAAAGATTTTTACTTAAAATCTGTGAAATTAATAAATTATACACCGAAAGACCAAGATATTTTTTCTTTTTTGTAAATAAAAAGACAAAGCCATAAAAAAAACGGTCCCAAACAAAACGAGAAAAAGTTTGTCAGAAAATAAGACAACATGCAAGAAGAAGAGTTATGATGACCCCAAAACGCGTGACACACACACACACACACACACACACACACATGAATGGGCCGTGGTTAGCAAGTCAAGATTTTTGTCACTCTTGATTCCTGACCATTATTCAGTTTTGCGTGTTCGATTCTCACGTAGAGTAGCTGGCTTTTGTTCTATGTCGGACGATGCTCAGATTATTAATAATTTCAATGAATACGTTTTTTTTTTCTTTGTTTTTTCTTTTGTTTTTTTTAATCAAATCACCCCAAGCAAGAATGCCACTAAGATACAAGGAGTTACTCACCGGGAGTAAAATGAGAAGGCTTTAGAAGGAAATAAGGGATAAACCTCTACTCCTGTTTAAAAAAAAAAAAAAAAAAAAAAACCAGGAGAGGACTGTGAACCGAAATCTTTCTATTTACTCCTACATTTAATTAAAAAACATATTGTTAACGATATATTGTTATATATCAAGAACAGTATTGAGTTCTTGATATATTGTTATCTCTCTCTCATATATATAAATGTAATGAGAACGAAAATAATATAAATTCTAACGTTCACAGCATTAATTCAAGAGATACAAAGAGTAGAGTAATAATAATTATTTATTATAATTTTTACATACGGACAAAAACAACTTACTTACTACAAAGATCCATTCTTTGCATTCTTATGTAAAAATTATAACATAAATATTTGATTTAATAACATATTTATGTTATAATTTTTAAATAAATAATTATATTCCCTCTACTCTGTATTGAGCACTCTTTTAAGAATAGTAATTATTGGTTATTGGAATTTATTCCGTATATACACCAATCATATACTTGGATATATATATTATTTAAACGTCATTTTCAGTGGATACCCATATTTGAGCATATTAAACACTATATTGATTTATTTTTATCTATTGACCTGCATATTGTAGAACTCTTATTAAAAAAAATGCCCTCTTCGGCTGGATATGAACATACGCCCCCTTAGCAGGAGAAACCGTCATTAGATCCGATCACTTCTTTTGAAATGTGTGTGTGTGTCTGATGAAGTCCTTTCGAAGGTCAAAACGCATGAAACTGACAGGATTTTTGCATTTTGTCGTTCACTTACCCACCATTAGGGTCTTTTGTATAGGCCATGTTCTTTCTCTCTCACTCAAAACACACACACACACACACATAGTGATTGCTGGTACTAAATAAAACAGTACGAGGTGTTAAGCTAAAGTAAACTGTAGTGTAAAATAACAGAGCTAAAATTTATGCTAATAATAAATAAATTATATTTGTTTCTTACTATTTGGCATATCGCTGAGTTACAAGCACATAAAAAATATATGAGCATAATGGAAATGTATTCGTGTCACTCTGTTCAAACATTGCATTATTTTTTTTTACAATTTTGGATATATTTTCCGAGTTTGAAATTTGGAAAGGTTACCAATTAAAAGGCAATATATTTCATATGATTTCGATGATTCTCTCACCGGCGTGATTTGAATAGTAGTGTAGGCTATCCCACCCCAAAAAAAAACAAAACAAATGTGTACATTAAAAATAAATAAAAAAAAAATATCTAGCAGCATTTTCAAAGAGAGAGAGATGCAGATAATTTTCGATCGGTGGATTGGATTCACAGGCATCCCCAGACCTCACTTTGGACTGGAGTGGGGCCTACATTTGACTGGTGTCATTTAAAAACGGAAACATCTGTCTCAAAGATAAATAAATAAATGACTGATAACCTTTTTTTCAAAGTGAAGTATTTGTTTTAGAAAATTCGTAGTTTTGGATATATTGTTGAAATTATTAAAATCTTTCTTTCTTAAAAATTTATGGTGGGGTGATTCTGGCCAGAACAGTTGGTCTTTTTCTACAATCGTTTTCTCGGGTAACAAGAAACTCTGGCCTTGGGGAAAAAATATTTTCCCAAAATCTTACCTTTCTTTTATTTACTTTTTTTTTAACAACACTTTTTGAATTAAAAACTCAATATTTCCGAAAAAAATGTCCGAACATTATCTCTTACTATCGATACTAATGTTTCCCCTTATTATTCTAATTAATTAATTAAATTAATTAATTTTTTACTGTAACAAATATTTGCGATAATTTTTTGAAATCAGACAGGGGTTGGAAGTTCCAGCAAATTGGTCACGTGCTTCTCTCATTTTTTTTTTCTTCTTCTTTTAAACATATTTCACGCCAAGCACATGAAAAGAATTGATTTTTATTTAATTTACACACCAATACCAAAAATTTAGAAGAATTTCTCTTTTTCAATAAATACTATCTGGCAAGTATGTATGTGTGTATATATATATATATATATATATATATATATATATATATATTAAGAAATGGACAAAGTCCGACAATTTATTTATTAAAGACATTTTTATGTTTATAAAAAAAAAACGTTATAAAAAGAACGTTAAACATAAAAATGTCTTTAATATATATATATATATATATATATATAGAGAGAGAGAGAGAGAGAGAGACCACTAGTACTATCAATTATCTATCTATATATATATATATATATATATATATATAAATTTCCTAGAGGATAGAATCCAGGTAGAACTCAATGTCCAGGACAGAGTAAGAATATAATATAAAAAGGCTGAAACACTAATATTCCATGGTTAAGCCTTTTGTGTGTGTGTGTATGTGTATAGCAAGAATGCATTTAAGTTCTTAAATTCAACCGACAAAATTTGTCTATTTCATATTTTATTCTATTTTTCCAATTTTCGAATAAGTTGCTGCACATTAGCATCAACATTTTGAATAAACTGAAATAAAGCAAAAAGAAATGAAGAAAGACAAACCGTGTTGGTTGAATTTAACAGAACTTAAGAGTTTCGTCAGGATATTTTGCCTCAGGCACACCATTGTTGCTATGAGTAAAAAAAAAGTACATACTGTGTCCCTAGAACCCTTATGACTTGAGGAAATTAAAAAAAAAAATCCATGTAAATCAGAATTCGGATTAAGTGAACTATTTTATTTTATTAACTATTTCTTTCAATTGAGCTCTCTGTGGAGAAAGTGTGGGTTTTGTAAAATGTGACTATTACGGCTAATAATGCAAGACTCTTCGGTAAATCGCACGGCTAATAATGCAAGACTCTTCGGTAAATCGAATCGAGTTCTCTCAGTCACTGTGTGTTTATCTAAAAATAAATACGCTTAAATTCACCTTCATCTGTGCACCAATGGCTTAGTGGTAGAATCCCCGACTGACGCCAATTCAGTCGGGTTTCGATCCTAGCTAGAGGCAACCGGGTGTTTAGTCACACTGATGGGCTATGATACAGCGAAACAGTTTGTCTGTGGATGACAATATATATATATATATATATATATATATATATATATATATAATGTGTGTGTATGTATTAGGTTGGTGCAAAAATAATGTCGTTTTCTCACATATGTTACTATGTGAGAAAATGACATTATTTTTGCACCAACCTAATATATATATATATATATATAGTGAACATCGAGCGGCAACAGTCTGCTTCCTACTTGACCGCAATATTACGTTTAAGCATGAAACAGTGTCGTCGCTCGGTGTTGACGGTCAAATAAAAGTGAGGTCAACAGTTGACCTCACTTTTATATTTGCATACACCTTTAATACCATATTTTTACAAGAAGCCAAAAAAGGGGGAAATATTCTTTACGAATGAGTTTCGTCCTCTGAAGAAATTTATCAAAGTAAATATGGAGATGTTATATTCTAACTTGTCTCTTTCTATCTATCGATCTATCTCTTTCTCTTTCTCTTTCTATCGCTATCTCTTTTTCTGTCCATCTTTCTGTCAGTCTATGTACCTATCTATCTTTTATAGGATGTACTATCTATCTTTTATAGGATGTTCATTACTATCTATCTATCTATCTATCTTTTATAGGATGTTCATTACTATCTATCTATCTATCTTTTATAGGATGTACTATCTATCTATCTATCTTTTATAGGATGTTCATTACTATCTATCTATCTATCTTTTATAGGATGTACTATCTATCTATCTTTTATAGGATGTTCATTTCTATCTATCTATCTATCTATCTATCTATTGCTATCTCTTTATCTGTCTATCTCATTATGTGTTATATTTATTGGATATAGAGTGTTACACAGCGTGGAAAGGAATCAACACTGCATGATGATTCTAACTTTCATACCTCAATGCGTAAACTAACATTTGTCATAAAAGTTGATTTCAATCTCTACGCGCGGGTACATAACGCTAACACACTCTTTAGATAGATATTGTTTAATGGCCATAAAACCGACAGTCATCTCGCTGGGTTGATCCCAATGTCCACACTGTTTATCTACAAACACTGTCTCCAATATTGAGCACCCGTAAATAAACTTTAAAAAGTAGACACGTGGGGACTATTTAACCCGCAAAAGGGCTGGAGACGAGTGTAATTTAACCTACAACCACCCCTTGGACTAAGAGTATGTTACTTATTTAATAAACTTATTACTTTTTACAGTACAAATCCACAAACGTGGTGCGTTCCTGGGTTGAACTTGCTACTAGATAGTGACTGTTAACCACTGCTCCACGCCAAGACTTCCACACCTTTTCAAACCTCCAAATATTCTTTTCCATGTGACATATAAAGGTTAATTATTTTTTCGGCCCACTAAATGCATATAATTCGGTTTTCAATTTTATTAAAACCTGTAATAAAAAAAATTGTTTTCTTTTCTTTATTTTTTTTTTTACCCAAATAACTAACTAAATAAAAAAAGGTATATACAAATCGACTCAGAAGACAAACTGTAGCGTAAAAAAATGTCATAAATAAAAATTATTTCGCTTTTACAAAAAAAAATAATAAAAAATAACACCTTTCAGCACACATATTTATCAATTGATTTTGAAGAAAGTATTTTTTTTCAGCTATCACAAATTTGTCTACATTTCTAAGATCAGGTATTGTAATTATTTACACTATTTATATTGCTTGGACTGTTGTCCTCATCTTTGTTGCCATATTCATGACGTTTCGGTCGTACGCTCCGGCCTTCTTCAGGCTCTGTCTATATTTCTGAGATGAGTTATTGTAAAAGTAATTACTTTGACTATTTACGTTGTCCAGACTGTTGTCCTCGTCTTTGTTGCCATATTCACGGCGTTTTAGCCGTTGTATGCTCCGGCCTTCTTCAGGATCTTTCTATATTTACGAGATGAGTTAATGTAATAATTTTTTAGACTATTTACATTGTTTCTGACCGCTGTTCTCATCTTTGTTGCCATATTCACAACGTTTCGGCCGTTGTACGCCCCAGCTTTCTTCAGGATCTGTCTATATTTCTAAGATGAGGTATTGTAATTATTTACACTATTATTTACATTGTTCGGACTGTTGTCCACATCTTTGTTGCTATATTCACGACGTTTCGGCCGTTGTGTTCTCCAGCCTTCTTCAGGTGATTGGAATATATGAGAAATGCGCGTGTAGTCGTAATTTCACACATATTTGTAATAATATGTGAGAAGAAATATATGACAAATTCCGGCTACAATTTTACATCGAGAAACGCTGAAAAAAAAAAGAAGCTCAGCTTTCAAGTTAAATTTTTGCATTAATTTCCAAATCTTCTGTTCAGGAATTTGAGCATGTGTCCTTTTCGTAACAAAACGATTGTCAGAATGTGGTATATTTAGAGACAATAATAGCGATAGAAATCAAAATAGAGCCGATTCGTGTAAGAAGTTATCCAGACATTGAACGTCAAAACATTGAAATTTGTAGCAAAGCCGAGCGTCTCAATATTATTATTACTATTTAGTCTCGGTATAACCAGCGGTTTTTTTGTTTTGTTTTTGTTTTGTTTTTGTTTGTTTTTTTTTCACCTCACCGCCTATCTTAAATTAAATATGACCACATCTATCTATCTATCTATCTATCTATCTATCTATCTATCTATCTATCTATCTCTCAGTCTGTTTTTATCCATCTATCTCAGTCTGTCTGTCTCAGTCTGTCTATCTATCTACCTATCTATCTCTCAGTCTGTTTTTATCCATCTATCTCAGTCTGTCTGTCTCAGTCTGTCTATCTATCTACCTATCTATCTCTCAGTCTGTTTTTATCCATCTATCTCAGTCTGTCTGTCTGTCTGTCTCAGTCTGTCTGTCTGTCTATCTATCTATCTATCTATCCCCCACCATTTCCAACACATATATAATTTTATCAACAAAAACATTACTTTCCGTCCGATGAGGCCGTCGCGAAAAAAAAAAAAAGAATTCTACTTTGTCGTTAATTTCTCTAACATTGTTCAGATATGTTGTTTAAATGTTATTTCTCTCTCTCAGGGCGCACAGTGAGTGCTGCTGATGGTAATAAAACAGTGCACGATGTATAAAAAACACAGTTAACATTTACTACTCATAAGATAAATATACTATTTTTACTTCACCGTTTGGTACAACTCTGTATATGAGGGAGAGAGAGAGAGAGAGAGGCCATCGATAAAAAAAAAAACAAAAAAAACATTAGCTTGACGAAGTTTTTCGAAGGACGAAACGTCTCTCACCATATACTATACGTAAATTAAATTATATCCGTGTATATTATAAAATAAATTAAGTCCGAAAATTATTTTATTTTCCGTTTAAGTTATTTTTATATATATATATGTGTGTGTGTGTAAATATAATTAATACTGTTTATAATTAAATATATATATATATATATATATATATATATATATATATATATATATATATATATATATATATATATTTAATTATAAACAGTATTAATTACATTTACTGGCCTGAACGTTCGAGAAATTTCCCACTGAGATAACAGGTTCGATACCTGTCAGAGAAACACCTATTTTATACGAAATTTCCGGAAATTCAGGCCGATAAATTTAACTAATACTGTTTAATTAAAGAAAAAAAAAACAGCATTTACTTAAATAAAATATATCTATAAAAATAGCGTATAAACGGAAAATATATTAAAATAATTGTCGGACTTAATCCATTTCATAATATGTTGTTATTGTTTACGTTAAGTTACGTTTTGTGAGCAGATACGATCGAGAGAAATCTTCGAAGGTGTGTGCTTATAAACAGTAATTCGGACTTTGCTAATCAGACGCTTCTTTCTGGCTGAATGGTTAATAACACATCAGATCAAAATCAAATGATGTTTTCCTATTGGGGATACGGGTTCGATTCCTGCCGAAGAAGCACATATTTTCTACGCAATTTCTCGAACACTCAGACCGGTATATGTAATTAATACTGTTTATTTACAAAAAAAAAAAACCCAAAAAAACAGAGCATTTGCTTAAAATAATGTATAAACAGAAAATCTATTAAATAACTGTCGGACTTAATCCCCCCTCCTGATGTAGCCACAAAATTGTCGAATTGTTAGATTAAGCTTTGAACCAGTGTATCTTAGAAATGATTCAAAATATCTTACTGGAATTTTCCGAGGTATTTATAACACTACTGGACTCTACTTTGAGCAATAAGAATCCATAATTACTCTCCAAGCTTGACAGAAGAATCGTGATGAAAACGATCATAAACGAAAATGACATGTTCATTATGAATTAATTATAGCTAAGGATCGGAAGTAACAAGATGCTTCACAGTTTTCACGTACGATTTCATTTTCAAGTCTTTTCTTTCACTGATCTTTGGGCTGTCATAGCTGAAACTCCTCTCTCGCGTGCCAAACGTCTTATGGATTGAGTTGGATCTTTTCTAATTGATCTCTTTCGGTCTAAGTTGAAATGATGATCCCTCTTCCTGTTGTGACCTCCTGATTCAGTTTTCCTCTCTTCTGTTCCCATTTTTTTTAAATTATTCACCGTTCTCTTGATGATTTTTGAATGGACTTTGAAGATGCAAGCCAGAGTATGAATGTTGGTACCATTGGTGAAGACCTGAATGAGCTTTTTCTTCTCACCATTGCTCAGTTAAGAAGACATAGTGGGGCTGACAGAAAATGAATTTAATCTGCTCTCTTTCCAGCTTAATAACTCGAAGGATTTTTCTGTGATTTTTAGGACAACTGATGCCAAGATGGCTAAACGCCTTATCTGAAAACTTGTTAAAAAGAAACAAATAGTTCAGTCTATTTTTAGATATTGAACATTTTGCGAGATGGGCAATTATGCTGTAACATGATTTAGACGATTTTGCTATTACACCCAATATATATATATATATATATATATATAAGGTTTGTGCGTATTTATATATATAAGGTTTGTGTGTGTATATATCTATATCTACCTATATATATATATATATATAATGTTTGTGCATATATGTACATATAATGTGTGTACATATATCTATTTGTGTGTGTGTGTATGTATGTATATATATATATAATGTTTGTGTATATATGTGCATATAATGTGTGTACATATATCCATTTGTGTGTGTGCATATATATATAATGTTTGTGCCTCTCTATGTGTGTATATATAATGTTTTGTATGTATATATATATATATATATATATATATATATATATACACATACCTAATATGTTTGTGTTTGTATATAATGTTTGTATCAATATAATGTTTGTGTATACATATATGTGAGTGTGAATGCGTATCTATATCTTTGAGCGTGTATGTGTATATGTATATAAAGTTTCTCCCTCTGTCTCTCTCCCTCTCTCTCTCTCTCTCTCTCTCTCTCTATATATATATATATATATATATATATATATATATATATATTTAGTCGAAAAATCATTATGTTTTTACGTTAGTTGAAATAGCTATACTTATGAGGTAATTTTGCATTTCATTGTTATGTAACTTATATGATCTCTTATAATAAATACGTTGATCTCTGTTTGTGGATCAGCTTTAATATTTTATATTATTTGGATTCACTTGGATTACTTACCAACGGATTATTACCTGTACTATATAAATATATATAGAGAGAGAGTCTCCGATGGATAAATTGTTGTCTAAATTAATCTCATTTTAACAGATATCTTTACCAAAATTACACAAAAATATGTCGAGTTAATAAACAGTAAATTTATTCAATAAAATCTTCATTTTCTTCAACCACGACCTCCAGACGACTTCGGAATCTCCTGCAACTCTTCTGTTTATGTTGGTGAATGCTTCCATAATCCTTGCCTTTGTTGGAATTTTTGGGTACGCTGGTGTACTAGTGAGCCAGCCAAAATGAGCTGACTCATTTTATAGTTCACCCATAGAAGGGTTAACCAATCAGAAGGCTCAAAATATTCAATGCGACATGTATAAAAGCGGCCATGTTTTGTTTTTTTTCAGAATATGCACTGCCAGCCTTTGATATCAAACACTGAAGAATTACGGAACAGCTGCTGGTGGTATTGGCGATATAGTCAGATTCAGTAGTGTCTGACTCGAGAGTATTAATCTTTAACGTTGCTTCGTTGAACAGATTACGTACTGCGCTGTATTCTATATTTAAAGACTATGGTGAACATGGTCAACAGCCTTCAGTTTATCTTTGGTGTTAGAAGGAGTTTTGTTGGTCTCTAATTCAACTGCCCTCCCACACATAATAATCATCAGGGTTGCAGTGTAGGGAGTTAGGTGGCCAGATGTAAGGGGTTATACGGTAGCAGAAATTGTCTAACAATCGTGACTGCGTTCTCCTGCTTGTGTAGCATGGTGCAGAGTCCTGTTGCCAGATATAGGGTCTTCCAGCATCCACTCTCTTAAGTGTAGCACTACCTCCCCATGTGTACCCTGTAATACAGTGATAAAAAAAAGTAAAATGAAGATGGTCATCTGACTTATTCACCGGATAATGTCAATTCTTCATTTCCAGAATTTTTTATAGTATACTAACTAAAACAATGATCAAAATAACCCGAATTCGAAAATTATGTTATAAAATCACCACAAAAATAGTCATTTCGTTTCAACACTTCTGGTGTCTTATCAAGTGATGGTGTTGAACATCATCGCTTGATAAGGCCCCAGAAGTGTTGAAACAAAATAGCTATTTTTGTAGTAATCACATTTATGTTATCATTTTCGAATAAATAATTATATTTGCTCTACTCTTTATTGAGCACTCTTTTAAGAATAGTATTTGTTGGTTATTGGAATTTATTCCGTATATACCAATCCTATACTTGGGTATATATATATATATATATATATATATATATATATATATAACGTTTTTTACTTAGGTATTAAAATTTGTTTGAAATTGATTTTTCCCTTATTTTTTTTTTTAATTTTTCATTGTTTATGTGGAAAATTATTTTTAATTTAGACTTTCTGCAACGCGTACCTCTCCACCATGACTGGATCGGTTGTTAAGCAGAGTACCCGGAAACAAGTCTTTTTTTTTTTTTTTTTTTTTTTTTTTTTTTGTAACAATTTTTGTTCTTCTGTATTCCATTTCTCTCTTGTCCTTTTTATGGAGATATTTACAAATTGATAGGACAAAATCGAATCCTCTGGAAAGGTTGATAAATCCTTGCAAAAAAAATCATTTTTCACCTTTGTGGGAAGAATGAAAGTAGAGAGGACAGATCAACTGGATAAAGAATTTCCGCCTACGCAGCACCAGCTTTTGTGAGTGCTTTAAAAACAGTTATTTTTTTTTTTTTTTTTTTTTGTATTGATTTGTGATTTTTGTTTGTTGCTTTCTTTTTTTTTTTTTACCGGATGTTTTGCAATTTTATTTTATTTTTGCTGATAATTTTCTTTAGATGAAAGTACATGTTTCTGTTTTTTTTTTGTTTTTTTTAATTTTTGTTCTTTTTAAGATTAGACAATTTTTATTAATTTATTTTTTAAATTCGACGTATATTTTCAAATGATTTTCCGAGTTGGATTGTAAAAGCATCTTTTAATATTTATTTCTATATAGATCTTGCAGATTAGATGATCATGATAGATATTCTGTTTTATAGTGAATTATCAAAATACATTCCCCCCCGTCTTCCTTGACCTTCGACCTTCCCAAAATATTAGGTTGGTGCAAAAATAATGACGTAATAATGTCGTTTTTTGACGTTAAAAAATACGTCAAAAACCGACATTATTACGTCATTATTTTTGCACCAACCTAATAAAAAGCGGAGACTAGGAAATTTGATTTTTTAACCTTCGTTTCCTTCTTAGATAATTTGTGCATGGACCAATTTATTTAAAAGTAAAAATACATCGACACAGCTTTGGAAAAATCTTCGTGCTTTTTTTCTTTTTTTTTTTTTCTACAGTAGGGTTCTCCCTGTACAATGCTCAGGAGCCACTAGAGGTAGAGGGTTACGTTAAGAGGCAGTTTCCACGGATATGAACGAGAAATAACCTAGGGTTAAGTCTAGGGTTAACCGTTGTGATCGGGGAAGCATACTCTTGGGAGTTGGAACTGACTTCTCGCCGAGGGAATGTGGGTGGTTTACTACAACATTGATCCTCACAGGGTGCCTCATACTTATGACCTTGTGCGAAAAGTAATGCTCTGCTTGATAAATGACATTTGTTTTGCTTCTAATGAGAAGACTTATGGCTATTGAAACATTGAAACACCGGTTCTCATGCGATCACAAAGTTAAGCAATGTAAAGCCTGGCCAACACCTAGATGGGTGACGCCTTGGGAATACCAAGTGCTGCAAGCTTCAATGTGCGGGTCATATGTCTTACGGATACATCACATTGAAACACCTGTTCTTGTATGACTAACAAGGTTAAGCAACATAAAAGCTGGCCAACACCTAGATGGGTGACGCCTTGGGAATACCAAGTGCTGCAAGCTTCAATGTGCGGGTCATATGTCTTACGGATACATCACATTGAAACACCTGTTCTTGTATGACTAACAAGGTTAAGCAACATAAAAGCTGGCCAACACCTAGATGGGTGACGGCTCGGGAATACCAAGTGCTATAAGCTTGACTGTGCAAGTGGTGTAATGGATAACGGCGTGGAATTGGAAATAGTTGAGCCGAGTTCTAATTCCAGTAAAATAACCATTGCTTCATTGGCACCTCGACGTGGTTAGCAAGTTTGTCTTACTAGAACAATTACGACTGAGTAGTCACTTGGTGTTCCATACTTTTAGCCTTGTGTCACATCTACTCTATGCTTAGTAGGTCACTATATAGGTTAGTGGATATATTTATTTATTTTTCCAACATATCTATTATGTTATTTGGCAAAGTTTAGTCTGTATATTCACAAAACTGCTATGCCAAAAGGACGATTTTCTCGTAACCCATTATATACTTTTGTCAATGTTTATTGTTAGGTTGGTGCAAAAATAATGTCGTTTTCTCACATAGTAACATATGTTAGAAAACGACATTATTTTTGCACCAACATAATAAAAGAAAACGATGTTTAGCAGGGGCGTGCAGAACGGAAGGGGTGACGAGAAACATAATTTTTTGTTTTTATTTTGCAAATACACCTAAAATTAGACATTAAAAATAAATAAAATACTTTTTAATTTTACATTATTCGGACTATTGTCCTCATCTTTGTCGCCATAATTATTTACAACGTTTCGGCAGTTGTACGCTCCGGCCTTGTTCAGGTGGTTGAAATGTCGAACTGAATTTTCCTCAAGGACACATAGCACAGTGGATAAAGGCGTTGGTTAGATCCAGTGACACAACCCAAAGAGTGTGAGTTCAATACTCGGTTAAGGCAGAGGAGAACTTTCAGGGTGGAAATTAACAGGAGATAACTGACATCCATTAAACATGGCACGTGGAACATTCCAACCACCTGAAGAAGGCCGGAGCGTACAACGGCTGAAACGTTGTAATAAATATGGCGACAAAGATGAGGACAATAGTCCGAATAATGTAAATAATGTCTATAATACCATCTCAGAAAGATAGTCAGATTTTTAATTTTAGTTTTAAAATGTCTATATTTGCCTGCCGGTACTTACTTGAATCCAAAGTTTTTTCACACCTGTGTAAGAAGTACAAGACTTTGGTGCCATTTCTTTGATTTAGATTTTTCATGTCTGTGAACTGGCAGTGAAAAGAAAATTCAAAAGATATAAAGTTCCAAGATACAATGCCATAAAATCAAAGAATACTTAAAAAAAAAAAAAATTTGGTTATTATTGAAAAAGTTATATTTTCATTCTCGTAGAGAGTCAAATTCTTTCGGACTAAAAACTGAAAAAAAAAAAAAAAAAATGGAAATTTGACATCAACATAAATGTAAATTTATTCTTCTTTTCTTTTAAAAGAATTTAAAACGTGTTTTAAAAAAAAGTGGAAAATCAATTGCTAGCATTTTTTTTAATCTCTGTTTCATATTTAAAATTATATTTTTTTAATATGTGAAATTTTAAACTGTTTTCTTTGTTTGATGCCATTTTGTTTTGGGCAGGGGTCTCTAGTCACAAACCCTCGCCCCGGGCGCTACTAACTAGACCTATTCATGCCACTGATGTTTAGATTATTGTTAACATATTCAGCCATCAAATTATCGATGGAGACGTGAAAATAACCCCCGAGGTCAAGAAATGTTTGTCGAGAAAATTTTATGCTATATAAGTGATATTTGTTTCAGAACAGATTAATTTAACTTTAAATTTGCTAATTTTACGAAAGTAACGTTTCAGAAATTTATATTTTATTTTAGCGAGATTTTCAAAACCGAAAAATAAGTTTGTTTACATTTCTCTAAAAAAAAAAAAAAGTTAAAAATGGCCGTTTCGATTAGTTTTTTCGGAAGCATCGACTAAAAATCATTCAAATTTCTATTTGAAATACTCCACAGTATTTGTTTTTCTGGAATTAGAAAATTTAATCATTTGGCTTTCAATTGAAGCCATTGGAAAGCTCCGAAAAGGATTTTTCCTTTATGAAAAAATACATTTAAACTTTAGGTATACGAATTTTTGAAGGTACCTAATTTTTAATATTAACAAAAATGTCACACACCATTTAGTTTGTAGCGGACCGGGGGTTTACGTGTTGTTAAATTAGGAACCCGCGCGTTTATTCCTACTAGAGTCCCAACTACAAGAACATGGAGGCTTCAAGTTGATCCAACGGAAGATGTAAAGAAAACTAACAAGACCGATGTATATATAAACACATGTATTAAACGACAAATTTTACAATGGACAAAGGCATCAACATTAGTGTTTGTGCGTGAACGTAAAGACTTTGTATATTGGTGAATGTTCGTACGTACGTGTGTTTCATGGCGTTTTCCCACAAGTGGGCAAAAACGCGGATCTCTGCGAGAGATCACATTTTCAAATGTGTCCGCTGAAATGCAAAGAGAAAAAGAGAACGAGGCAAGAAGTCGCCCCGTATTTATAATGTAGGGAGAGCGACCTCTAGTGAACAATTAGGGAATTAAGGAGCAGCTAACTCCGACAAGTTGTTAGATTTTTTGTTTTATCTACAAGATTATAAAAATATGTGAACCAACTACAACGCAATATTCATTATTTACAATTTTATAAGAAACATGAAAACAGTAAACATTGCTGAGGGAGTAGACGATAACAGCCGTTGAAAGAGAAAAAACGTCCTTTTAAGACACATCATTTCTTCTTCTTTTTTTGTCGGTACATAGGTTAAACTTAGCCCTCGAGTCTTCTAGATTGTTAGTGTTTGTGTTTCAAGTTGAACAAAAAGCAGTGGCAAACAGAATTTAAGTTATACTGCCTTCATCAAAACCTCTTTCTGAATCACAAACACATTTCACTACACATGTCGGTCGGATGTGAGCGCGAATAAAGCAAAAACCAAAATAATTAAAAAAAAATCGTCTTCTACGCAGGATCTCCGAGCATAACTTCCAGTCCAGAAAACAAATCCCCACAAAAATCAAAAATACAATAACCAATTACAGATGTTGTGCCCCCCCCCCACCACTCGCTAAAAAAGGTTGAGCCTGAGGGCCAGCACCTGTTAAAATACAAATACAAAAAAGCAATGAGGTAGTGATAAAACTTATGCAAATATGTGTGAAAGAAAACGGTTAACCCTAGACTAAGGATAAGATTGTAATGATTTCCGAAGCAACCTCTTGGGAGTTGGTTTCACAATGCAGTAGTTTGTAGGAAGAAGCTGCTTGAGTGGAAGTTACTTCTCACCAGCGGAATACGAAGTGGGTGAGCGTGGTTTGAGACAATGTACATAGCATGACAGGTTTTCGCCATGAAGGTTAGTATTGGTGGAACTAAGGAGTGTAGTTCGTCTGAACATTTTCCGTGGAAATAGCGGCTGAGGAGCGAGAAGCTCGCAACTTTTCATCCTTGGGAAAGGGATTGTAGGGTGTAAAAATTCATCACCCGCAAGGACGCGGAAAGAGTGGAAAGTGAAGGGGTGCAGAAATAATTTCAACGCGGAACTAAGGGTTAAGATTTTAAAATCAAATTGAAATTAGTTCCGTGTTGAAATTAATTCTGTCACTCAAAGTGAAAACTGGGCAGCTCTTGACCATATACTGTAGCAATATTCCAGTTTATGGCTAATCTGGCTTTTGTAAAGGTAGAGGCTAGCAGGCGGAGTCAGGTACTTGCCGCAGTGGTACAGGTAACCGACCATTTTTCCAACATCTTTAGCAATAGATCGTATGTACAAGTTCCACTTGAGATCTGGGTTGGGTCCCAATAAGCATTCAAGGAATGGGGCCTCCCTAAAAGAATATCTGAAAATTATTGATTGGCGAAAGGTGAAAGGTCATTGAATGGATAGAGGAAAACAGTAAGCAACTATTTAACAAGCTTATCTAAATGGACGACAGAACAGGGACTGAGGGATAGTAAAGAGACAGACATTATTGAGAGCCACAAAGAATAGGAGCGTAGAGAGCGATGATCACGCACTCTCTGAAGGGACACAGAAAATTAAAGCAGTTGTTCATCTCTAGTCAATTATCATGACAGTTCTTTTCAAGAAAACAGTACATGCAAGAGTAGATTCTTTTTTTGTTTGTTTTTGTTTTCGTAGGAGCTAAGTAACTGTTTGAACGGATCCAGTTTGAGTGATTTGTTATTTACGGCTTACCAACCCCATGCAGGTTATTTAAAACCAGAACATATTTTTAGATTGTAAGAATTTTCTTTTTGGAGATAATAACGTTTTTAGCGATACAAGTCTTACTAATTAACCCATAGTTGGGGGGAGAAGAGGTGACTTCATACCTGTGTGTGCCAAATTCGCCAAACATCTTTATCTCATGTGTCTCCCAAAATTTCCTCTATCTTTTTCTGGCTCGCAACATGTGTCCTTTTTGTTTGCATTTTCCCTAAAATTTCCCCCTTTCTCATATGCTCTGTCCATTGTATTCTCATCATCCTTCTGTGGAACTACTTCTCTGTTGCCTCATTTCTCTTCTTTATCTGAAAGAAAATTGTCCGCCATTAACAATCATTTAGGAGGACTGATATTAAATAGCATTTCAGCATTCTGCTTTGTTTCTGATGAAATTTGTTTTTTTTAGTTAATTAAGATATTTTAAAAAAGCCTAATTTAAAAATAAATAAACTAGTTTAATAAAATAAAAAATAAGAATTAATAAAACAACAGTATAATCCAGCGTTTCTCAACGTTTTTACCCTTGTGCCACCCTTGAAATATTTTTCATGTCTCACGAAACCCCTGCATACAAAATATATATAATTTACACCACAGAGAACTATCCCAGCCCCTATTAGAATGTCTGACGCTCAACTTCTCCTCTTTGCGACTACTGACATTGACTGCTGGCCTGAGATGGAACAAATACATTGAGTCAATAGCTTCGTCCACCGCAAGGAAAGTTGGCTCCCTGTGCCGCGCCAGGAAATTTTTCTCGCCGGAGACAATCCTTCAAATCTACAAATCAACCATTCGCCCTTGCATGGAGTATTGCTGTCATATATGGTCTGGAGCCCCTTCTGTTTGTCTCAAGGTTCTTGATAAGATCCAGAGGCGAATATGCAACGTAATTGACCCTAATCTGGCATTTCGTCTGCAGTCGCTCTTTCACAGACGTGCCGTCGCCTCCCTCTGTCTTTTTCACAAATACTTTCATGGTAACTGCTCCGATGAGCTGTTTTCGCTGGTTCCCAGACTTCATGTATTTAAGCTTTCAACTAGGCTGATATCTCACTCTCACCTTTTCACTGTGGAAATTGTTAAATGTAGCCGTCTCTTCTACTCTTATAGCTTCATGTCTCGCACTTCTCGCCTGTGGAACTCCCTCCCCATTTCTTGTTTTCCTGATAGCTATAATCTCCAACTATTCAAATGTAATGTCAGTCGATGTCTCCAGATGCCCTGATCTATCCCCTATCCTTCGCTTCATCCTTTCCTCTATCACTCTTATTTGCTCTAGCACCAACTCTCTGTAAGCCCTTGGGTGTTAGCGGCTTCCCGCCTTGCTTGGGCTGAAACGCTTAAAAAAAAAATTAAATAATATAAAAGGTTGAAACCTTTATAGCGTGTTGTTTATACGTGTTGTTAAATTAGAAACACGTGGGTAACTCCTGATAGAATATTATAAAGTCCACTACAAGAATATGGCGGACTCAGAGATCGAATCCACCATAAAGAAGTATAAAGAAAACCAAAGACCGATATATATATATATATATATATATATATATATATATATATATATATATATATATATAGTTTATGCAAAACTAGGTAATCCGTATGGGTAGACTCAAGGAGGATGATATCCAGAGAGCTCAATGTAAAATTCAGAGCAAATAAATTTGAATAAAAACAGACCACTTTAAGATTCCATGTAATAAATTATTTCACCACAGCCCTTTTAAAGAGCTCTGGATGATCAGACTTTACTTCCAAAGGTTGAAATGAAAAGGTTTTCATTTCAACCTTTGGAAGTAAAGTCTGATCATCCAGAGCCCTTTAAAAGGGCTGAGGTGTTATATATATAATCAACAAATATATGTTTTAAACAACAAAATTTACAATGGACATAGACATTAACATTTGTGTTTGTGTGTGAATGTATAGAGTTTGTATTTTGGTGAATGTTCGTACGTACGTGTATCTGTTTCATGGCGTTTTACTACAAGTAGACAAAAACGCAGATTTCTGCGAGAGATTACATTTTTTAAAATGTGTCCGCTGAAATGCAAAGTAAAAAGAGAAACAGTCGCCCAGTATTTATAGTATAGGGAGAGCGACTCCTAGTGAATAATCAGGGAATTAAGGAGGAGTTAACACCGACACCGTTATTATGCCAACGAAGGATTTTCCAACAATATACTGTAAGTGTATAGTAAAATTACGAATAATGTCGTTTTCTCACATAGTAACATATGTGAGAAAACGACATTATTTTTGCACCAACCTAATAAAATTAAACAAAAAATTCATTAACCTATTTAAAAATGTTTCTTGCGGAACCCCTAGCGACCTCTTGCGGAACCCCTAGAGTTCTGGGGTATACTGGTTGAGAATCATTTGTCAAATCTAAAATGAAAATTAAATCATCAAAAAACATTAGAAAATATGAAATTAATAACTCAATACAAAGAATAAATATATATATATATTTTTTTTTTTTTTTTAAGCAGTCACAAAACCTGATATTGTGCGGTTGGAGGTCCTTTATCCAGTCTCTACCTTGATTTTTCACGCAGAGGTGAAAAATAGAGGTAGACACTGGAGAAAGCCATATTCTCCGAATTAAAGGTCATTAAGGTCAAAAACTAAAGTAAGAAATTAGTTTAATAAAATAAAAAATAAGAATAAAGCAACAGTATAATCCAACGTTTCTCAACGTTTTTACCCTTGTGCCACCCTTGAAATAGTTTTCATGTCTCACGAGACCCCTGCATACAAAATATTATATAATTTACCCAACAGAGAACTATCCCTGCCCCTATTAGAATATCTGACGTTCAACTTCACGAGAGTTCCTCTTTGCGACTACTCGGTCTCACATTATCTGCTGATCTGAGATGGAACAAATACATTGAATCAATCGTCCACCGCAAGGAAAGTTGGCTCCCTGTGCCGCGCCAGGAAATTTTTCTCGCCAGAATCGTTCTTTTAAATCTACAAATCAACCATTCACCCTTGCATGGAGTATTGCTGCCATATATGGTCTGGTCCCCCTTATGTTTGTGACAAAATAATTCAAAACAAATTTTGCGAAAAAAAATGAACATATTGGTAAAAAAATTCAACATTGAAAAACAAACATTTGTTTACAGTTTTTATTAGCAACATTACATTCCAGAATTCATCTCTCTATATATAAAACAGAGGATGTCTGTGTATATGTCTGTCTGTGTGATACCTTTTCACTAAAGATCCATCGAACCTGTTTTGGCACAAACATTGTACAGTGTAAGAGATAGATTCTTAGCGTAAAATATTGATAATTTAAAAAAAATCAGTAATCGATAAAGCTGATCAAAAATCGATCAATTAAACTTTTTTTCCTCTGATTCCGTTCAAACGTGGCATGTAGGTTATTTAAACCATAACGAACTCAACGATACCTCATTTTTTTTTCTACGCCACTGCGTTTAGCGAAAAACGAAAAATCGATTTCAACACAAAATTTAAACTAAAAACTCCCTCAGTTTTCAAACAATCTAATACAAACTTCATTCAGTTGTAGCCAACAATAAGTTGATTGTTTAACAGTCATTCAACTTGATAGTTAAGTCCACCCATATACTGAAAACCGGCGTAAATAATGAAAAATGGCGATTTTTACTGGTTTCTTTCTTATTTTTCATTCATCTTTCAACCAATTTTCATCAACCTTAACAATTGCTAAATAAATGTATCCTCTTTTACATCCCTGGTAGCACACTGACGAATTGAATTTCAAATACTCTAAAATAATTGTGGTCTGAAGTGGGTCTTCATGTTGCCTGTTTTATCCCTTTATGACCTTGGCTAATTTCGATTGAATAAATACAGACTACTTCTGTTATTATCTGTCTATATTTCTGAGATGAGGTATTATGTACATTATTTACATTATTCGGACTATTGTCCTCATCTTTGTCGCCATATTTATCACAACGTTTCGGCCGTTGTACGCTCCGGCCTTCTTCAGGTGGTTGGAATGTCGAACTGAACCCTTTATTTCGCTCACTGGGGTAGACTGTTCTAGTTCCACGTGCCATGTTTTTTTTTTTTTTTTTTTTT
>OZ010607.1:17372679-17375179 GCA_963932145.1 Acanthosepion lycidas | reverse complement strand
AGTTCTGATGAAGACCGATGCATTAAGCAGAAGCAGCAGCTGTTAAAAATTCCTTTTCTCCATAGTGTTCAGTCAGTGAACAAGAGCAAGTCATCCACAAAATTTCATATATATATATGTATAAGTGAACATTGAAGTCAACACTCAGAGGCGACAGGCTGTTTCATGCTGGATGCAATTGTCAGGCCGCATAACGATTGCGTCCAGCATGAAACAGCCTGTCGCCTCTGAGTGTTGACTTCAATGTTCACTTTTATATTTATATTTACATATGCTCTATCTCTGATATTGAGCACTTTATCCCATAAATATAGCACACCCTAAAACTATATTTCTTCATGTATGTGTGTGTCTGTGTGTAATAGGACATTTTCTATATATCTGTTGGTTGATACCATTTTTATTTGAAAGCATTGACTTAAATAATGAAATCTGACATTATGTATACCAGATTAGGGAAGATTTGGTCAAATTTTAGCACATATGCTAGGCCAAATTTAATAGATTTTTCCCCCAAATTTACTTTTTCACCTTTTTTTTAAAATTCAGATTTAGTAAGGTACTGTGAAGAGAGAAATGCTTGCAGCTGTGCCAGGAAATATTTTCCAATAAATCAATGCTTCCATTCCTCTTAGAATGTATTTTCCAATTTAGAAAAGTACTGGAGACTGAGTAAAATTTCTTTTTTCAGTAAATCAATTTTCCCCACTAAAAATATTTTTTTGGCCCAATTTATAAAAGTTCTTTAAAACGAGGGAAAGTTTTGCAAATATGCTAGAAAATTATTGCCCAAAATTTATTTTTTCCCAAAAAATATTTTAAAAACTAATGGAAAACTTTCTGAGGATGGCATGGAAATTATGAGAAATTTCCTCAAACATTTGAAATTAAACAGAAATTTCTCTAATTCCATTTAAATTAATCAAAGCAAAGGATTTTTTTTCATCTTGTACAAGGTTTTCTTATATTAGAAATGTATGGAAGCTTAGAGGGGATAAATTACTAGCTCTGTTTTATCAGTAATGCTTGTTTTAATTCCTTACCACTAAAAATCCTTTTCTCATTTTTCACTATATCTATATAAAGTGTAGTTTATGTGTATCTGTCCATCTGTCCGTTTTTCAATCTTGGCGAATCATAAACCACCTAAAGGTCATAACTACTCTCTATTGTATTTAAAAGTGATTAAAAATTAAATAAATAACACATTTAAAGTTAAATTTAAATATCAAACAGAGTGAAAAGTTTAAAAATCAATTCTTTATTAAAGGTTTAGCCTTAATTTTGCTTTTCATTGCAATTGATATTGTCTAATTAAACTGTAACTAAAACTTAAGCAGGGCATGATACATTACTCAAATGATTTTTTTCTAGCACATCTACTGTAACATATTGAAACATATTACATCGTTCGGGTTCCCAAATTTCTTTTAAGAGTGACTTGATGTGAAGGTATCATAAAGTATTGTGATTTTAAAAGGAAAAAAAAATTGTGCATAAAATAAATGCAAACAAACTACGAAGAAAAATTATTTCGCATTAAGGTGCCGAATGAAGAGAAAATAATTTACTTCCATTATTTAAACTGTTATTTTAAGACATTTTAATGTTTATACATTCTTTTTATAGATACAAATATTTAAGTAAATGCTTTGTTTATAATAAACAGTATTAATAACATTTACCGGGTCTGAATGTTCGAGAAATTTTCATAGAAAATATTCGTCCTCTGACAGGAATCGAACCTGTATCCTATACGGAACCGTCATATAGCCTGACATGCCTTGACCTATTGGGCCACAGAGGATAGCAAGGTTGATTTTACTGCTTTTAAACTACAATCTTCCATGATTCTCTCGCATACATTCATATCTGCTCATGGTGGATCCAAATGTAAACAAATGACGTCACACATTATGAAATGGACAAAGTCCGACATTTATTTTATCCTCAGTTCATTGCCAGATTCACAATATTTTGGAGTTGTATGCTCCAGCCTTCTTCAGGTGACTGGAATTTCGAACCAAACCCTTTATTTCATCCACAAAGATAGATTATTCTAGTTCCACGTGTTATGCCTCTTTCAGATGTCTCACTTATTTCCCTTTAACTCAATTCTTCAAGTTTTTAGTTCACCACTGCTAATATTGAACTCTCTATTCTCTGAATCTTGTCACTGGATTTTATCAATGTCTTTATCCACTGGGCCATTTTATTCTTTCTTATAACTTTTACATACATAGGATGCTGAAGGTAAGAGGCCAAAGGCCCAAAAGCCCTTCGCAAGAGCTAATTTAAAGTCTACTTGAAGTGGGGCTTCTTGGTTATTATATAATTCTGTTAGTGATTCCTGACCAATAAAAATTCTTCAGGATTTTCATAGAATTCTATTAGTAAAACTTTCCCATGATAAAGATAATTGCTCTGTCTGAATTTCTGGGATGAAGAGTTCACATTTGGACTGTGATCCTCATCTTTGTTGTTGTTATCACAATATTTC
>OZ010607.1:17287484-17372479 GCA_963932145.1 Acanthosepion lycidas | reverse complement strand
GTTATGATTCTATAGAACGATACTAAGGATTAGATGTCTGAAGAAATTGGTGCATATGCTGGGCTATGGAGACCTCCTTAGAAGGTGTAGCATAGATATAAATACAATATTTTATTGAGTGAACAGAAAACAGCTGCAGCTAGAGAGCCTAGTGGAACTTGGGAGGGTGAGAGAATAGATAAATTTATGCATTTGTAAAGGGCAATTAGTGCAAACGGAACAGAACCAACTTCGATAGTATTTGAACTTGGCTCACTTATTTATATTCCATGTTGATAACCATTAAACTATCCACAATTCCAAAAGGCAAAATTACAAAGATGCTAATTTTTTTTTTTCAATTTTTGTTTTTGAAAGGACCAAAAGCTCTATTTACTTCAAAGACTGGTGCAGCACATTCTTCCTTCATCCGTATTCTATTAGGCTTAATAAATATTGACAAAAGCTAAGCAAGTGAGAGCAGATAACATCATGGGTCACATACACACACAGGCACACATTTTATTGACTCATTGATTGATTAATTTTTTACTGTTTATCAACTCATTGCAGGTTATTTAAAGCCAGAAAATATTTTTAGATTGTATTTTTTTTTTATTAGATAATAATGGTTTAGTGATACAAGTCTTATTAATTAACCCATAGCTGGGGGGAAGAAGTGGATTCATACCTTTCCTAAGGGTATTGGTGCATTCATACCTGATCCGAATTTGATGAAAGAACAAGAAAATATAATATACAGGGTGTTCCTAAAGTCTTGTCACCCCATACTAAAAAGTAATTAAAACAATTGAATAAATAATACAGTAATAAAAAAGCACATGTAATGGATTCAGTTCATTAATTTTTATTGACTGTCACACATGGAGGTCTGGGGGTGACAAGACTTTCGGATCATGATTTAGATTCATAACAAATTACAAAACATCCTTATAGGTAATCAAATGAAGGGATAATAAAAAAGAGGGATCAGTTTTGTATTGTTCTTTACTATTAGACACATCCCCCATTTCTTGGCCATAGTACAGGGTGATCCGAAAGACTTGTTGCCCCCGACCAAAAAGTAATGAGAACAATAGAAGAACAAGTAATACAGTAATATTAGGTTGGTGCACAAATAATGACCTAATAATGTCGTTTTTTGACGTTAAAAATACGTCAAAAAACGACATTATTACGTCATTATTTTTGCACCAACCTAATATAACCCAGAGAATTTAAATAAAACTAAAAGACACGCCTGTGTAGCTAATCAGTATTTCATTAATATATTGTTTCATTGTTTATGGCTTATCAACCCTTTATAGGTTATTTAAACCCAGAAGATATTTTTAGATTGTAAGAATTTTTTTCTAGATAACAGTAGTTTAGTTATACAAGTCTTACTAATTAACCCATAGCTGGGGGAAGAAGTGAATTCATGCATTTCCTAAGGTTATTGTCACATAAGTAAATATAACAATTACCATTATCTATAACGTCACCTTCACATCTAAGCTTATGGTAGATAACATTCCCAAACAGTCACCCCTCTAGGTACTGACCAGGCTTGACATTGCTCAACTTCAGTGATCATACGGGAACCATGCACTTTATATTTCAGAAATCTTTGGGAAAATGTTTTTAATATCTTGTTTCATCTTTTTATTTTTAAATAATGTACGGTGATCTTTTTCTAGCATACAACCAAATGTGAATAACATTATAAAAAGATTGTGTTGCCCCATTCTTTCCCAACTGGAGAGATCCTACTTGCCTTTAAAATCGGCATTGAAAATCTTGTTTTTTTTTTTATTTTTGTTTATCTTGAACATTGATCACGAGTACAACTACTTCAGTTCAAACTCAGATTTCTTTAGCACAAGACATCAGTCACTCGGTGAGGAGCAAACTGACAAATTAATATAGCTTTGCACTTGCTATTTCATACCAACTGGAAAGCTGTATTCCTGATGAATTAAATATTTATTAAGCTGACTTTTGTCTAGCTCAAGGCCATATGTATGGATAGGGTTGATGGATTTTTCGACATATCAACCCTTGTCAGGTTATTTAAAGTCAAACTGTGTTTTTAATGTAGTTGAGTCTGTGGACAAACATTGGTCATATTTGTAGTTGAGTCTGTGGACAAACATTGGTCATGTTGGTAGTTGGGTCTGTGGACAAACATTGGTCATGTTGGTAATTGGGTCTGTGGACAAACATTGGTCATGTTGGTAATTGGGTCTGTGGACAAACATTGGTCATGTTGGTAATTGGGTCTGTGGACAAACATTGGTCATGTTGGTAGTTGGGTCTGTGGACAAACATTGGTCATGTTGGTAATTGGGTCTGTGGACAAACATTGGTCATGTTGGTAATTGGGTCTGTGGACAAACATTGGTCATGTTGGTAATTGGGTCTGTGGACAAACATTGGTCATGTTGGTAGTTGGGTCTGTGGACAAACATTGGTCATGTTGGTAATTGGGTCTGTGGGCAAACATTGGTCATGTTTGTAGTTGAGTCTGTCGGTAAGCATTGGTTAGCGTGTGTTGTGTAGTCAAGTCTGTGGGTAAATGTTGCCTGTGTTAGCAGTCTATTCTTTTCATTGACAATGTTTGCATTTTATTCTATGGGTAAACATTGGCTGTGTTGACAGCTTATTCTGCAGGTAAGCATTGGCAGTGTGAGCAGTCTATTTTTTTTTTTTTTTTAATTGTCGTCAACACATGCCCTTTCAGTAAAGCCACTAAAACATAAGGAGTTACAGGCTGGGGAAAGATTAGAAACAGAAACATTAATAATGAGTGGAAAGAGAAAAGAGTAATCAGGAATACAGTAGATAGTGATTGACATTGCATTTAAGTTTTTGCAGATTAAACTTGGCTGGAAATTATGGAGCTGGAAGGTAGTTCCACAAGTGAGAAGTGTGAAAGAAGAAACTGTTAGCATAGAACATATGGCTACATCTAGCCAGCTCAACTGTAAATTGATAAGATCTCACCAGCAGTCTAAGATTTTTGGGTTTTTTAAATGCCATGTGGGATACACGCATAAGCGATCATGTATCTTTTGATATATGACTGACGAGGCAGATTTTTTCCCACAGTAGATTGCCTTTTCTTTCTACAGTAGACCAGTTACCATCTAAGGCTATAGAATCTGATCTGTCCTGCTCTTTTCCCATATCTGCGGGTGGGGAAGAATTTTCCTACCTTTCCCAAGGGTATTAGCACGTAAGTGAATGTAATGGATTCGACTGGAATTTGATCTTGGCTCTCAGAGTTTGAATTCCAGTCAAATCCATTACATTCACTTATGGTGCTTAAATTCATAGTCTTAGTACCATAGAGGAAACTTCATCAGAACAATTACCCTGAAAGTATTTATAGAAAAGGCATAAAAAAACCTACATTGCATCAATGGAAAAGTGACTAAAGCCAAGATACCAGGTGTTGCAGAGATGAAAATGGGTTACCTGGACAGCAGTGTGTTATCATTGTTATTGTTATAAGCACATAAAATATGAGAAACACAGTGTTTTTATTTTCATAAGTGTTTGTAGTTAAATCACTTTGGTTTGGTTTATTTTGTTTTACGGCATATCAACCTCAATGGGTTATTTAATGCCGACAACATTTTTAGGATAGATTTGTATAAATACAATGTTTTCTTTGGTTTAGATTGGTTTGGTTTATTTTGTTTTACGGCATATCAATTTCAATGGGTTATTTAATGTTGACAAAATTTTCATTGCTGGTAATTTTTTTTCCAAAAATGCATAGCTGGTAATATATTACAATATATATTAAAATATATATTAAAATATTACAATATATATTAAAATTAAAAGTTTTATTATTTAACATGTGAAATACTGCCACTATTTTAAAAACAGTTTAATAATTAAAATAACAAATACTTATTTAATAAAAATACAATATTGTTTTTTGAATATCATTAAGTTTTTATATGTACAAGAAATGAATTTCCAGTTTGCCTTGCATTTGCAAGAACTATAAACAAATCACAAGGCCAAATGATTCAGAAGTTGGAATTTGACTCCAGAAAGAAATATTTACACATGAACAGTTGTATGTTGCATGCTCAAGAGTAAGATATCCTAAGAATTTAGCCTTCATTGTTAAAAAGGAAAAAAATAAAATGTATGTTTACTATGAAATCCTTTTGTGATTTTGGACAGCTTTGTTATCACTTTTACTATGTCAAGCAAAAGCTCGTTATCACTTCCAAAAATGTTTGTTATATTCAAGAATTCATAGATGCCAGTACTAGTAGTAAGACCTTTCAATAATATCTGTACTAGTAATACTTGTTCAAGTAGTAATCGCCAAAAAGTATAATCAGAAGAGAATTGTAATCCATATAGTAGTAGAGAGAGTGAATGTATAGCAATAGTGGATAAACAAGAGTGAACAGTGATCGTATAGTCATCATGCTACTTTCTATTTATTCACTTCCCTTATGATCACGTGATCTACTTAATAATGGAATCGTCTGTGTTTGCTCACTGGTGATCTAGTTTCAAACCATAGTGTCGGCAAAGATACTTACTTTTATCAAACAAGTCCTATAAAGTTAAATAAAAGAAATTATTAAACAACAAAGTAGGGTTTTTGTCAAAGTATTTTTCTAAACAAATCGGCCTATGTCCAACAGCAAGGCCTCTGATCAGGAGGTTTGAAGGGCGTGGAACCCCCTCTTAATTGCTGGTGTTCCTAGGTCCACCCTGACCAAGGGTGGTAACACCTGTTAGGGTCCCAGCTATGGACAAATAGTTAACACCCAAACTTGTATAAAAATAGGTTTTAATACCAGAAATACTTTGTAATAGGAAAAAAAAAAATTATTACCAGCAATAATTTTTGAAGGAAATATTTGAAAAAAAAATTAAAATACCAGCAATAAAAGAATTATACATTCTTTGAAAAGAAATATTACCAGTGATAAAAATTTTATCAGCATTAAGTAATCGACAGTTTATATATTGTGCAGCTCGTGACAGTCGGGTGTATATACCACTGAACTTTTTTGTTTTTTTTTGGCATTGAGGTGTTGATATGCCTTGAAACAAAAACCAAACCAATATTCAAATTTCATCGATCGGTTTGCAAAATTGAACAAAACATAGAGTTTGTGAATCTCAACAAAAATTTAAGCAATACCTTCAACAATATTAAATACTGTGAGGATTTTAACATGCGTCAACGTGTTGCAAAAGAATTCTAGTAAAAACGAAACAAATCAAAAATGGAAAATATCAGAAAGTGCAACTCTAAGTCAAACGTATGAACATTACACTCAGGTTAAGCGTTTGGACATTGAGAAAATCACGGACCAAAAAAAAAAAAAAAAAATTCAGTGATACAGATACCCAACTGTCAGGAGCTGCACAATATGTCAACTGTAGATGACATATGCCCAGTGAAGAACAACATTGGATTATGGATACAATCTGTGGAAGATGAGGACATGCTTTGTGGCCTCTGGTGAAGTAAACGAGTTTTGAATGTCAAATGTCTTTACTGCTCAGGTATGAAACTGATGTTTTTATGAGTGGGGTGCTTAATATTGGGCACCTTTCATGCTTTGTTCCTGCTGGAAATTGGTAATTATGTCTCTCCACAACTTTCTGTGACTTATGTTGATAAAGCAAGGAAACACAAGTTCCCATATGATCACCAATGTTAAGCAATGTTAAGCCTGTTTAATACCTAGATGGGGGACAGTTTGGGAATATCAGAATCTGTAAGCTTGGATGTGAAGGTAGTGTAATGTATAATGGCTCGGAATTTTAATTGGAGAGTCGAGATCCAATTTCTCTTATGATATTCCTGATTAACTACAAAGACGTCTTTTATATTTATTTACATTCTCTGGAATATAAATGTATAGAAACTACCCTGGACGCAAAGTGAGGTATCAGTTTATATATTGATTATAATATAGAATTGATCCCCCACTTTATATTCATATTATTGTTTGTTTATCAAATTTTGATTAAATATGAATCAACCTCTTCTCCCCCCCATTATGGGTTAATTAGTAAAATTTATATACTTAAATCATTATTATCTCAAAACAAATAATTCTTACAATCTAAAAAAATATTTTACGGCTTTAAATAACCTGCAAAGTGTTGATAACCCATAAAAAAACAAATCAGTCAATCAAAAAAACAACTTTCTACCCCACCGTAGTTGTTAGCAATATTTGTCTTTTTACTACACCACCCACCCCCTATATTCTCTGTTATGCCATTTCCGCAAACAGGAAATGGTGAGTCTTGGGTTTGCCAAATTGAGGACTATGAGCTGCTGGTTTCTTTCTCTGTATGGGAAAGATATATTTCCAAAGGGAAAAAAATGTTTTTTTAAGCTTTTCACCCCAAGCAAGGTGGGAGTGCCACTAGCTTGAAAGGGGTTACAGAGGGGTGGGAAGCAAGAGAAAAGAGGCGACAATGAGGAAAGGATGAAGCAAAGGATGGGGAATAGATCAAGGCATCAGAAGATGTTGATTGACATTGAATTTGAATAGTCAGAAATTATAGCTATCAGGGAAGCAAGTAAGAGGAAGGGAGTTCCACTGTTGGGAAGTGTGGGATATGAAGCTATTGGAGTAGAAGAGGTGGCTACATTTAATTGTTTCAACATTCAAAGTGTAGGACTGAGATGCCAGCCTAGTTGCATGTTTAAATTCATGCAGTTTGGGAACTAGCAAAAATAGCTCAACAGAGAAGTTACCATGAAAGTTTTTGCAGAAAAGATAGAGGTAGGCAATGGCACATCTGTGAGAGAGCGACTGTAAATGAGATGCCAGATCAGGGCCAACCATATTGCATATCCATCTCTAGCACAATGTAGCTCTGCAGTCATCATTTAGAATTACTATTGAGGAATCGATTTTCATGTACTACTTCATACAGCTTACATATTTCTCTTTATAATATTTATTTAAACTAAAGGTGCTTTACATTTTCACTATCTATTTTCTTCAAATATTTTCTTGTTGGTCAATTCACTTAATTATTACCCTCTGAATTCTTCTCAAATCTTTTTTGGTTGCATTTTTAAAGCTAGATTGTTTTTCTGCTTCATATCTTAAGTTTTTTTGGTTATTGTTTTTACTGTGTAACTTTCCACAATTTCTATTTATTTTTTTTTGTCATTCAATAAATTTAGAATATCATGTTTCTATTTTGAAATTATATCTTTACCATTGATGGCAAACTTTTATATATCTGAAAATTTAAAATAATTGTCTCCAGGGGTCATCAATCTTTTAGAGAGAGAGAGAGAGAGACCAGACCAGAAAGCTATGCAGTGTCTCAGAAGACTATAATATCAAATAAACTATAATAAATTGTCTCCGCCACAGACTGCTTCATCCAGAAGGCTGCCTTGCTCTGGAGGTTTAAAGAAAAAAAACAACAAAGTTAATGTTATATTATTTAAACAAGGTTCTTTATTTTACTGCAGAAATTAGAAAATAACAACTAACACAATAAAAAAAATCATTGAACATTCCTTAATATAAATGAAATACAGTGAGAAATGGCAAATTATTAGACGTGACACTTGTTTCTGGAGGAGGCAGATTTAGCCTCAGCCTAAAAAGAAAGCAATCTTATGTGGTGGCTGCTGCGAACAAAACTGAATTTGACTGCCACTTTCATTACTGTATAAGCAGTCTGTCACATTACCCATGTTATATATCTCCACCAAAGGGAGATTATCACTTTCTGTATCCCTATATTGCTAACAAATAACTAATCATGCTTCTCTGATATTGGGATTCAATCTTTAAAATACTTTAAAGACAATTAAAACGTTTTGGCTATTGTATGCACCAGCCTTCTTCAGGTGATTGGAATTTCGAACTGAACCATTTATTTCATCCACCAGGGTAGAGTTCTAGTTCCATGTGCCATGCCTCCAACCATGCTTCAGTTATTTCCCTTCAACTCAAGTCTCTAAGTTTTGGTTCACCATTGCTGTGGTGTGGTATTGAACTCACAACTCTTTCAGTCTAGTCACTGGATCTAACCAATGTATTTACCACGTGGACATGTGAATATGGCAATGAAGATGAGGATAATAGTCCAAATAATGTAAATAATGCAAGTAACCACAATCCTCACCTCAGAGATATAGACAGATATAGACATAAAGGCTGAATGTACAGTGGCCGAAACGTTGTGAATATGGCAATGAAGATGAGGATAAGAGTCTGGTCTGAATAATGTAAATAATGCAAGTAATCATAATACCTCATCTCAGAGATATAGACAGATACATAGACATAGATGTCAGAGCGTATAACAGCCGAAACGTTATGAATATGGCAATGAAGATGAGGATAACAGTCCGAATAATGTAAATAATGCAAGTAACCATAATACCTCACCTCAGAGATATAGACTGATATATAGAGAGATATAGACATAATGGCCAGAGGGTACAACGGCCGAAACGTTGTGAATATGGCAATAAAGATAGGGATAACTGTCTGAATAATGTAAATAATGCAAGTAATCATAATACCTCATCTCAGAGATAGAGACAAATAAAGAAAATTAAAATATTCATGCAAATTTCATATGATTTTTTTTGTAGTTGTTGCATCAAAGTTAAGAAAAATATTTTATAAAAAAAGATTTAAATATTAAAATTAAAGTAAATTGAAAATAACTAAAAAAAATAACTGGTTGTAAATAAAGTGTGTGAAGTAATTCTCTTGCTTGAAGGCCATATTTATCTCTTTTACAGCAATAAAACCCATTTCTATGGATTCTTAAGTTCAACTGGAAAAGCTTGGAACCAAAATTTTTCAAGTCAATGTGACAAGTCCAAGACTTAGTTTCAGTCCTTTGATTTTGATTTTTCATGCCTGTGATTTTTTTTTTTTTTTGTTTTTGTTTTGTTTTGTTTTATATACACAGAAGCAAGAAAAAGAAAGAGCTGATAGTGAAGGAAAGGATAAAGATATTATAAAGGGTAGGTGGAGAGATACAACACCATAAAATGAAAGAGTATTAAGATTCTTGGGTGTTGAAATTGTCACATTTTCATTTCATTGTCTTAGAGAATTCTTCTCTCAGACTTCATTGACAAACTGAAGGAACATTCTTCGATAAAGCCTTTGCTCTTAAACTTTGACATCACTTCAGCATATAAAAGCGTTTTTTTTTTTTTGTGTTTTAGGATTCTAGTCCACATTTGTTTGTCTACCTAGAGTTTAAATCTGAATAAAATAATCTTTAAATAAAAAGTTTAAGATTAAATTTTAGAACTGACACAAATTATTATTAAATTTTCAATGGCAACTTACTGGCATGAAACCATAAAAAAGTGGTTTCACAAAAATGAGAAAAAAAGAGAGCAGATGACAGCATCAGTGTAGAAATTGCTGAACTTGTGCGTTGCATTCTGTGCATTGCTTACGACACAAGTGACTGTAGTAAGCACTGAAAGAAGTTTCTGGAAACTAAAATTAAAAAAAAAAATATCTTCGATCTACAATGAGAGATAAGAGATTATGCAGGTTACGGATAGTTTCCATTGAAAATGAATGTGCTCGATCCCTTGACTTTGACGTCATGAATACATTTGCTCATGCTAAGTCTTGAAAAAAAAAACTCTATATAACATTCACTAATTTTATCCATAGTGTTGAATATGTTAAAATTCTTCAACTATTAGGTTGGCGCAAAAATAATATCGTTTTTTGACGTTAAAAAATGTCAAAAAACGATATTATTTTTGTTAATCAAACACTCCCCTGTGGCCTAATCGGTTAAAGGCACGTCAGGCTATATGATGGTTCCGTATAGGATACAGGTTCGATTCCTGTTGGAGGACAAATATTTTCTATGAAAATTTCTCGGATATTCAGGCTGGTAAATGTTGTTAATACTGTTTATTATAAACAGAGCATTTATTTAAATATTTGTATCTATAAAAAAGAATGTATAAACATAAAAATGTTTTAAAATATATATATGTGTGTGTGTGTGTGTGTGGCGTGAGTGCACAGGGATGAATGAACAGTTCTTTTCAAATGTTAAACTGTCATTTTTCGTTTAAATTTATTTCAATCAAGTCTTGACTTATTCGGTAATTATTTTTACAACTTTTTTTCTTCCTTTTCCTGTGCTAAGTAAAATTTTAATGCTTTATATTTCATTTGCCTGACAAGAAAAAACAGAAGTAAAATAAAAATAGTCATTTTTTTTTTTTTTCTTAATTTTTGTCTTTTAAAAGAATGAAACATTTGATATCAGTGAGAAAAACCTTTTAGCAAGTCACATGACACACCACTAACATACGAACAGAACACATGACACAACCTGCTGACAAGTGAATAGAGCGAATGATATCATTAAAAAATGAATGGGTGATATGACATGCCACTGACGATTGAACTGATCACATGATGCCACTGATGATGGAACTGATCACATGATGCCACGGATGATTGAACTGATCGAATGATGCCACTGATGATTGAACTGATCACATGATGCCACTGATGATTGAACTGATCACATGATGCCACTGACAAATGAACTGATCACATGATGCCACTGATGATTGAACTGATCGCATGATGCCACTGACAAATGAACTGATCTCATGATACCACGGACTGGTGAACTGATCGCATGATGCCACTGGCGAGTGAACTGATCACATGATGCCACGGACAAATGAACTGATTGCATAATGCCACTGACAAATGAACTGATCACATGATGCCATGGATGATTGAACTGATCGAATGATGCCACGGATGATTGAACTGATCACATGATGCCACTGATGAGTGAACTGATCACATGATGCCACTGACGATTGAACTGATCACATGATGCCACGGATGATTGAATTGATCACATGATGCCACTGGCGAGTGAACTGATCACATGATGCCACTGACAAATGAACTGATCACATGATGCCACTGATGAGTGAACTGATCACATGATGCCACTGGCGAGTGAACTGATCACATGATGCCACGGACAAATGAACTGATTGCATAATGCCACTGACAAATGAACTGATCACATGATGCCACGGATGATTGAACTGATCGAATGATGCCACGGATGATTGAACTGATCACATGATGCCACTGATGAGTGAACTGATCACATGATGCCACGGATGATTGAATTGATCACATGATGCCACTGGCGAGTGAACTGATCACATGATGCCACGAACGATTGAACTGATCACATGATGCCACTGACAAATTAACTGATCACATGATGCCACGGACTAGTGAACTGATCACATGATGCCACTGACGATTGAACTGATCACATGATGCCACTGACGATTGAACTGATCACATGATGCCACGGACGATGGAACTGATCACATGATGCCACGGACGATGGAACTGATTGCATAATGCCACTGACAAATGAACTGATCACATGATGCCACGGATGATTGAACTGATCGAATGATGCCACTGACAAATGAACTGATCACATGATGCCACTGACGATTGAACTGATCACATGACGCCACTGATGATTGAACTGATCACATGATGCCACTGATGATTGAACTGATCACATGATGCCACGGATGATTGAACTGATCACATGATGCCACTGACAAATGAACTGATCACATGATGCCACGGATGATTGAACTGATCACATGATGCCACTGACAAATGAACTGATCACATGATGCCACGGACGATGGAACTGATCACATGATGCCACGGACGATGGAACTGATCACATGATGCCACGGACTGGTGAACTGATCACATGATGCCACTGACAAATGAACTGATCACATGATGCCACTGATGATTGAACTGATCGCATGATGCCACTGACAAATGAACTGATCACATGATGCCCCGGACTAGTGAACTGATCGCATTATGCCACTGGCGAGTGAACTGATCACATGATGCCACTGGCGATTGAACTGATCACATGATGCCACGGACGAGTGAACTGATCACATGATGCCACTGACAAATGAACCGATCACATGATGCCACTGACAAATGAACTGATCACATGATGCCACGGACGATTGAACTGATTAAATGATGCCACTGACAAGCAAACGGATCATTTGATATCACTGACATGCAAATGGATCCTGACACACCACTGATAAGCCAATTAATCACATGATTTAATATTCTTCTGTTAATTCTTTGGGCAAGTCTCCCATTTGGTGTGTGTTGTTTAAATTTGTATTTTGATTGACCAAATCTTTGATCTTTCTCAAATATTTGCTTTCATATCTAACATTTATAATGATTTTGTTTTAATCATTTCACCCCAAGCAAGAGAATAACGCCAGTAAGACACTCAGGATTATGAGGAATGGAACAGAATGTCTAACAATTTCACCCCGGCCCCTCAACCTCTGGCATTTTACTCTCGGGGTTGAGGTGTCTACACATTCCTAACCGAACTCAAGGGAGAGGCCATAGGTCCCCTGAACATCCATAGATTATTCTACTAGTCCACTGGTTTAATCCTGCTTCCTGCCCACGTTGTGATTTGTTTGATCCAGAAAGCAGAAGTGATGCCCATCGTTTCACGTTCGACTGAAGATGTAGACACGGCTGGGGAGTCTGTGCTAAGAAATTTAGAATGCAGCAAAAAAAAGATTGATATCTGCAGAAAGCCGGACAAACATCGATTCAATGATTGAATTGGTAATGTCTTTTATATAGCAGAAAAGAATAGTAGAGAAGAGTAACGGGTTACAGAAAAGGAAAGTAAAAAAAACCTCATAAACTGGATTCTAGATAGATAGAGAGAGAGTGTATGTGATTATCTTATTAAATCATCTCAGAACGATATATGACTCTTGCGATGGGGGGGAGATAAAGATTTTTTTTGCAGGGCTGAAAGTTATAGTGACGTTCCTCCTCCCAACACTTGCCCGGGCCAATTCTCTCTTCAAAAATTTTTTTCGTCTGTCTTTTTCAGCATAACTACGCATTTATATAGATAAATCCAGGTGGTTATAACTAACCCTCGTCCCAACTATTTCGCACGTGATTATCATGGGGTTCTGGCTGCTTCAACCAAAATCATGTGAATTCCAAAGTTCCTTCTAGCTTACTCAGCTCTATTTCAATTTTTAATTGATAAAAATGATTTCAACCATTTCCATTGTCTCCTGATGACCCAGGTTCAATGGGTACAACTTCTGCTCTAGATCAGATTTCCCCATCAGTAAACAAAATGCTCTGATTTAATTTCGCTATTCAAATTCACTCCAGTTTCACTAAAATTATACGTGTGTGTTTCCTCAAACTCTCTTTCTCTCACAAATGAAAAGACTTTTGTGAGCATAAAAGACAATAAGAGAACAGGCCTCATGAAGACAGAAGATGGCATTGACATTGCATTTAAACTTTTTAATTTGTATGAGGCAAGAAACTGGAAGAGTTTCACAGGCAAAAAGTGTGAGAAAAGAAACTATTAGAATAAAACATATGGTTATCCCTCGCTATTTCAAAAGTAAAATGGTGAGATGTAGTAGCCAATCTAGTATCACGCTTAAATTACATGGTCAAGGTACCAAGTAGGAAAACTCAGAACAATTGCCATGAAAATATTTATAGAAAGTACAGAGGGTAGCGACATGACAGCAGTGGGAAAGTGACTAATCAAAATGTCATGTTAGGATTAATAACATTTGCTGTAACATAGATAGGGTTACTGAATGAGGAATAACCAAAAGGAAGGTTGGAAATGAAATGATAATCTTTATAACATCAACAAAATACAATACTCACCAGTGGCGGGAAGTAGTGAGGAACTACTTGAACAGTATATTACCCCCACTTAGAATAATGTCCAATGTATTTATGAGGATTGGGACATAACCATTAGTGTTCGTAGGTATGGTACATAACATCATTACAGACACTTTATTTTTATTTTGTCAGGAATCGTGTATATATATAATATATATATATATATATATATATATATATAGATAGATAGATATAGATAAGAAAACAGAGACTTTAATTATCCATTTCGTTTATAATTTTTATTTCATGAACACCGAGATGTTCATCTCATCAGAACAAAATCCTGGCTCTGCAAATGAAGGAAGTACACTGGATGGACACTTTATACTGGTAGTTGGAAGGAAAGGTGAGATAGAGGGGTTGGGTAAAGATGGGGCTGAGAAATTAGTGGCTCTCTCTATCTATCTATCTCTCTCTCTCTCTCTCTATATATATATATATATATATATATATGTAATGAAAAACAAAACACTTTAAGGTACCATTACGATAATTTATTTCACCTAAATCCTTTTTTAAGGATTCAGGATCATCAGTTAAAACTTCCAACAACGAATTGAGAGAAAAAAAAAACAAAAAAAACAAAAAAAAAATTATATATATATATATATATATATATATATATATATATATAATGTAGTTAGCCAGGCAGACTCTTTCGCTGTATCACAGCTCTTCAGTATGGCTATACATACAATTGCTTCAAGCCAGGATTGAAACTCAACTGATTTGACATCAGTCACAGACTCTTACCCCTAGACTATTAGTGCATACTATGGAGAATGAGAATTTTTAATGCATTATATATGTGATATAAGCATTATCAGCTGCCAGAGTGCTCTATTCATTGCAAAGAGCTTAGCATTTTATCAGAAGCAGCTATCAAATACCCTTTCTTCCAAAGTGCTCAACCGACAAATGGGAGTGTAAAGGTGGAGATATGCAAACATTTTACCCCCACTTACAACGTCCAATGTAAACATATTTATGATTGGTTTTGTTTGTTTTAAAGGCATATCAACCTAAATTGGTTATTTAATGCCGACCAGATTTTTATTGCCAGTTGTATTTTTTCCAAAAATGTACTGCTGGTATTAAAACCTATTTTTACATAGTCTTTTAACCCCAGTTTATTTGCCCATTGCTTGTACCCTAATAAATGCTACCATCATGAGTCATGTTGGACCTAGGAACACAAGCAATTAAGATGTCGTTCCATGCTCCCTAAAACTGTCTGATCAGAAGCCTTGCTGCCGGATGTAGTTTTGTCATCATACCCAGGATGTGGATGTAGTTTATCGTCATACCTAAGATGAATGTATTTATGAGGATTGGGACATACCCATTAGTGTTCATAGGTACCATATATATAACTAAAAGATGTACAACAAAGTGGAAAAAGTTTAAGTGTGACGTGTTTTGTCTCTGATGACTTCATCAGACAAGGTTTGTTTACATTGATGTAACTACACATACAAATGAATGAAAGACACTGAGAATTGTAAATTTTGAAAAAGATTTTCTTTTAATGTGCTTACGGTAATAATCTAGCCAATTTCATTTAGATTGTTTTTCTGTTTGTTTCCATCATCTTTCTTATCAAATATCCCACATTGTGGTAACATGATCTGCCAAGAATAGTGAAATATATTTCTAAATTGACATCTCTTTTTAAAATTTTAAAAAATTTTATTTTGTTTTTTTTACTTTTACTTTTCTAAATTTATTTGTTTTATTTATCTGTATTTGTATTAAGGACCATTTTATTAACTAATTTAGAATTAGATTAATTTTGTTCTGCCTGAAACAACAAGCCATATCGGACAATTTGCTGTATAACCCAATTTTAAGGGAAAAATTCTTGGCCAGGTCAGTCTGTTTAGGCTTACTACTACCCATCCATCCTTTCCTTCTTCCTTTTTCATAACTTTCCTCTATCTCATCTGTTTAAAACTGCCTGTCCATCTGTCACTTTTCTCCTTCCCCTCTTTCTCTCGTATCTTCTCTCTTGTTTTCCATTACCCCTGTCAATCTAATATATCAGTCCTGTGTATTGTCTCCATTTAGATTTTAGTCTGAAGTGTTGAATATTTCGATATTCACAAAATAAATTATAACCTAAAATCTTTATTTTATATATATATATATATATATATATTATTCTTATTGATATTATTCTTATTGATATTTTTATTTTTACAAAACAGTGCTCAATGCAAATTTACAGAGCATGAATATCATAAATTAACTGATTTAAAAATATGGTTTTTTCACTACACAGTAATAACCATGTTTCAAAAACAGAAAGCAAAAACTTCAGATTCAATAATATTAAATTAAAAGCATTAGTTCTGTTTCATCTTCAAGTGAATTTTGGAATAACTTATTTTAAAATTTACTGAGTTTTAAAAGCACATACATTGCTGAGTTTTGTTTCCAAGGATACAGAGAAATCCAATCATTTAGACAGGGGCAGTAGCGTGTTCATTTTTATTAACTATTATTGTATCAGTTATGTGTTACGTTTGAAAATTGGTTAAGTTTAGGTAGGGTAGGGGTGCCTTTTTTCAACAAATTATGACATCCTTTCAATGCATGTTATCTGTTTTTTTTATCCATGGCAAAAAGTTTTTTGGCATTTTATTCATTAAATTTGTACTTGTATGCATACAGATTCTTTCTAAAAGATGTGTTTGGATTAGAATACATTGTATTGATCTCCAATTTTAAAATATTATTTTTACTTTTAATTACTAATAGATTATATTTCTTTTTAAAACAAATAAATGTAATAGAATTACTTAAATTATTTAAAAATTATTATTACGTATAAGTATGTATATTACCAGCTATGCTTCTTTTTTTTTTTTTTTTTTTAAATATTATTTAAGGAAAATTTCTGACAATGTCAGCAAAGAATAGCTATTTCATGTCTCTGATTCAGTAAATTCTATAAACCTCGTAATATATAGTTTCTCATGTATGCACAAAGGACATGGGTCATTTAATGACCTACATATTTTAGCTTTTCTTATTAATTTCCATTTTGCTGCAGGTATGACAAACTGGAAATGTTTTGGGGTTTTGTTTCATCCATTAGGGTTTCATCAAACTGGGCTTTGTTGATGTTGCAACATCTACATATGCGCATGAAATGAGAGATGCTGGTAGTTTCAAAATTTTTGAAAGAATATTTTTGAGAGAATTTTTTTTCTCAATCTAGCCTAAATTATCTGTATTCTTTTTCTTCGCATCACCTTTACCCCTGACTATCCCACACTGCGACAATATAAAATGTACCAAGAATGGTGATATATTGTAAGAGCCTGGATGCAAGTTCATTGTGTCTGAACTAGCAATCAAGGCACTTTTAACATATATATCTTATCTTTATGTGCCATGTCCCTTCAGGTCATAGGTGATCATGGCTCTCCACTTCCCCCTATCCCTTGTAGCTCTCAATTTACCACCTCCCCCAGACCACGTTCTGTCATCCACTTGTTTGAGCCTGCCAGGTATATCATGCATTGCTTTCCTTTGTCTTGTTTTCCGCCTGTTCAACCTGTGAGTATCAGATTCTCCAGGCCCTCTTTTCTCATTATGTGTCCCAGAAATTTCAGCTGCCTCTTCCTGATGTTAAGTATAAGCTTCCTCCTTGTTTGCCTCCTCTCCAAAGCCTCATCATTGCTCATGCACTCGGTCCATGATATCCTCAGCATCCTTCTGTAGAACCATACCTCTGTTGCCTCGAGTCTCTTCTTCATCTTTGAGAAGAACATCCAACATTCGCTGCCATAAAGGAGGATAGATATCACGTAGCAGCTCAGTACTTTTTTTCTTTGTTACCAAAGAAATCCTTCTGTCATGCAATACTCTGCTTTTGGAATACATCCTTGGACATCCCAATACATCTTCAGATCTCAATGTCGCACTTACCGTCCTCCGTCAAAACACTTCCCAGATATTTAAACTTCCGCACCTTCTTGATTTTAGTGGCCCTGACCTGTAAATCATATTTTGGGCTCATCTTTTTCTTGATGACCATGCATTCTGTCTTCTTGTAGTTTATGCTTAGTCCTTTCTTCTCTCTCTCCTTTGTTACCTTCTGTAGGAGGTTTTGTAATTTCATTCCTGTGTCTGCTATCAGTATAGTGTCATCTGCTTATCTTATGCTGTTAAGATTTTGGCCACTGATGCTGAATCCCGGTAGGATTTCCAATTCTCTCAGAATCGCCTCGCTGTATAGGTTGTATAAGTCTGGCAAGACGACACATCCTTGCCTTATGCCTCTTTCTGTTTTTGTATATCTGCTGAACTCATTCTCTGCACATGCAGGCCATTTGCTGCCAGTATAGGTTCTTGATTATTCTAATAAGATAAAAAAGAAAATATTTATCAATCTGGCATGTTTCCCTTTTATTAAAGCTTCATCATAGAATGAGATCTGGAGAAAAAGAAAAATGAAATTCTGAAAATTAGCTTTTGTGTTGTTTGATTTTCATTGATTAATCATGTTTCACATGCATTTGAATATTTAAGTCATTCTTTAAGAATCTAATAATGTATGTTTATCTAAAACAAACAGTGTGGACGTAAAAACTTTCCCAAATCATCACACAAAAAAACAATAAACATAATGTCTACTAGACATACACATACACACTTACAAATATTCATTATCATCTTAATCCCACATAGAGAAACTAGAATTATGATACACTTACATAGTAATTGTGAGTTCAATCCCTGGACCAGGCAGTGAGTACTTAGACTTAATGAAAACAGGGTGAATAATAACTGAGCAGTATTTAAAATAAGAACGAGACAAGATAATTTTAGACATGCAATGAGAACAGTCTTCCCTGTAGATTGAATAAAGGGTTCAATTTAGAATCCCTTGATGTCTACCTGGATCAGCATACCTCTGGAGGCTGGAGGACACAACAGCTGCAGTATTGTCATAAGAATGAGAACAATAGTATGAATGTAAATAGTCTAAATACTAAATCGTTAAATTCTTTCATTTTTTTTTTTTAAGTTTTGTTCATAAAAATAATATTTGTTTTTTAGCTTTATTAGTTTGTCTTCCCTTGAGTTTAGTTCAAAATATTATCATTTTATCATTAAAGATAAATTGAGTGCATAGCAAAAGTTCAGTTAGGAAATTTTCTTTTTCTACATGTTATTTAATATTTTTTAGTTTTAATTTATTTAACATTTTATCTTCTAATATATAAAGCTCATATTGTGTGTATCTGTGTATATTTGTTTGAATAACTGGAATTAGTTAAGTTGGTGTAAAGGAAAATTTTAAGCGTCTTTACGAGTATCTTTACAGACCCCCACTACTCTTATAGAATCAGTTTCTATATTCTTACTAGGAATGATAGCAAGACTTGGGATGGCCAAGATATATTCCTTAATTTCACAGAATGATACAGATGTTTCGTTTGCCGACATTTGTTCATCCTTCATCTTGGAAAGTAAATACCTAACAATATTTAATTGTGAAGCCATGTTGTTTAAAGCAGTAGATATTAATCATGTTCTCATTAGAGGCATCTTCACCATACAGTTTTAAGGGTCTGGAGATTTTTGTCTGAATAAAGAACTGATTCTATAACTGTTATAATGCAGGGAAGGTTACTGAGTAGAATAATCACATGAAGGTTGTTAATGAACGATAATACTTAGGACATGAACAACATATATAAGATTTGCCAGCGGCACGTAGAAGTAGTAGTCAACTGCTAGAAGTGAGTCAAGTGAATTCCACACTGAATCTCCAACTGCAGACCAACATACAGTATTTACTACTGTATTTATGGGAATGGGGATATACCAATTATTGTCCATATGTATGCTACAACAGATAGATACATACATACATATATACATACATCGACAGATATATATAGATAGTTATAACTTAGGAGAGGTTACTGAATAGAATAATGACACAAGGTTGGTAATGAATGATAATACTTAGGACAAGAACGATGGTGCGTAAAAGAAGTAGTCAACTTCTAGAAGTGAGTCAAGTGAATTCCACAACGAATCTCCAAATGCAGACCAATATACAGTATTTAGTATTATATTTATGTGAATGGGGACATACCCATTATCGTTCGTAGGTATGCTTCAACAATAACAATTTGGGGAAAACTTGTTACCTGAATAAAAACTGATTCTATAATAGTTTTGGAGAATTTTCTGTCTAAATAAAAAACTGTTTCCGTAAGTGTTGTGGAGACCTGCTCTTTGAAGAAAGAACTGATTCTATGACTGAGTTAGCAGACTGTTAAGTTACTTGTAACTTGCTGCAGATTTGAGGAAACTTTATGATATCTGTAGGAATATCGACCAAATATAATAATATCAGCAAGAAAGAAAGATATCGGGTTATTAGTTTTTGAATACAATTATCACTCTACATGTTGATTAATTACTGAAACCTCTGGCTATGACAGTTGATCAGACATGTAATTACCTACTCATGACCTTCAACAGGTAAGATATCTCTGCTTTTTAGCACCTGAATGGTTGAGAAAGAAAGAAGCAGATAGGGACATCGAGTCTGTCTTTCTTGGGAATTAGGGTACCTGACTGTAACTTGAAATGGTATGCTAAAGAATTGATGACAAAATGAACAGACCACAATTACTTTTGATGTGACTGTCATGCTGATTTTGACACTTTTATTTCATTTAATGGGCACATTCTAGAGATCATCATTCATTGCTTTCAATTAGATAATTGTGGTTGATCTCTCAAGAGAACCTCATCTCCCGCCACCATTTTTTTTTTTTTTTTTTTTTTTTACATTAAAATTCACCTGATACAGACTGTTGGGATTTTAAGACAAGATGGTGTATAAAAGAAGTAGTCAATTGCTAGAAGTGGGGGTCCCTATTCACACAAATACAGTAGTAAATACTGTATGTTGGTCTGCAGTTGGAGATTCATTGTGACGTGTGAGAGGTTTGTGCTCTAACATGTGAGGGGAATGAACAAAAACCACAAAAGCTTGAAAAGAACTGTTCAACAGCTTTTATTTCTGGTTGAAAAAGGAGTGCAAAATAGTAGGAATTTACTGGGGGAGAGCAGGAGGGGGAAAGAGTTGTTTTCTCATTTAACAATGTTCTAGAGTGCAGTAATTGTTTTTGAAGAGAGGGATTTCTCTGCAATTTCCCACAGGATGAACGTGAAATCCTAGTGTGTAACTGCTAGGACAGGCCTCATCTTTTATGGCAAACATTGAGTGCAGTTTCTTTTGTGACGTACAGTGGCATTTAAATAATTAATTATAACTCAAGACTTCAATGTTAAGATAAAACAGTATTTAATTACAACCACAAATAAATACTTTACAAGAATAAAGAAGTATAAGTCAACCATAGATAACGATTTCAATGAATATCTTGTTAGTAGAATGGCTTGGCTTAACAACTGATAAATCCTAAATCAAAACCCAAATCATTGATACACAGTAATTCACGCTAATTCGACTGGATCGTCTCACTTAACAATCACTCAATAATCACTGCAGTCAGTAGCTTGATGATGTAATGGAATAACCTGTCACCCCCTGAGTGATTACACTATAGGTAGTAACTAACTATAAGTATCTGTAAGTCAACGGACTACAGAGTCTAGCTGAAATCTTTTCAGCTATATGTTTGAACTCTCTGCCTTTGGGCAGAGGAACCCCAATGAGGCTATGTCGAAGGGCAGAGTCTCGTTCAGGGAGGTAGACTGTCCCGATCCCATTTATGCAGGTTCTACAGAGAATTTTTGGCCGAGCCTAATGGCTCAGATGTCCCACATTAAACTTAGCCTTGTGCCACATCTACACTCATGGGGTGGGGGCTAGTAAATACCGTAGTAGTAGGGAAACTAATTTGTCAATGTCTCTTGAATATGACCGTTTTCTTTTTTGGTTTATGATGTAATGGAATAACCTGTCACCCCCATGAGTGACTACTCTATATGTAGTAACTACCTATAAGTATCTGTAAGTCAACAGACTACAGAGACTAGCTGGGATTTGTTGAGTACAACTCAGACCTACGTGAGAACTACCGACCTTCCAATAGTAGCACTCACTACTGGATTGACTTGCGACGACCTTGTGCATAACTGTTACCTTTATTCTCATTGTACTGTTTTTTTACAATAAACCTTTACTTATTCTATCCACCTTGTTTTTCAAGTATATATTCCTATTATAAACGGAATATAACACTTGACACTACTGTTTATACACCTGACGGAAAACACATATAAGTCCAGAGTGTCACGCTCTAACCTTGGTGTAGTTACTTATTTCCTTCCTATATGACACCAGTTATTCGAGAGTGTAGTAATTGTTTTTATTGAGAGATATTTCTCCACAAGTTCGCACAGGATGAATATGAAATCCTATTGTGAAACTACTAGAACAGGCCTCATCTTTTACAGCAAGGGTTGAGTGTAGCTTACTTTTGGTATGTGTTTCAAAGTGAGATTTTCTCGGCCGGTTCCTGCGGGAGGAATGAAAAATTTAATGTTAAGTTGCCAAGACACGCCTTGTCTTTTGCAGCAAGGTTTGCATGGAACCCTCTGATAGGTGTCTTGAAGGGAGAAACTGCTGAAAGTGAGAAAAGGAAAAGACAGAGAGCTGGCCGCAGATGTAGAGGCAGCTGAAATAGAATGAAAAAGAGGCTGAATAGGGCTTGGTCAAGGCTTTTAGTACCTCAGGGACTTCCGGTTTTACCCTGCTAATTATTTCTGCTGCTGCTACTGTTGAGTCAAGCAAAGTAAGGAAGACCCCACATACCACAATAGCCAACAGGTGAGATAGGATTTAAAAACCTTGATAGCCACTGAAAATGGTGTATGATAAGAATATGAGAGGTTGTGGTTTCAAGTGAAGATTATGATAAAAATAAATAACACTTGGTCCTGGACTCAGACTTTAAGACTGCAGTGTTCAGAGAAGTAACCAAATGAAAGTATGTTCGACAAAGTAGCCCATCCTGGGTAAGACGATAAACTACGTCCATGTCCTGGGTAAGATGATAAACTACGTCCAACATCAAGGCCTCTGATAAGGAGGTTTTGAGGAGCATGGAACTACCTATTAATTGCTGATGTTCCCAGATCCACCCTGACCTGGGGTAGTAGCACCTGTTAGGGTCCCAGGTATGGGCAAATAGTTAACCCCCAAACTGGTGTCAAAATACTATGAAAGTGTAAAAATAGGTTTTAATACCAGAAATACTTTATAAAAAATTATTACCAGCATTAAATTTTTTAAGGAAAATTTATTACCAGCAATACTTTAAAAAAATATACATATTACCTGGAAAAGATTTTTGAAGGAAAAAACTATTACTAGCAGTACATTCTTGGGAAAAAAATTACCAGCAAGGACACATGACACAATGGATAAAGGCGTTAGTTAGATCCAGTGACAGGACCCAAAGAGTCTGAGTTCAATACATGGTTAAGGCAGTGGAGAAATTGGAGAGGGGAATTAACAGGAGATAACTGATAACTGACATCCATCAAACATGGCACGTGGAACTAGAACAGTCTACCCCAGTGAGTGAAATAAAGGGTTCAGTTCGACATTCCAACTACCCGAAGAAGGCCAGAGCGTACAGCAGCCAAAACGTTGTAATAAATTATGCAACAAAGATGAGGACAATAGTCCGAATAATGTAAATAAAAATGTTGTCAGCATTAAATGACCCATTGAGATGTTGATATGCTGTAAAACAAAATAAACCAAACTAAACCAAACCACAAAGTAATAGTACTTGGTAGGTAAATTCCGAGTGGAATGTCTTGGCTGTGTAAGGAGAATACTTTATAAATATGTAATAAAGATATTTATTTACACCTAAGCCTGAATACAACGGTTAACATAAACACAATGTCCTTTACTATATATAGAGAATGCATCAGTTGGACATATCTATCTGGGGGAGGGAAATAGGGTTTGGTAGCTTGTACCTTTAAAACCCATGGCAACTGGTATCGTGGACATACTCATCTGGTGAGTGAAATAGGGGCTCAGTAGCTTGTACCTTTAAAACACGCATTAGCTGGTACTGTGGACATACACATTTGGTGGAGTGAAATAGGGCTACGTATCTTGTAACTTTAAAACTCTCAGCAACTAGTACCATTGGTGGTGAAGAAAATTTCTGGCATGTTGCTTCAGAGCAGGTCTGGTCACTTCTCTTGGTGGTCAGCTTTTTCTAAATCCACCTGGTTTTATTAACCAACTAGCAGCCATACCTAGCTGGTCAATCAGAAAAAGTGTTCAATTAGAATGGAACAAAAACAGCATCATATTTAGATGTAACAATGTCTATCTTCAGTTACTTTAAAGTACTTTCATTAAAAAAAACATTTTGAATTGATTTCTGTTGAAATCGATTTTTCATTTTTCACAGTTTTTCGCTAAATGCAGTGGTGCAGAAATAAAAATGAGGTATTTTTGAGCTCATGTAAGTAACCTACATACCGAGTTTGAACAAAATTGGAGAAAAAATTAAATTTATCTATTTTTGATCGGCTTTATCAATTATTGATTTTTTTTAAAAATTATTGATTGTTTTTTATGCTAAGAAACTTTCTCTTACATTGTACAATGTACATGCCAAGTTTGGTTAAAATTGATTGGATGGATCTTGAGTGAAAAGGTATCACACCGACAGACACATATGCATCCTTTGTTTTATATATATAAATAAGAGACCACCTAACATCCTGTGTTCAGTCTCTCTCTCTCTCTCTATATATATATATATATATATATATATATATATATAGGAGCAGACGAATTTTACAAATGCAACAATTCTATAAAAGTAAAGAAATACAGTAGAATAGAAAGATAGCTTCATTGAATCTTTTTTTTTAAATTTGTTTTTTACAAACATAGTATAGAATGTATCCCATGGTAGAGAAAAATTAATACACCACACAACTCATTCTACTGTGTTGTTGAAAAGTTTTCAGCCTTAAAACACCAAGTTAATATAAACATGTGTCAACAATGAAAAATTTGAGCAGATGCACTTGCTTTCAAAAGAAATTTATTTCCAGCTAATGGCAACTTCAAAGGAACTGTCAAACTGTCTATCCCATCTCCACCAACCAAAGCAACAGCCAAGTTCATAGAACTCATATCTCAAACTGTTTATGTAAATATATAAAGAGAAAGAGAGAGATTGAACACATAATGTTAGGTGGTTTCTCATTTATATATATAAAACAGAGGATGCGTGTCTGTCTGTCTGTCTGTATGATACCTTTTTCTTTCTATCTTTTAATGCAAATACATAGTGACTTTTATTTGAACTCTAACATCTGAAAAGAGCATTTGTTCCACACTAAACATTTATTTACTTTGTTCAGACTGTTATCCTCATCTTGATTGTCATATTCACAACATTTTGGCCTTTGTATGCTCCGGCCTTCTTTCAGGTGACTGGAATTTTCAAATGAACCCTTTTTATATCCACTAGGCCATGGATAAAGACTTTGGTTAGATCCAGTGACTAAACCCAAAGAGTTGTGAGTTCAATACCAGGCCACAGCAGTGGTGAACCAAAAACTTGGAGAGTTGATGTCAAGGGAAATAGCTGACACATCCGGAAGAGCCATGCCATGTTGGACTAGAGCAATCTATTCCAGTAGATGGAATAAAGGGCTTGATTGGAAATTCCAATCACCTGAAGAAGGCCGAAACGTTGTGAATATGGCAATGAAGATGAGGATAAAAGTCCGAATAATGTAAATAATGCAAGTAATTATAATACCTCATCACAGATATATAGACAGATATATAGAGAGACATAGACATAAAGGCCGGAGCGTATAACGGCCTAAACGTTGTGAATATGGCAATGAAGATGAGGATAACAGTCCAAATAATGTAACTAATGCAAGTAATTATAACACCTCATCACAGATATATAGATAGATATATAGAGAGACATAGACATAAAAGCTGGAGCGTACAAAGGCCGAAACGTTGTGAATATGGCAATGAAGATGAGGATAACAATCCGAATAATGTAAATAATGCAAGTAATCATAATACCTCATCTCAGAGATATAGACAAACTTTTATTTATCTACCAACTTTAAAATTGACCCAACCTAATTTGTTTAATTAAGATAAAATTGTTGTTATTTTTGTTCTGTTTATTCATCTTGTTCTGATTATTGATATAGTAAAGATTTTTGAACAGCCTACCTCAGTAGATTAAATAAATGGATAGATCAACATAGAGGACCTGAGGAAGGACCCAGTGTGCATAAATGGCTGAAACGTTATAAAAGATGAGGACAATAGTCTTAATATAAATAGGTTAAAAAATAATTTATTTCACTTAATCTTTCTCTTAAATCCTTTACTTTTCACTTCTTGATTTTATAAATTGTTTCTTGTATAACTGAAAATAAATATACAATCTTAATTTTCAGAATTCATTGTATTTAAATGAAGAAAATTTTTTTAGTTATTTTTATTTTTTTGTTTTATCTTTTTTTTTTTTTCTTTTTTTTTTTTGTCATTCCTGGCATGAATCCAAAAGTTGCGAAAAGAGCTCACCTTACCGACTTGGAAACAAACTTTCTCTTTTTTTTTTTTTTCTTTTCTTTTTTAAATGTACAAATAAATTCCCAATAAAAAGAAAATTTCCTATCAAGAGTTTGATGTCAAATATTTTCTAAAAAATTTAATTTACCTTCTCAGTAACTTAAAATCCTGGATCCTCTCTTTTTTTTTTTTTTACATTTCAATTTTTACTATTTTTTTCAGTCATGATTTTTGTTCCCTGTTTTTTTTTTTTTATTGCAAGAAGATTCTGACTTAGATTTTGACTGGTAGATAATAAAAAAAACAACAGATTTGTCATGACATAATAGAAAAACAGGAATATTAGCTATGAGTTGAAATATCTAATGTTTTACATCATCATTGTAATACACGGATATAATCATGGATACTAAATTCACATGAGAGTCTGCAAAAAAAGTTATTGCGTTATCATTGCAAAATTTTGTGCCTGATTAGAAAAAAAATGAATAGTCAAGTACATAGTTTCTATTGTTTATAACAACTGACTCCGATCGTTCTAAAGACTTGTTGATACCATTTTTGTGAGCATCCTACCCCCGTACATTAAATAAAAGGATCAGTTCTGTATTTCCTGTAGGTTACCTGGATCAATATGGACCTGAGGAAGAGCAGTGGGCATTAAATGGCTGAAATGTTATAGAAATAACAAAGATGAGGACAATCGTCTTAATGTAAATAGGGTAAAGAAGTATTTATTTCTCTTAATCTTTTGTCTTTCACTTCTTTATAAATTGTTTCTTGTATAACTGAAAATAAATATACGATCTTAATTTTCGGAATTCATCATATTTAAATGAAGAAAATTCTTTTAGTTATTCTATTTTTTTTTTTTTTTCTCATTCCTGGCATGAATCCAAGAGATGGTGCAAAAATAATGTCGTTTTCTCACATATGTTACTATGTGAGAAAACGACATTATTTTTGCACCAACCTAATAGATTTCTCCTTACCAACTTGGAGACAAACTTTCTTCTTTCTCTTTTCTTTTTTAAATATACAAATAAATTCCCAATAAAAAAAAAAGAATTTCCTATCAAGAGTTCGATCTCAAATATTTTCTAAAAATTTAATTTAAATTCTCAGTGACTGAAAATCCTGGATCCGCTCTTTTTTTACATTTCAATTTTTACTATTTTCTTCAGTCGTGATTTTTGTTTTTTATTTGGTTCTTTTATTCATCCATTTGGATTTTTTTTTTTTTTTTTCATACATTCAGAAATTTCTCTTGAATTCGTATTTTTTTTCTATTCTTGCTTTTAACCCTTTGAATTTTTCTGTCCCGCTTTCCATTAAACCCTTCAGAGTACTTTTTCTTATTTATTTTATTTTTACATTCAATCCATCAGATTTTTTTCCCATTCTTGCATTTTTAGCACTTTGGATTTTTTTGTTCACCTTGCATTAAAGACTTCTGATTTTGTTTTTCTTTTTTTGCATTTAACCACTTGGATATTTTTCGCCTTCTTGCATCAGACCATTTTAGTTTTAATGACCGTTCTTGTATTAGACACTTTAAATTTTATTTCCTTTTTTATGTTTGGGCCTTCACATTTTTTCCTCTTCAACACCTTGGATTCATTTTTATTTTTTCCCTTGCATTTGACCATTTGGATTCTATCTTCCCCTTGCATTCAAAGCTTTGGTTTCTTTTTCTCTTGAATTTGAGATCTTGGATTATTTTTCCACTTGCATCTGAGACTTTACATTTTTTTTCCCTCACATTTGACCCTTTGGAATCATTTTTCCCTTGAATTCGACCTGTTGGATCAACTTTTCGCTTGCATTCAATACTTTGGATTTTTTCTCCTCTTGCATTCAAGACTTTGCATTTGAGTCCTCGCATTCTTTTTTACCCATACATTCAGGGATTTGGATTGTTTTTCCCTTGCATTTCACCCTTTGGATTATATTTTCACTTACATTCAAGTTTGGAATCCTTGTTTCCCTTGCATTCAAGGCTTTGGTTATGTTTTTTCTCCTCCATTAGACACAATGGTTTCTTTTTTCCCTTGTAGTTGATCATCTGGATTCTTTTTTTCTCTTACAGCCGAGCCTATCAATTAATTTTTCCCTTGACTTTGAACATCTGGAATCCTTTTTCCCTTGAATTTGAGCCCTTCGATTCTTTTTATCCTTGTATTCAAGGACATAGATACATTTTTCCCTTCCATTCAAGGTTTTAGATTCTTTTCTTTCCTTGCATTCAACCCAATGGATTCTTCTTGTCCTAGCATTCAACCATTTGGAAATTTTTTTCCCTTGCATTCGGGTCATGAGATTCTTTTTTCTCTTACATTTGAGGCTTTGGATATTTTTTCTCTTGCATTTGAGGCTTTGGATATTTTTCCTCTTACATTTGAGGCTTTGGATATTTTTTCTCTTACATTTGAGGCTTTGGATATTTTTTCTCTTACATTTGAGGCTTTGGATATTTTTTCTCTTGCATTTGAGGCTTTGGATATTTTTTCTTTTGCATTTGAGACTTTGGATATTTTTTCTTTTGTATTTGAGGCTTTGGATATTTTTTCTCCTGCATTTGAGGCTTTAGATATTTTTCTCTTACATTTGAGGCTTTGGATATTTTTTCTCTTACATTTGAGGCTTTGGATATTTTTTTCTCTTACATTTGAGGCTTTGGATATTTTTTTTCTCTTACATTTGAGGCTTTGGATATTTTTTCTTTTGCATTTGAGGCTTTGGATATTTTTTCTCTTACATTTGAGGCTTTGGATATTTTTTCTCCTGCATTTGAGGCTTTGGATATTTTTTCTCTTGAATTTGAGGCTTTGGATATTTTTTCTCTTACATTTGAGGCTTTGGATATTTTTTCTCTTGCATTTGAGGCTTTGGATATTTTTTCTCCTGCATTTGAGGCTTTGGATATTTTTTCTCTTACATTTGAGTCCTTGCATTCTTTTTTGCTTTTACACTTGAGGCTTTGGATTCTTTTTTCCCCTTGCATTCAACCCTCTGGTTTGTTTTTCCTTAGCACTCAACTCTTTGGATTCTTCTTCCCCTTGTGTACAACCCTTTCGATTTTTCTCCCCTTCTTGCATTAAACACTTTGAATTTTTTTCCTTTTTTGCCTTTGACCTTTCAGATTTTTTTTTCTTTGTATTCGACCCTTTGTATTTTATTTTTCCCTTCTCTCATTTCTATCTACTGAATTTACTTTATTTTCATTCTTGCCTTGATATATTTAATTTCATCTTCCACTTGTTTTGTATGGAACTCTTTACCGAAATGAGATCTTCTTTCATTGTTGTCTGCTTTGAAGTCAGCATTGAATGATTTCAACTAAACAATTTCATTTGTTTTTTGTTTCCATTGATTTCTCCTCGTAGACTTTGTTGTTGTTTGATAAAATAAAAGATGATTGATCAAAGGCCAATTTTAAATGAGTTTATACATTTCCTGGTGCAAGCAACAAATTGGATATCTAGTTGGCAATTTTACTGACTTTTTCCCAAATCCCACCATCAAAAATACCCACCCACCCTTGATTCACTTAACATAAATTTGATCAAAGACAATTTTTAAGTTTATGCATTGGCATAAACAGAAAAAGACTTTCTTACTTTTTGACCCATGTATATTTCAACATACCTAAACTTTGAACCTAAGTGTGCACACTTGCATTGTGATCGAGTTGTGTATTTCCTGTTGGTACAAGTGGTCATTGTGTAATCCTGTTTAAGATAAAATGAAATGTTTCTGTGCAGAATGTAGATTCATCGAGCAGGGTTCAAGTTCTGGCCTATTCAGTTGTGTTTAATTTTGCAATGATACTCTTTAGAAAGGTATGAATCTATCCCCACCAAGATAGGGGTTAAATAGTAGGGTAGACTTGGATTTCTAGATTTATGTGCCAACCAATCCAGAACTGATCTGAATTCGAACCTGGCAAAGAAAATAGGAAACTATTCCACTCCTCTATGTGTCTTGTCCATTCAGAAAATTGGCAATCATAATTTCCCAAAACTTCTTATCCCTTTTCCTAATTTTGCTATGCCTCACTGCATTCTGCTATTTATTCACACAAGCCCATCAGGCAGGTGGCTTGCTACTTTCCCCTTATCTATACATGTCTTATATATGAGAGAGAGAGTGGCAGACTGTGTTGAAAATAGCTACAGGGAAAACTTGTAAAAGGGCCCAATCAAAAAGACCCACTTAATCCCAAAACTCTTCATCAAACAAGGAACTGAAGATATCTATTATCTACTGAAAGAATTTATAACATCAAAGAAGACTTATTTAAATCTTCCCACCATCTATACAATATTCTTCTTTCTTTCTTTTTTTAGTTTTTACTTTTTGCAATTATTTCTAAAGTTATAGACCATCACCTTTTAGATCCACCAGGAAATTTCCTGGCATCCTAGTAGGCCAGTCCAATACTGCCTGTGAGGGTTAGGTTGTACAAGTCCTCTTTTCTCGTTGTGTGTTCAAGGAATCTCAGCTATCTCTTCTTGATTCTGAGCCGTCCTGGGTAGCATGATAACCTACATCCGCATTTGGGGTAAGATGATAAACTACGTCCAACAGCAAAGCCTCTGATCAGGAGGTTTTGAGGAACGTGGAACAACCTTTTAATTGCTGGTGTTCCCAGGTCCACCCTGACCTGGGGTGGTAGCACCTGTTAGGGTCTGAGCTATGGGCAAATAGTTAACCCCAAAACTAAGGTAAAAAGCATTATGAAAGTGTAAAAATAAATTTTAATACCAGAATTACTTTGTAAAAATTATTACCAGAAATAAATTTTTGAAGAAAAAGAACTATTACCAGCAATATATTTTTGAAAAAAAAATTACCAGCAATAAGTTTTTGAAAAAAAATATTTCCAGCAATATGTTTTTGAAAAAAAAAAATATTACCAGCAATACATTTTTTAATATAATATTACCAGCTATACTTTTTGAGGAAAAAAATATTACTAGAAATAGATCTTTGACAAAACAAAATATTACCAGGAAAAAAATAAATTGTCGCTATTAAATAACCCATTGAGGTTGATATGCCGTAAGACAAACCAAACTATCCTAATTCTGAGAATTAGTCTTTTCATTGTTTTCTCTTGAAGACTTCCCCATTATGTCTCCCAATTATGACAATTCCCAAATGATCTACAATCTGTGGACAGCTATGATCACTTATATCTTGAAGGTAGATGACATTAAAAATGTTGACTAATCACTTCTTTTTACTTTCCGATGAAGTTATAGCAATCCCGATAATAAACAAGCTCTGATTGCCTATGCCCTGAAAAGAGATGGCATTAAAATTTGAGGCACTAGGCCTTTCCCACTTGTAAAACCAATGCAACACAATCTTCCAGCCTGCATTCTCTGAAATGTATCCTTGGCATGATTAATATTGGTAAGCTTTTGAAACATAGCTACATCCCTAACACTATTTTCTCTCTCTCAGGATTTGGTTGATCATGGCTCTCCACAAGTTCCTTTTTGTCCTTATTCTGTCATTCATTCACTAACTTAAGTAGGCAATGCATTATTTCTCTCTCACTTCTTTTAACTTCAGTTTGTCCTGTGAGTGTTAAATTTTCAGGGCCCTCTATCCTTGTGTGTCCGAAGTAAATCTGGAAGTACAAGTTTAATACTTACTGACCGCATCTCGCATTTTATATCTAGTAGAATCTTATTGAGGCACAATGGGATAACAGACAGTAGATCGGATTGAGTAACTGAAGAGCTGAGTTCGAATTCCATTTGTATCCATTACATTCATTTACGTGCTCATACCCTTGGAAAGGGTATGAATCCTCTTCTTCTCCCACCAGGTATGGGTAAATAGCAGGACAGATTGGGTTCTATAGCCTTGGCTGGCAACCAGTCTCTGTATTCAAAACCAGCCTGGAGAGGTTTGGGTTCCATCAGGCTACCTTGTCCAAGAAACACCATTTACTGCATTACAATACAAATGATGGAATTCGTGATCGAGATGATGTGAGAATTTTACATCAATGTATTTACGGATGCTGCCAAAAATTCCTGAATTATTTAAGCACTTACTATTATGAGATTTTCAAATATGTTTCTTTAAATATATTTTTCCAATTTTTTTCTTTTATATGCAATATTTTGTCAGGAAATGTGCAATCATGGCTCTCCACAACTTCCTGTCTTTTATTTGCTGTAACTTTTGGCTGTTTATCGTCCCTTTTTTGAACAAGTTTTGCCATCTACCACATTTTCCAGCTTAAAAGACACTTTTTTCCTAAAAATATTCCCTGAAAAATACATGTGAATCTTCCATTATAAGTCAATGCCCAGGTTCAAATAAGATTGAACAGTTACTTAATTGGCTTAACTGATTGGAACGTGAATTTGTATGTTGAGTCATTACACTATAATGTCAACTAAGGGAGCTGATTGGAAATTGTTAGAAATTTAAAATGGCATTTGTTATATGCATTTAAATACATTGCTGCTATATTCATAATAAAATTTGTTGGTTGGTTGATTTTGATACAGAATATCTGGAAATTTTAAAGTTTTTGTTTATTACTTTCATCATGTCGTAGGATAGAAGAATATATCATTTTATATATCAAGAAACAGTATTGAGAAAATAGTATGAAAAATTGGAAAGTTTTTTGTGGCACATTTCATCCATTATGATTTCATCAGACTGGGCTTAGTTGATGATGCCATGTGTACATATGCACACGGAATGAGAGATGCTGGTAGTTTCAAAATTTTTGAAAGAATATTTTTGTATATTATATATTATATTTGAGCAACCATCCTTCTTTCATACAGTTTCATTAAATATGATGTATATGGAATATCTTGTGATATAGTGTGATATATTGGTGTTGTCAACAAGTATTTTGCTGTATTGTGAAGGTAGACGAGAACGTGTTTTTAGACATTGTGCAATAGAACTTATATCTGACAAATGAAGTGTAAAACATCTTGATCATTTTGTAGTTCTCAAACCAACATATGTACCATATTTTCCAGCTTTCAAGGTGCACTTCTTTCCTAAAAAAATACTCTGAAAAATATGTGTGCATCTTCCAAGACGAATGTAAGGCAATGTCCAGGCTCAAGTAAGCTTGGACGGTTGCCTCATTGGCTTGACTGATTGGGACGGGAATTTGTATGTTGAGTCATTACACTATAATGTTACCTATCTGAGTCAGCCTTTTATATGATGTAACCTCAGTATTTAGCTGTTACAAGTATTTCCAAGACTGTAAACCTTCCTGGAGCCGAGTCACAAGCTTAAACATGCTCTGTTTACTAGCAGTGGCAGGAGCCTCTCTGCTTTGACTAGTATGTCATTGCCATACAAATGAAATCGGGTGAGTGATTAATGTAATGTAAACAATATGTGGTGAATGTGTTGTTGCATGAGAATTACTTTTTTTCCTTAGAAATTTCTTTTCAGTATTAGAGTCCATCTTCCAAGCTGCAGCATCTTGTAAGGCAGAAAATACAGTATTCACCCAATACTACACTTGCCTTCAATATGCCTTGTGAGTGTTTAATTTTCCAAACTTACTTTCTTTATTATGCATTCCAGAAACTAAAGCTGAATGTTTATTTACATGATTAACTAGATGTTATTCTATCATTTTTTATATATTTTTTACATATGTATGCTAGCTCCGAGAAGGGTCATTGAGGCACATCTTCCAAAAGTAAATCGGTTGACCATTTTTCTTCTGGTTTTTACAGCTTATCAATCATTTACAGGTTATTTAAAGCCAGAAAATATTTTTAGGTTGTAAGAAATTTTTTGAGATAATAATAGTTTAGTGATGGAATTTTTATCAATTAACCCATATCTGGGGGATGATATGTGGATTCATAACTTTCCCAAGGATATTTGCACATAAGTGAAATTAAAGAAACCAACAGGAATTGGAACTCAACTCTCCAATTTACAATTCTGAGCCATTATCTATTATACCACCTACACATCCAACCATACATCACCTAGTATTCCAAAGTGGTTACCCATCTAGGTATTAACCAGGCTCAATGTTACTTAACTTTGGTTGATCATACAGAAACCAGTGTTTCAACATGAAGCAGCTGTAAGCCCTGTTTGTTATTTGTGTATAAGGTTGTCATATAGGAAGAAAATGAGTAACTACCGACACTGAGGTTCAAGTGTGACACTCTGGACTTATGAATATATGTTTTCCACCAGGTGTATAAATAGTGGTGTCAAGCTACTGACTGCAGTGACTATTGAGTGGAACTATCCAGTTGAATTAGTGTGAATTACTGTGTATCAAGGATTTGGAGTTTGATTTAGGATTTACCAGACGTTAAGCCAAGCCACACTGTTAACAAGGTATTCACTGAAATGGTTAATTATCTTTGGTTGACTTTTACGTCTTTGTTCTTGTTAAATATTTGTTTGTAGTTGCAATTAAATACTGTTTTATCATAACATTAAAATCTTGAGATATACTTAATTATTTAAAAGCCACTGTACATCACAAAAAAATAGTGTATTTTACTATCAAGACCCTCTGATAGAGCAATGATAGGAACAAATATAATGACTCCACTATCTCTTGATACTGTGCTCTTTAATTGTAAAGACCGCTCGCCTAAAAAGCATTATCTTTCAGAAATACACTGGTCAACACTTTTCTTTCTAAAACACAATCTTCTTTACTGTTTATAGAATGTTTGATCAAACCCATAAACACAAAATGTTTTGTTTTAATTATTTTAGTTAATATCTGTCTATCTCTCTGAGGTGAAGTATTATGATTCCTTGCATTATTTGCACCATTATCCTCATCTTCATTGCCATATTCACAATGCTTCGACCATTGTACACTCCAACCTTCTTCAGGTCATTGGGATTTCGAATCAAACCCTTTATTTTGGCCACTAGGGTAGATTGTTCTAGTTCCACATACCATGCTTCTTCCGGATGTCATTTGAACTTGAACTCACTTCTCCAAGTTTTGGTTCACCACTGCGGTGGCCTGGTATTGAACTCACAACTAGTAACTTGGAGAGTTGAGTTTAAAGGAAAATATCTGGAAGTGGCATGGCTCTTTAATTGCAAAGACTGCTTGCCTAAAAAGCATTATCTTTCAGAAATACATTGATCAGCACTTTTCCTTTTAAAACACAATCTTTGTTATTGTTTATAGAATGTTTGATCAAACCCACAAACACAAAATGTTTTCTTTTAATTATTTTTGGTACTATTTGTATAAATCTCTGAGATGAGGTATTATGATTACTTGCATATTTTGAATTATTCGGGCTGTTATCCTCATCTTCATTGCCATATTTACAGTGACACATGGCCCAGTGGATAAAGACATTGGTTTGATCCAGTGACTAGACCTAAAGAATTGTCAGTTCAATACCAGGCCATAGCAGTGGTGAACCAAAAACTTGAACAGTTGAGTTAAAGCAAAATAGCTGAGACATCCGGAAGAGGCATGGCACGTGGAACTAGAACAATCTACCCCCAGTGGATGGAATAAAGGGTTCAGTTCAAAATTCCAACTACTTGAAGAAGGCCAGAGTGTACAACAGCCAAAACGTTGCAAATATGACAATGAAGAAAAGGATAATGGTCCGAATAATGCAAGTATTTTTTGTGCAGTCAATGAACACTCATTTGACACTTTGTGATGTCAACAAATATTCATTGTCACTTTTGTAATGCTCGTTGCAGTAGAGACTTTGTAATAACAGATACAACTATAGTACACCATTGAACAATACTGGTGTCAGAGACCTTCCAATAACATTCGCACTAATAGTACTTGTTCAGTATTATACTTGCTTAAATAGTAATCACTGTATAGTGATCTGAATAGAAAAATAGTATAGTGAATACAGTAGAGAATAGAATTCCGTATAGTAATAGGGGATTGAGTAGGAATAACAATCAATCAGACATCACGCAACTTCCTACATATATGTGTTTTCTCTATGGTCATGTGGTCTACTTTAATTCAATAATGGGATCGCCTGTGTTTGCTCACTGGCGATCTATGTTCAAATTCAAGTGTTGGCAGTGACACTTTATTCCTATAGAACAATATTTTAGTTAACTTCTCTTGCTTTCATACAAAAAGACACATATCAAAATCTCATTAATAATACTGTTTAATAGTATCCAAAGGCATTCCAATTAAAAATCAGACCAAGTTGAAGAAATATGAAAAACTGTGGATTGTTTGGTTTATTTTGTTTTACAGTATATAAACCTCAATGGGTTATTTAATGCCGATAACATTTTTAGGATAGATTCGTATGAATAGAATATGTATTCTTTGGTTTAGATTGGTTTGGTTTATTTTGTTTTACGGCATATCAACCTCAATGGGTGATTTAATGTCGACAACATTTTTAGGATATATTCGTATGAATAGAGTATGTATTCTTTGGTTTAGATTGATTTGGTTTATTTTGTTTTACGTCATATCAACCTCAATGGGTTATTTAATGTCGACAACATTTTTAGGATAGATTCGTATGAATAGAGTATGTATTCTTTGGTTTAGATTGATTTGGTTTATTTAGTTTTACGGCATATCAACCTCAATGGGTTATTTAGTGCTACAAAAAATTTTATTGCTTATAATATTTTGTTTTGTCAAAAATCTGTTTCTGGTAATATATTTCCTTCAAAATTGTATTGATGGTAATAATTTTTTTCATAAAAGTATTACTGGTAATAGTTTACTATTTGCCCATAGCTGGGACCCTAACAGGTGCTACCACCCCAGGTCAGAGTAGACCTGGGAATACCAGCAATTAAAAAGTGGTTCCACGCTCCTCAAAACCTCCTGATCAGAAGCCTTGCTGCTGGACATAAATTAACGTCTTACCCAGGATGACATGTGCATTGTAGATAAAACATTGTCTTAAAGAAGAATTATTACCCTAACACACACACACACACACACACACACACACACACACACACACACACACACAGGTAAGTGTGTCTAATATATTTATAATACGAGGGCATGCTGAAAAGTTCTAATTCTCAATTAATTGGAAGATGAAGGAAAATTCAGAGATTTGGTCATTTATCAAATGTTAGAGAAGTGGTGAGGGCAGAGAAATGATAAACATTATTTTACATAGGAGAACCTAATCACAAGTCCAATAAGATGTTAGGTCATGGGGCCACCCCATGTACTGCAGCTACAATGGGTGCATGTGCAGGGCAAGATAGATTGATGCAATCTCTGTAGCTATAGGCTAATTGTAAATTCAGTTTTCCTTTTTCTAGATTGGGTGTTATGCAGGTTAGAGAGCTTAGTCTACTCTGCCGTTTAACCTTTTCCAAGATGTTAATACCATGTACTCCCATTTTCTTTTCTCAATCTGCCATTTCAACCCCCATTTCCTGGTATATTTTCTATTCACTTTTTTTTTGTCTCTTTTCTCTCCATGATTCTTATTGTCTCTTTCCTCTCCATGATTCTTATTGTCTCTTTTCTCTCCATCTTTCTTATTGTCTCTTTTCTCTCCATGTTTCTTATTCTCTCTTTTCCCTCCATGTTTCTTATTGTCTGTTTTCTTTTGGTATTTCTTATTGTCTCTTTTCTCTCGTGTTTCTTACTGTTTCTTTTCTCTCCATTTTTCTTATAGACTCTTTTCTCTCCATTTTTCTTATTGACACTTTTCTCTCCATGTTTCTAATTGTCCCATTTCACTCTGTGTTTCTTATTGTCTCTTTCCTTTCCATGTTTCTTATTGACTCTTTTCTCTCTGTGTTTCTTATTGTCTCTTTTCTCACCATTTTTCTTATTGTCTCTTTTCTCTTCGTTTTTCTTATTGTCTCGTTTCTCTCCGTGTTTTTTATTGTCTCTTTCCTCTCCATGTTTCTTATTGTCTCTTTTCTGTAAATGTTACTTATTGACTCTTTCCTCACTGTGTTTCGAAACGTCTCTTTTCTGTAAATGTTACCTACTGTCTCTTTTCGCTGCATGTTTCTTATTGACTGTTTTCTTTCTGTGTTTCATATTGTCTCTTATCTCTATGTGTTTCTTATTGTCTCTTTTCTGTAAATATTACTTATTGTCTGTTTTCTCTCCATGTTTCTTATTGACTCTTTTCTCTCCATATTTCTTATTGTCTCTTTCCTCTGCATGATTCTTAGTGTCTCTTTTCTCTCCATGTTTCTTATTGTCACTTTCCTCTCCATGTTTCTTATTGTCACTTTCCTCTCTATGATTCTTATTGTCACTTTCCTCTCCATGATTCTTATTGTCACTTTCCTCTCCATGTTTCTTATTGTCACTTTCCTCTCCATGTTTCTTATTGTCTCTTTCCTCTCCATCTTTCTTATTGTCTCTTTTCTCTCCATCTTTCTTATTCTCTCTTTTCTCTCCATGTTACTTATTGTCCATTTTCTCTCTATTTTTCTTATTGACTCATTTCTCTCAATTTTTCTTTTTATCTCTTTTCTCTCCATGTTTCTTTTTATCTCTTTTCTCTCCATGTTTCTTTTTGTCTCTTTTCTCTCCATGTTTCTTTTCGTCTCTTTTCTCTCCATGTTTTTTATTGTCTCTTTTCTCTCTGTGTTTCTTATTGACTCTTTTCTCACCGTTTTTCTTATTGTCCCTTTTCTCTCCGTGTTTCTTATTATCTCTTTCCTTTCCTTGTTTCTTATTGTCTATTTTCTCTCCGCTTTTCTTATTGTCTCTTTTCTCTCCGTTTTTCTTATTGTCTCTTTCCTCTCCATGTTCCTTATTGTCTTTTTCCACTACATGTTTCTTTTTGTCTCTTTTCTCTCCATTTTTTCTTATTGCCCCTTTCCTCTCCATGTTACTTATTGTCTCTTTTCTCTCTGTGTTTCTTATTGTCTCTTTTCTGTAAATGTTACTTATTGTCTGTTCTCTCTCCATGTTTCTTATAGACTCTTTTCTCTCCATGTTACTTATTCTCTCTTTCCTCTCCATGTTTCTTATTGTCTCTTTTCTTTTGGTATTTCTTATTTTCTCTTTTCTCTCGTGTTTCATATTGTCTCTTTTCTCTCTGTGTTTCATATTGTCTCTTTTCTCTCTGTGTTTCTTATTGACTCTTTTCTCTCTGTTTTTCTTTTTGACTCTTTTCTCTCTATTTTTCTTATTGACTCTTTTCTCTCCATTTTTCTTATTGACACTTTTCACTCCATGTTTCTTATTGTCCCATTTCTCTCCTTGTTTCTTATTGTCTCTTTCCTTTCCATGTTTCTTATTGTCTCTTTTCTCTCTGTTTTTCTTATTGTTTCTTTTCTCTCTGTGTTTCTTATTGTCTCTTTTCTCTCTGTTTTTCTTATTGTCTCTTTTCTCTCTGTGTTTCTTATTGTCTCTTTTCGCTCCATTTTTCTTATTGACTCTTTTCTCTCCATTTTTCTTATTGTCCCATTTCTCTCCTTGTGTCTTATTGTCTCTTTCCTTTCCATGTTTCTTATTGTCTCTTTTCTCTCTGTTTTTCTTATTGTCTCTTTTCTCTCTGTGTTTCTTATTGTCTCTTTTCGCTCCATTTTTCTTATTGTCTCTTTTCTCTCCATTTTTCTTATTGTCTCTTTTCTCTATATTTTTCTTATTGTCTCTTTTCTCTCCATGTTTGTTATTGTCTCTTTTCTGTAAATGTTACTTATTTTCTCTTTTTGCTCCATCTTTCTTATTGTCTCTTTTCTCTCTGTGTTTCTTATTGTCTCTTTTCTCTCCATTTTTCTTATTAACTCTTTTCTCTCCATGTTTCTTATTGACTCTTTTCTCTCTGTCTTTCTAAATGTCTCTTTTCTGTAAATGTTACCTACTGTCTCTTTTCGCTGCATGTTTCTTATTGTCTGTTTTCTCTCTGTGTTTCATATTGTCTCTATTCTCTCTGTGTTTCTTATTGTCTTTTTTCTCTCTATTTTTCTTATTGACTCTTTTCTCTCTATTTTTTTTATTGACTCGTTTCTCTCCATTTTTCTAATTGACTCTTTTCTCTCTATTTTTCTTATTGACTCATTTCTCTCCATGTTTCTTTTTGTCTCTTTTCTCTCCATGTTTCTTATAGTCTCTTTTCTGTAAATGTTACTTATTGTCTCTTTTCGCTCCATCTTTCTTATTGTCTCTTTTCTCTATGTGTTTCTTATTGTTTCTTTTCTCTCCATTTTTCTTATTGTCTCTTTTCTCTCCATTTTTCTTATTGACTCTTTTCTGTAAATGTTACTTATTGTCTCATTTCTGTAAATGTTACTTATTGTCTCTTTTCTCTCTGTGTTTCTTATTGACTCTTTCCTTTCCATGTTTCTTATTGACTCTTTTCTCTCTGTGTTTCTTATTGACTCTTTTCTGTAAATGTTACTTATTGTCTCTTTTCACTCCATGTTTCTTATTGTCACTTTTCTCTCCATGCTTCTTATTGACTCTTTTCTCTCCATGTTTCTTATTGACTCTTTTCTCTCCATGTTTCTTATTGACTCTTTTCTCTCCATGTTTCTTATTGTCCCTTTTCTCTCCGTGTTTCTTATTGTCTCTTTCCTTTCCTTGTTTCGTATTATCTCTTTTCTCTCCATGTTTCTTGTTGTCTCTTTCCTCTCCATGTTTCTTTCTATTTTCTTCCCTTTTTTTCTCTTTTACCTCATTTTTTTTGTTATTGTCTCTTTTTTCTCTTTTTTACTTATTGTCTATGCTCTTTCTCTTTTTTTTTGTTATTGTTTTATTTTCTCCCCTTTTTTCTTAGTGATTATTTTCTCTTATTTTTTTCTCTATCGTCTCTTTTTTCTTATTGTTTCTTTTCTCTACTCTCTTATTTTCTTTTCTCTCCAATTTTATTCCTGTTTCTTTTCACTCTTTTTTCTTATCTCTTTTCTATCCATTTCTGTTATTGTTTCTTTTCTCTCTATTTTTATTAGTGTTTCTTTTCATTCCTTTTTTCTTATTGTGTCTTTTCTCTCCTTTTTTTTTTTGTATTATCTCTTTTCTCTCCTTTTTTCTTCTTATTTCTTCTTATTTCTTAGTTTATCTATTTTTCTTATTGATCCCTTTTACTCCTCTTTTGTTATTCTCTCTTTTTCTCTACCTTTTTGATATTCTCTTTCTTTTTCATTATTTTTCTTTTCTCTCTTTTTCATTTTATCTCTTTTCTCTCCTTTTTTGTTCTCATCTTTTTTCTCTTCTTGTTGTCTCGTCTTTTTTCTCATCTTTTTCATTTCTTTTTTCTCATCTCTTTTCTCTCCTTTTTCTTACCTCTCTCTCTCTCTCTCTATTTCTCCCTCTCTCTGTCTGTCTCTATCACTCTTGTCTCAAACCATTTCCCATACTTAAATCCTCTGTTATCCCAACTAAATAAAATTCAATGCCAAGTAAAATTTGAATTGCCTTCCTTTTGAAATACTCCACTATTTCTTCAAAAAGCAGGCTTCCTTTTGTTGTGCCTTTTAATGTTCAACCGACCAATGAATAGATATTTCTGCAATGACAAAGCGGCAATATACATATGTAGATCTGCTGGAATGCTGGGCAGCAAGCCATCTTGTTTTTCTCATTCATTTGCCAGCCATTTCATGCTTTCATTTTCTTAAGCAGGGAAATCAAAATTCTTCACTTTTTTCCTTTCGAACATGTTTCAGCCAAACCCTTCTATTGAAAGCAATGGGCACGGCAATGAGCTTCCATAATTTTCAAGTATTAACAAATATAGTGAAATATGAAAGATTTGAATTTTTTTTCTTTCTTTACTTTTTTCCTTTCTTTTTATTTTTCAATTTTTTTTTCTTTTTTCTTTTCATTTTCTTTTTTCTTTTCATTTTCTTTTTTCTTTTCATTTTCTTTTTTCTTTTCTTTTTCTTTTTCATTTTTCCATTTTCTTGTCTTTCTTTTTATTTTTCCATTTTTCTTTTCATTTTTCCTTATACTTCTCTCTCTTTTCTTTTTTCTTTTACCTTTTCCTTTTTCTTTTCTTCTTTTTTCTTTTCTTTTTCTTTTTTATTTCTTTTCATTGTTTTCATGTCTCTGCTCCACAGAAAGTTACAAAGTATCTCTCTCGCAATTATTCTTTTATCAGTCTTTTTTAATCTTTATTTCTTTCTTGCTGTCTTTTTAACTCTTTCTGATAATTTTCTTAGTGTGCATATGACACTATTATGACACAAGGGGTTACTGAGTGAAAAAAGAGGAACTTTATTAAGGATGAAGAATAATAGAAGAGTAATCAAGAAGGCAGTAGATAATGGTTAAATTTTTGAAAACCGAAGTTTACTGGAAAGCGGAGACCCACAAGAGTGTACCGCTAATAAGAAGTACAAAAGATGAAACTGTTTAATGAGGACATCTATGTATGCAAGGACACATGGTACAGTGGATAAAGGCGTTGGTTAGATCCAGTATTTTCTCTTTTTGCTCCATCTTTCTTATTGTCTCTTTTCTCTCTGTGTTTCTTATTGTCTCTTTTCTCTCCATGTTTCTTATTGACTCTTTTCTCTCCATGTTTCTTATTGACTCTTTTCTCTCCATGTTTCTTATTGACTCTTTTCTCTCTGTCTTTCTAAATGTCTCTTTTCTGTAAATGTTACCTACTGTCTCTTTTCGCTGCATGTTTCTTATTGTCTGTTTTCTCTCTGTGTTTCATATTGTCTCTATTCTCTCTGTATTTTTTATTGACTCTTTTCTCTCCATGTTTCTTATTGTCTCTTTTCTCTCTGTGTTTCTTATTGTCTTTTTTCTCTCTATTTTTCTTATTGACTCTTTTCTCTCTATTTTTCTTATTGACTCGTTTCTCTCCATTTTTCTAATTGACTCTTTTCTCTCTATTTTTCTTATTGACTCATTTCTCTCCATGTTTCTTTTTGTCTCTTTTCTCTCCATGTTTCTTATAGTCTCTTTTCTGTAAATGTTACTTATTGTCTCTTTTCGCTCCATCTTTCTTATCGTCTCTTTTCTCTATGTGTTTCTTATTGTTTCTTTTCTCTCCATTTTTCTTATTGTCTCTTTTCTCTCCATTTTTCTTATTGACTCTTTTCTGTAAATGTTACTTATTGTCTCATTTCTGTAAATGTTACTTATTGTCTCTTTTCTCTCTGTGTTTCTTATTGAAGAAATGAATGTCTTGATGGAGATATATATATATATATATATATATATATATATAAGTCCAACTGAAGGTGTAAAGAAGACAAACAAGATATCTATATATATATATATAATAGGTCTTCTTTGTCTTCTTTACGTCTTCAGTTGGACCTATCTTGAGTCCGGCCATATTCTTGTACTTTGGACCTTCTAGCAGGAAATAAACGCACGTGTTTCTAACCCAACAACACGCAAACACACACCAGTCCTCTACACTCTTACCTTAAAGTGAAATTTACGAAATACTTCTCAATGAATTCTATTACCAATCGACTATCGGCGCTTATAATAATGAATATAAGCGACAACATAATTGGAGTGTTATTATTGTTGTCTGTTAATATTTTTCCCTTCCTCCCGCGTCTCTGGCTGAGCATAGGTCGTCTCTCCCCAAGTCCGCAAGCATTCTCCCGGCAGTTGCCCCTTTGGGTGGAATCTTACCTCTTTGCAAGAGATGTAGTTAGCAGTTATTATATATCTTCAATATTTTCTCGTCAAGGCTGCTTCTGACAGTTCAAATGACTTTAGCCATGTTGTGGTTCAGTTCTGTCATGTTCAAGGTGATGAGAAAAGGTAAAAAATGTTAGAAAGAAAGAAATGAATGTCGGATTACTATGTGACATCTAGCCATATGTCAGTGAATGCTGGATAATTTCCCCACGGATGAGGCAGAATAAATGTAGTTCTACAGGAGGGATAACGAAAATTCCAAGAGTAGGGTGAATACACAAGGAAGTCTTAGAGAAAATGACATCAAGAAGAACAGTTATACTCAAAATCAGGAAAAATCAGATGAAATTCCTTGGACACATAATAAGGACCAGTTTATATTCAGGAATTGGAATTTATTATTGGGGGGGGGGGTTATGTTGTTATTTCATCCATAACGCAAGAAGAAAGGCATACAAAATATACAACCAAAATAATAACAGTCTACCCCAGTCGAAATAAAGGGTTCAGTTCGAAATACCAACCTCCTGAAGAAGGCCGAAGCGTACAACGGCCGAAACGTTGTGATAAATATGGCGACAAAGATGAGGACAATAGTCCGCATAATGTAAATACTGTACAAAATAATAACATAACATAAATTACAGGTAAACAGATGCAAAATACTACCGACCGACCATGTCACCTTCACTATCCAGAATAAACTATCCCATCTAAATAATCTTAAAATAGTCACAAACACTTCCAAAACCATTATGGATATATTCAGATCCTCAAACACTTATAGCAATAATATTTCTGAAGCAGACAGTGCTAATTCCATGGGAAATCTTCAGAAGTGCTCTATTCTCTAGTTCCACCACTTCAGACCTATGACACAATATGATATTTTCAAAGTCGATCACTCCCGCATTTCCTCCGTGTTTCAAAGAGAAAGTACCACTCATAGCTTTCTCCCCTCCAAGAACTGCTACTTTGTGTAACAAACAGCGTGAAGGCTACAAGCTTAACATTTTCAAATCAAGGGTTACTTATTATCTATCTCTTTTATCCTCATAAGCTTTCCTTCCGACTACCTTTTCTTACATTCATATCGCACACCTCATTCATCATTACCTTTTTAACAGTAAACTCTACCTTGAAAGGCTCCCAGCCTTGTATTCGCTGCATTTTCTTACTTAAAATAAAGCGCTTCTGATAGGCTGCTAACAAGTATTAGCTGCCAGAACTTCCCATGTTTTGTAATATGTTCATCCAACTGAGCTACGAGAAACTTAACCGATCAGGCAAGGCTAAATTATGCCTTTAAGCGAAATTCTATCCCAAGAGTAAACAAAGCAATTTTCTAAATAAGTAGTGGATTTTTTTTTATTAATCCGACAGATGACTTCAAACCTTATTTTTAGTGGATATTCATATTTGAGTAGACTCCCTGTTTATTTAAAAAAATACTTTAGGTAATTTAAGGCTAATTTTTGAAGACTGAAGACACATGGCCCAGTGAATAAAAGCGTTGGTTGGATCCAGTGATTTGACCCAAAAGAGTTGCGAGTTCAGTACCTGGCTACTACAGTAGGGAACCCACACTTAGAAACTTGAGTTAAAGGGAGATAATAGAGACAAACGATGGAGACATGGCATGTGGAATTAGAACAATCTACCCCGTGGATAAAATAAAGAGGCAAAGTCAAATGGAGGTTTACAAAATATAAAAAAGGACCAATTCTCAGCCAATGTCTTCCTGCTCTTCTTTATCCAAATACACTTCAAAGAAATTAAAAATAAAATAAAATTTTGAAAATGGGAAGCTATACAGAAGGCTCTGTAACTTGTGTTTCGCTGGCAAAATCTTCCAAAATTATGGTATGGCACAAATAATAACGAAACTACCAGGAACCAAGATGAATTTTGAGGCTTTCCTTTTATGAATTTATAATTTTTGTGACGTACGGTGACCGTTAATGATTACGTATAACTCAAGACTTCAATGTTAAGATAAAACAGTATTTAATTACAACCGCAAATAAATACTTAACAAGAACAAAGAAGTAAAAGTCAACCAAAGATAATTAATCATTTCAGTGAATACCTTGTTAGTAGCGCAGCTCGGCTCGGCTTAGCGTCCGGCAAATCCTAAATCAAAACCCAAATCATCGACACACAATAATTCACACTAATTCGACTGAATAGTTCCATTCAATAGTCACTGCAGTCAGTAGCCTGTCAACGCTATTTATACACCTGAGGGAAAATATTTATAAGTCCAAAGTGTCACGCTCGAACCTCGATGTCTGTAGTTACTCATTTTCTTCTTATATAACACCTTGCTTGATTAAAAATGTCGCTATAATTAACCATCTTTGATTTCTACTAGAGTTGTCTGCTACAGATATGTCCCTCGTAAAATGGATCAGGACCGGGGAGTGGCCCAAGACTGATCGGGAGCCTTAAGCTGCGCTTTGTGACCCTTGCTATCTTATCAACATTTGCTTTTTTCTGCCTATGTGTTACAAATTAAACTAAACACAACTATGAAAGGATGAGAAATTTTCGCGGAATTTGACGTCATTCTGTTTTTTGTTTTTTTTTTTTTCTTTTCATAAGTGTTATGGTCCGGTTCCTTGTGCCACGGTGATAGTCCAAGGTAGAACCAATAAAGAAGAACTCGAATACGAATATGGAATAACACAGATATATTACAAACAGGAATATATACAGACAAGTAGAAAGTGTTAGTACGAACAATCAGGTTTAGTAGTAATTGTCTGAACGCGACTCTGTTTCGGACTGACGCTCGCTCTGGCTGACAGACTTCTGACGGACTTCACTCCAGACTTCAGACTGAACAGTATTGAGTCACTCCCACCACGAGGGCATCATGTGGCACAAGGCCAGTTTAATATGCCCTTTGAACCCGTATAAACAGGTTCAGGGTCGGTTTACCTCCCCGAAAGTGACTCTGCCCTTCGGCGTAGCCTCGTTCGTGTTCCTCCCCGCCCGAAGGCAGAGAGTTCAGCCGATCAGCCGGTCGCCCGACTTCGGTCTGAACGGTATTTAGTCACCACTCCACGAGGGCGTCATGTGGCACAAGGCCGGTTTAACGTGGGGTTTCCGAGCCCGTGGGGTTTCCGAGTCCGTGGGCTCGGGCAAAAATATGCCCTTTGAACCCGTATAAACGGGTTCAGGTTCGGTCTACCACCCCGAAAGAGACTCCGCCCTTCGGCGTAGCCTCCTTCGGGTTCCTCCCCGCCCGTAAGCAGAGAGTTCAGCCGATCAGCCGGTCGTCCGACTTCGGTCTAAACTCCCTGCTTCCTCTTGAGGCGCAGTATTTATTACGTATGGAATAGTCCATTATGTTATTATGGGTAAGGTCCCATAACAATAAGCAACGGCGAACCTTTAGAAAATGGAAACAATAAGGAAACTTAACACCCGGATGAAACATGAATTTCGGGTCGAAATTCCAATCAGCTGATGGAAGGTGGGGGGGGGGGTACAACGGCAGAAACGTCGTGAATATGGCAATAAAGAGGAGGACAACAGTCCGAACAATGTAAATAATTACAATATCTCCTCTCAGAAATAGAGACCGAAAAATTTAGTAAACTAACAATTACAACTGTGTTGTAAATAATTTAGAGCCTTGCTGGGGATTTTATTTGTGTTTTTAAACATTTCTTTTCGTTTGTAATGGCTTCTGTAAAAGTGAAACATTCAGTGACTTTGTACCACCCGCGTTATGTAATATGAGAAAAAAATTTCCATGGTCTACGCAAAACCAAAATGGCGGAGAAAGTAACGAAAAAAATCGGCTTATTGATCTGAGATAACCACAAGAAAGTCAATGGTTAAAGAAACAAACTATCTTACGAGGAAGCGATTCATCATTCAAGGTTGTCTAATATTTTCAGATTAAGTATTGTTCTAGGAAATATTCAAAATTGTTTTTATTTTTTTTTTACCTTCATAATGTTACAATTGATATGTCCTTAGGATTTCTTAAATGCATGTTGCAGCCATGTTTTCTGCAATGCATGCCATTTCTTTTTCACCTGTATAAAATGAAGAACACATTTCTTTAATGAATCTGGATATCAAAAAATCCGCACAGTAAAACAAATTTGGAGACACACAGGATGTGGCAGAAATACATCTCACATAATAGTAAGACAATAGATAGATCAGTGGTCATCGAACGGAGTCGGTGAGGCGTTCCAGGGTGTCGATGATGGACAAGGGGTCAAATGGGGTCGGTATGCGAATGACACTGAGGTAAATTTTAGTCAGTGTACAATAGAGGAATTTTGAACCTGATGACGCTATGGGGGGAAATTCTAAATCTGATCCAAATTTCTTAGCTTTTCATACATTTTTGTTAACATTTTAATTGCCAACAAATTTTAAGGTTCAAAGATATTTTAAATGGAGTTCGCTGGGCAAGGAAAAGAAACAAGAGGGGTCTCTGGTCGAAAATGTTTGACGACCCCTTAGGTAGATGAAGACACCATTGCTACTAATGTCTTACCATTATATGGGAGATGTGTCTGTCGCAAACTCTATCAAAAGGTGTCTTCTATCAATGTCTCTTAACTATTTCCACTCTCTTCCACGTTGATCTCTCTCTCTCTCTCTCTCTTTCTTTCTCTCTTACTTTTCAGCGTCGGTCTCTCTCTGCTGTCTTCTTCTTTCACGTCGGTCTCTGCTCTCTCCCGCTTTCACGTCGGCCACTGCTCTCCCTCTTTCGCGTCGGTCGCTCTCTCCCTATTCCGCGTCGGTCGATCACTCCGCTCTCTCCGTCTTTCGCAGTGGTGTCCCTCTGCTCTCTCCCTCTTGCACGTCAGTATCTCTCGACTCCCTCTTCCGCGTCAGTATCTCTCTGCTTTCACGCCCTTCCCCGTTGGTCTCTCTCTTTGGTCTCTCCCTCTTCCGCATTGGTCTCTCTCTCCGCTCTCCTCCTTTTTCGTCCCTCTCCCCCTCTTTTGTCTCTCTTCTCCTCTTTTGTCTCTCTTCTCCTGTCTCTCTGCCGATCTATTAATATTCTTGTGCCTCTAATCGCCTATGTTTTGAAATTTATTTCAACAATATCGATAAATCTTCAGAAGACTGAATGAACAATTTATCGTCTCATATTCATCAGATAAACCGACACAATGTCATTTTAGCTTTCCACCCAACTCCTTGAAAATAAAACCACAATGTCATCCCTGTTTCCAATATCGAATTTCCTCGTCAATTCATCCTTTTCAGGCGTTTCTTTCACGCTGCCCCTTTCAACTGAAACCATTTTGGAGTCAATGCTCCTAACAAAAAACAAACTTTCTTTTTTCATGAACAGTCAGTTTTCTTCCAGCTTTCTGGTGTACTGTAGTCGTTTTGTAACTGGGACTGTTTTGCTGAAAAGAACCGCTAACATTTTGGTGGCCCACCTATTATTTGAATTTTATCCGAGGCTTTTGTAAATCTGACTGCGATTGAATGAGGTGTTGATGTTAACATAGTATGCGTGATGCGATCACGCAACAAAGAAAAGAGATTCACAACCCAGACAAGATGAATGTTTTTAAAAACACTTTTCTTCATTAGTTATTTGCAACATACAAAATAAACACTTGGTAAAGTTTAATTTGAAAAAAAAATCGGTGTTTCAAAAGGACTTTTGTTTTATTTTCATACCACTATTAATTCGTATTAAGAAAATTGTTCGAATATAATTATTTTTTTTTAGATATGACAGCAAAGATGTTAAACACTTTATTAATTCAATTATTTATTTAAAAGATTATAAATTAATAATCCGTAATTAAGTGTAACTCGTTATTTACTGACACGAAGTGAATAGATTATATCGAATCAATTGCTATGTCTGCTGCTAGGAAGGTTGGTTCACGTGCTAGACTGTTTTTCTCTCCAGAAACTACCTTACATAATTATAAGTCTACCATTTTGCTTTGAATAGTGCTGCCACATATGGTCCGGTGTTCTTACTATATATTTAGAGATCCTCGATCAAATCCAAAAAAGAATTTGCAATGTTGTTGGTTCTAACCTGGCATCTCGGCTTCAGTTATTTTCTCACCACCGTAATGTTGTTTTCATGTAAGTTTTATATAAACACTTTCATGGTAACTGTTCTGCTGAAGTTTCCTAAGCACAGTACTAGATTGACAGTCAGGTATCATCATTTTGAAAGTTGAAATCGCTAGATGTAACCGTAAGTTCAATGCTAACAGCTTCTTTTCTTGCACTTCTCTCTTCCGGCTCCTTGCATCCCAGTCCAAGTTTGATCTTCAAAAATTTAAATGCAATGTCAATCGTTATCCTCTGTTTTCTTAATTCATGTTCATTTTTTGTTGTCGCACTTTAATAATATTTCTCATTTTCTTACACACTCTTTAAATCTCCTGCGCCTTAGGGGCTTTATTGCCTTGTTTTGTGATATGTCCCAGAAAGGGATATATTTGTTTGAAGTAGCTAAGTAGTTTTGGCTACTGTAACCGGTAGGACAATCTAGCAGGTAGCCGTAATGGACTGGTCCTCGTCGGAGTGGTAGGTAATAGGCGTAGACGATGTACCTCCACATCTGTCTGTATTTATGGCTGACACCAGCCAATCATTACTGTGAAGTGGAAACCTAGATGTATGCATATTAATTACGTCATTTTGTGACGTACGGTGGCCGTTAATAATTAACTATAACTCAAGATTTCAATGTTAAGATAAAACAGTATTTAATTACAACCGCAAATAAATACTTTACAAGAACAACGAAGTAAAAGTCAACCAAAGATAATTAACCATAATCTTTGACAAAATGCTTGGCCACTGACAATCTGAGTGCTTGACTATCAGAGGGAAGAGCCTCTCCATCATTAGATTACCTGAAATAAGACAAAGTGCACATTGATTCTTTGTTAGTGAATGAATGAATGAAACAAGCAACTGACGTTTTTAAGTAGAACTCAAGACTTCAATGTTAAGATAAAACAGTATTTAATTACAACCGCGTATAAATACTTAACATAAATAAAAAAGTAAACGTCAACCAAAGATTTCAGTGAATACCTTGTTAGTCGCGCGACTCGGCTTAACATCCGGTAAATCCGAAATCAAAACCCAAATCAGCGACACACAATGATTCAAATTAATTCGACTAGATAGTTCCATTCAATAGTCACTCAGTAATCACTGCAGTCAGTAGCCTGACACCTCTATGCACCTGGCGGAAAACATATATTCATAAGTCCAGAGTGTCACGTTCGAACCTCGGTGTCGGTAGTTACTCATTTTCTTCTTATATGACACCTTGCTTGATTAAACATGTCGGTATAATTAACCATCTTTGATTACTACTACAGTAGTCTGCTACAGATATACGTCCTTCGTAAAATGGATCAGGGCGGGAGAGTGACCCAAGACTGATTGGGAACTCTTAGCTGTGCTTTGTGACCCTTTCTATTTTATCATCATGTATTTTCTTTTCTGCTTACGTTACAAATTAAACTAAGAACAACTATTAAAGGATGATTTTTTTTTTCTGGGATCTTTTGTTTTCGTAAGCAACGGCGAAGTTTTAGAGAAAATGGAAAAAAATGGAAACTTAAAATCCGGATGACGCAGTTAAAATTCCGAGGTAACATAACGAGGAAAGAGGGTTTGGAATGTATGTTACTCACAGGACTGATTGAAGGCAAGAGGGACAGAGAAAAACAACACATAACCTACTGATGGAGCTTGTTTCTTTTTTGTTCTCAATTTTGTCTCTCAGGATAGAGAGATACCCATCTTTCATTATCACACCTGTCCCCCAAAATATAAAGAGCAAGATCTATGTCAGATTGTTTAACTGAAATGAATATATTGGACAAGGTAACAATATCATTACAAGCAGTAATTATAGTAATAATAATGTTATATATCTGTATAACTGTAAAAGGACAATATGAGTAAAGACAAAAGGAAAACTTATCTTAGCTGACGTATTTGATCCTCTGAGGGACTTCATCAAGGCAAAGGTAAAGATTTTATTTTGTGACAAGTATTTATATACAAGTGCAAAATATTAAGGGTTTTCAAACCTTTTAATATAGTGGTGCTCATGAAGATTAATCAGGTTAGCAGAAACCTTAATGGACGACAGCTCAATGCTTAATAAACGAAAATGAGTGAGAGGTATTTTATACACACACACACACACACACACACACACACACACACACACACACACACATACACATATATATATATATATATATGTGTGTGTGTGTGTGTGTACGTGTACATATATGTAGAAAAATAGGAAAGAACACGTTAGGCAAATAATCCGGAGTTCTTCAGTATTTTTGTTTTTATTTTTAAAAAAAATTGCTCCATAAGTAGAGCTTAAATTATAATTATTTTAAAAAAAAATATGATTCCTTCGCTACATGAGAGTTCTCATGTTTCAAAAACGATAGCCGAAAACCTCAATATAATTATTAAAATTAAATTGAATTAAAGTATCAAGCCCTGTTTCATTCTCAAGCGAAAATTTAGGAATAACCAATCTTGAAATTTACACATCTTTATAAGCATGTTCATTCGCAAAATTAATTCCTATGGTAAGACCATTTTAATAAAGGGCCTAAGAGTTAATTTTTTATCTACATATCAGTTACCTTCGGAAAGAGGTCAAGCCGAGGTAGGGTCGGGGTGTCCATTTCAAATCGAATGATGGCATTCATGTGCGCACATCCTCTGTTCAGTCACAGCGAAAGATAGCTTTTGGCACCATAATATGTCGTTAAGTGTCTAGAGAATTTTGTTTTATTTTATTTATTTATTTATTTTTTCTCCTAAAGGGCTGTTTCGTACATAAACGCGTCGCACTGAACTACAATTTGTTTTTTTGACGACTTCATAAAGGGTTTTTCTATCTTATGACTGGGTTAAGCTTTTAAACCTTTTATTAGACTATGATTTTTTTTAACCTATTTATTCAATGCGAAAATTTGTTGATGTCGACAAAAAGCCGTTAACTCATGTCTATGGTTTAATAAATTGTCATTATTTTAGAAACTTAATAATGTGTAGTTTTTCGTGTAGGCATAAAGGGCACGGGTCATCCCAGGTTTTACAAGTTCTTGTTCTATTTATTATTTTCCATTTTACTTTTGGAATTTTATTTATTTCTTTTTGTTATGAGACCTTACCCATAATAATATAATGGACTATTCCATACGTAATAAATACTGCGCCCCAAGAGGAAGCAGAGAGTTCCGTCTGAAGTCTGGGGTTAAGTCCGTTAGGAATCTGTCAGTCGAGTCAGAGGCAGTCCGGAACAGAGTCGTGTTCAGACAACTAAACCTGATTGTTCGTACTAACACTTTTCTACTTCTCTGTATATATTCCTGTTTGTAATATATTTGTGTTATTCCATATCTGAGTTCGAGTTCTTTATTGGTTCTACCTTGGATTATCACCGTGGTACAAGCAACCGGACCATAACACTTTTAAACGCCAAAAATATTTGGATAGAGATGTCAGATTTCCATTTCTAATATTAATGAAGGAGCTTTTGTGTTGTTTCCCTCTAATTTTAAATTCATTCTTCGTTGAACCAATGTATATCCTATCAGTGTTAGGACTCTCAGTGGATGAGATAGTGCATTGGTATACCACAGATTTTGTGCGGCATTTATTTTCCAACGGACAGTCTTCAGGTTTTCTACAATCACATAATTTTCCATTACTTTTGTCTAATTTTAGTTTAGGATTTTTATTAATACTGCATGCGTGTTTTTCCAGGATTTTATTATTATGTCTTTTTATGATTCTTTTTAGATTTTCATTGCAACTGTAACTTAATTTTAAGGTGTTTTTAATAAAGATCTTGCTAAGTCTGCTATTAGTAGGAAAGTGTTTTTCAATTAAAGCTAGGAACTTATGTCCTAGCTTAATACTAACCATTTGGTTGAACGGAGGGGTACACCAAATGATTTTCCTTTTCCTGTTTTTCTTCTGGTTAGTACTATTGTTTCTATAATTTATGTTAGTGTTTTTGTATCCACGATTTTTTAGGGCTGTGTTATAAAAATTACTGTGTTGTTGGAATATTTCCTTATTAGCGGAGTTCATGCTGATTCTTTTCTCTATTGATGTGGGTATATGCTTAATTATAGATGGAGGGTGGTTTGACTTAGGGTGTGCATACAAGGGATTAGTGTTAGGTTTTCCGTAAGGCAGGTATGTTGTTGTATCCCTTTATTTAAATCATCGAGCATGTCAATAGAGTTCCAATATTTATTTATATATTTTTTTTTACGCGTTTGTCTTCTTTCCGGAACTTTTCCGGAACTTTTTCTCGCTTTTCTCTCCTTTCTCGTCGTTTTTTCTTTTGTCCTCTTTTCTCACGCGTCTCTCCCCTTTCCAACTTTTTCTCCCACGTCTCTCTCTCCATTCCGTCTCTTTCTTTCACGTCTCTATCCATTTTGGCATTTTTCGGGTCCGTCTTCTTTCCAAAGTTTTGCTCCCGTGCTCACTTTTGCAACCCTTTCTCAGGCGTCTATTTCCAAGGACTCACCTTTCCGTCTCTTTCTTCTGCGTCACACTCCTTTTTGTCCTTTTCGCCAGCGTCAGTCTTCTTTCCGTCCATTTCTAACGCATGTCCAGAGACATTCCGACCCTTTCTATCGTATCGCTCTCCTTTCCGTCCCTTTCTCGCGCGTCGCTCTCCTTTCCGTCCCTTTCTCGCGCGTCGCTCTCCTTTCCGTCCCTTTCTCGCGCGTAAGTCTCATTTCCATCCATTTCTCGCTCTCCTTCTCGTCTTCTTCTGCGTATATATTCTTTCCGTCCCTTTCTCTCGCCTCGCTGTCCTTTCCGTCCCTTTCTCGCGCCTCGCTCTCATTTCTATCCATTTCTCGCTCTCCTCGTCTCGTTCTTCCACCTATGCCTTCTTTCCGTCTCTTTCTCGCGCCTCGCTCTCCTTTCCGTCCCTTTCTCCCGCCTCGCTCTCCTTTCCGTCCCTTTCTCGCGCATGACTCTCCTTTCCGTCCCTTTCTCGCGCGTCAGTCTCATTTCCATCCATTTCTCGCTCTCCTTCTGGATCTGTCTCCTTTCCGTCCCTTTCTCGCACATCGCTCTCCTTTCCGTTCCTTTCTCGCGCCTCTCTCTCCTTTCCGCCCCTTTCTTTCTCTTATTTCACCATTCTGATTCTTTTTCCCGTCCCTATCCTTTCCAACTCTTTCTCCTGCGTCTCTCTACTTTTTCTCATCTTTCTTTCCTTTTTCCGTTCAACCAATATTTTGTGTGGAAGATTCCTTACTTTCTGATTCCAAACCAAACATTTAAAAAAATCTGACCAAAGCTTAGCCAGTTTCCTGATAATATCTATTATCAATATGTAAACGTGTGCAACTTATTACTCAGAAAATGTCCACTCAAACACGCGATGTTCTGTCATGGGTCTGGGGAAACTACCATCGATAAGATTATATATAACAAAAATCTATTTGTGTGTGTTTTGTTATGTTGTTCGTATATCAAGAAAGTGGGATGTAACGACAGGATAGATAGCTTTCCTTCCTGATTCCAAATTCTATTTTTATCTATTTGAATCTTCGAAGAGAAATTCTTCAAAATATCTTCTCTGTGTTCTCTTACTTAAAGTGACATTAATCTGTTTCCCTAATCTTACGATTCAAGCAAATCTCAAGACACGCATGCGCGTGCAATCTTTATAGTGTCCCTCTGACTCTTACCCAAACCAGAAAAAATATAATGGTTATTCCAGTCAATCTCCTTCTTTAGTCAGATTATCGAAATAAGTCAATAACAGGTAACCGATTACAGGTATGCTGTCGAATTAATTATACTAGTAACTGCTTCTCAATAATCATGGGAGAAAAGGGAGAGACTAATCATCAGGGAAAAGGGAGGGACTAATCATGGGAGAAAAGGGAAAAATTCGACTCCTGAGATTGGCCTGTTCATTTGGGAATCGTTCAGATGATGCAAACTTGATTTCGATGTTTAAAAAAATTGATTGGTCAATTTGTCTTTTACAGCCTATTAAACTTCTGGAGGTTGTCTAAATCCGAAAATATTATTACATTGTAAGATTATTATTTTTTTTTTTTTTTTGAACGGATACTGATTTACTGATACACGACCCACTAATTAACCCATAGCTTGGGAGAGAAGAGGTGGATTCATACCTTTCCCAGTGGCTTTGCACGTAAGTGTATTTAATAAATCCGACTAGAATTGGAACTTGGATCCCTGATTTTCAATTCCAACCTGTTATCCATTACACCCACCGCACATTTAAGTTTACAGCACCTGGTATTCCCAAGCGGCCACACATCTAGTTACTGACCTGGTTCATCGTTGCTTAACTTCGGTGATTGTACGAGAACCGGTGTTTCAATGTGATATGAATGTAACATCCAAAAATTCAAGTTTACAACACTCGATATTGCTAAGCGGTCAACCATCTAGGTGCTGACCTGGCTCGACGTTGCTTAACTTCAATCATTGTGCGAGAACTGGTGTTCAACGTGATATGGTCGTAAGCCATATATCATTCGACCATTCAAATAAAGCACCTGATATTACCAAGCGGTTACCTATATAGGTTCTGACCAGGCTCGACGTTGCTTAACTTTGAGGATCGTACTAGAACTGGTGTTTCAACGTGATATAACCGTAAGCCATACCACCTGGACATCCAAATTTCCGGCACCCGTTATTACCAAGTGGTTAAACGTCTTGGTACTGCCCAGACTCGACGTTGCTTAACTTCAATCATTGTGCGAGAACTGGTGTTCAACGTGATATGATCATAAGCCATATATCATTCGACCATCCAAATAAAGCACTTGATATTCACAAGCGATTACCTATGTAGGTAGTGGCCAGGCTCAACGTTGCTTAACTTCCATGGTCAAAAAGAACCGGTGTTTCAACGTGATACGGCCGTAAGCCTTCTCTAAAAAGAATGATTACAGTAACGAATACAGTTCACAATTAGATCACCGATGAATGAGTCAGAGAGTTGTCAGGAGTGTGGAAAAAAAAAATTCAAAACAGATTAGAAAGAGCAACTGAATAAAAAAAAAATCTCATCTATTGTTTATAATTTTCAAAGGTATTATAATCATTGAATTCTTTCGATTTTGGTGCTTTGATTGGAAGAATGGATCGATTAAAATGTTGCGTTGACAAGCAGCATCAACAGCGCAAAAAAACTGAACTGAAATTAAAAATCTGATATTTAAAAAATTGTATTTTAGAAATTTGAAACATGGAAATTCATAGAAAAGGAAAAGTTATGGAAGCACAAAAAGAAACAAAAACGTAAATTTTCCTTCTTTTATTTTAAGTACCATTTTCTTTCAGCGATCAGAGCTCTCCGCAATTCACTTTTTGTCAATTGCTATGGGTTCATGGGTAAATATAGTGGTTTCTTGTTTCCTTCTGTCTTCTTCTTTATGTGCCGTGTTCTCTGATCAGGGCTCTGCACAGTTTCCTGACCCCTGTAGCGCTTAATAAATTTTGTATTTTCATTATATCTCGTTATATCCTGATTTGACATCTCGATTTATGGTCACTTTCTAACCGACGTGATGTGGCTTTCCTCTGTCTTTTCTACAAATATTTTCATGTAAATTGTTCTGATGAGCTTTCCTCCTTGTTTCATGAATTTGAGCGTGCTACTAGATTGGCAACTAGGTCTCACCGTTTTAACGTTGGACTAGCTAGATGCGAGTGTTTTTTCTCGCCTGTGGAAATCCTTTCCAATTTCTTGCTTCTCTGCTACCTATAATCATCAAAAATTTAAATGCAACGTCAAACGCCATCTTTTGTTTTCCTGGATCCTGTTCCTCGTTATCGTTTTTCTTGGAACGGAACAAATATAAAGGTCGAAACGTCGTGATTATAGCTGCAAAGATAAGCATGCTGGCTCGCATCGAATAGCGAGTCGTCTTTCCAAATTTAAATAAAAATCGATAAAAATGTAAATTGTACTTGTCCATAAGAATTGTTCTTTCTGTATTGGCAAAAAGGAAATAAGAAGAAAATTATTTGGAAGTTTATTCTTTAAATAGCTAGGGGATTTATTCTCATGTCATACTCCACTTGAAATAGAAAAGTCAGCTCAGAGAGTGGTATGGGTGAGTTATTTTTTTCAAGTCATGATAAACCGGAACATAGACAGGATATCATTGACGATTGCGGAAAATATGTCAGCGCCAAATGTACCGTGATTGCAGACAAATATGTCTGTATCCACTTATCCCCGACAAATGTATCGCTGACATATTTTCGGCAAACGTCAAAAATATGTCAGCGATACATTTGCCTCTGACATATTTTCCGCAATCGTCAGTGATGTCCTGTCTATGTTCAGGTTTATCATGGCATTAAAAAATAACTCACCCACCTCCGCCCTCTGAGCTTACTTTTCTATTTATAGATCTGACATTTCATTGGTTAATCAAGACATGCCCAAAAGTCTATTTTTAATTCTGACCTTATGTTCCCCTACCCATTTAACTCTCGCAAAAGTTGTAACACTTTGTTTTTAGATTTCCTTAAAAATCATTTAATCAACAGTTACCATCGCCTGAAGAAGTACAATCATAGTATTGAAACATGATAGTTTTTGTGTCGCGATTTCAGCATGTTTTTATTATAATCTCTTATTGTCATGGGCCCTTACCTATAACTACAGAATGAACTCTTCCTGACACTATGTATACTACGCCTCTCAAGAGAGGGTCGAATCAAGCCGAGCTTCTCGGATTGACGGTAGAACTCTCTGCCTCTGAGCAGAGGGGAATCCGGACGAGGTTCCGCCGAAGGGCAGTCTTGTTCGGGGAGGTTGACCAACCCGATCCCACTTATACGGGTTCTACGAGCATTTTTTGGCCGAGCCTACGGGCTCGGGAAACCCACGTTAAACTCGGCCTTGTGCCACATGCAACCCTAGTGCTGGGGTAGCTAGATACCGAATCGAGCCGAACTTCTCGGCTTGACGGTCGAACTCTCTGCCTCTGCAGAGTCTCGTTCGAGGAGGTTGACCAACCTGATTCTGTTTTTACAGTTTCTACGGGCATTTTTTGGCCCAGCCTACGGGCTCGGAAAACCCACGTGAAACTCGGCCTTGTGCCACATCTTTTCCTCGTGGGGTGGGGGGCAAGTAAATATCAAATCGAGTCGAGCCGATAGTAGTTCACTCCAAACCAGACTGACAGTCATACTAACACCTTCCACATCTTGTATTATTATTTCGTGTAATATACCTTCGTTATTTCTACTCTCGTGTTCGTGTTGTTCTTCCTTCGTCCTAACCTGGACCATAACACTTATATTGAAAATATACTGTGTGTATATGAAGAACCGGGAGGATATAGTTTTCTCTTTTTCTACATCACTCAATCCCCTCGCTGACCTATATATAGAGATCTCGTCAAATGAATAGATTCCCATGGTCTGAAGATGAAACTATGTCACCATCTACTGGTGATACCACTGTTCACACTTTAATATCTCTGTGTCTTTCACCAGTGAAACGATATTTCAGATTCTGATTTGTTTATATTTCCGAGATGAGGTATTGTAATTGTTTACATTATTTATATTATTCCGACTGTTGCCCATATTTTTATTGCCATATTCACGACGTTTCGACCGTTGTGGAATAATCTACTCTGGTGAACGAAATAAAGGTTGCAGTTCGAAATTCCAATCACCTGACGACGGCCGGATCGTACAACGGCCGAAACATCATGAATATGGCAGTAAAGATGAAGACAGCAATCCGAGCAATGTAAATAGTGTAAATAATTACTATTGCAATACCTCATCTCAGAAATATAGACAGATCCTGAAGAAGGCCGGGTCGTACAACGGCCGAAACGTCGTGAATATGGCGGTAAAGATGAGGACAGTAGTCCGAGCAATGTAAATAGTGTAAATAATTACTATTGCAATACCTCATCTCAGAAATATCGACAGATCCTAAAGAAGACCGAAGCGTACAACAGCCGAAACGTCGTGAATATGGCAGTAAAGATGAGGGCAACAGTCCGAGCAGTGTAAATAATTACTATTGCAATACCTCATCTCAGAAATATGGACAGATCCTGGAGAAGGTCGAAGCGTACAACGGCCGAAACGTCGTGAATATGGCTATAAAGATGAGGACAACAGTTCGAACAATGTAAATAGATTCTGATTTATTTTGTTTCACACATTTTATTTACCCTTGTGTCAAACTTGGTTAAAAGAAAAAATAACGAAAGTTGCTTCGATTTATCGTGATAACTGATAACTTTTTTTTGTAATCTAACAAGAATCCGACCAGATGCGAAACTGAAGTGTCTACTGTGTTAAATGACTACAGGTCAATGTTCTTGACCTTTTCAATTGTATCTTAATTGGAATGCTACCAAGATTTCGATTTGCTCTCTCATTGTCCACTCGAGACGATCCTTTTGTTTGCATGAAGCACACTTCAGTTAGCGTTGCTACAAGGTGGTCAGTTGATAGGGTTCTTTTCAGCCACTTCAAGAAATACCTCCAGCAGAAAGTTATTTTCAAATACCTAACCACTACACAATTGGTACATTTTAATTAGGTCTAGTTGCATCGAGATATGAGGTGTTTTCACTTGGCACTTATACCCTCAGGAATGGCAAGAATCTTTCACCCCAACCCAACAACTGTAAATTAAATAGCAAGACAAAATGTGCTCCCTAGCCGTGTTTGGAAACCAGTCTATTAGAGAGAGAGAGAGAGAGCTCTGAATTCAAAACCGTAATGCAGTGAGGTGGCATTTTACTGTCTTTCCTTTGAACAGCAATGACTGTACATAACTCTATTATCTATACAAACTGGAGAGCCAATATCACCGACGTCTCAGACAAAGATGTCAATTATAGAGTACCTGTTCTCCAACTTTATTTTACTTATATTATTTACATTATTCGGACTGTTATCCTCATCTTCATTGCCAGATTCACAGCGTTTCGGCTGTTGTACGCTCCGGCCTTTATGACTATGTCTCTCTGTATATCTGTCTATATCTTTGAGATGAGGTATTATGATTACTTACATTATTTACATTATTCGGACTGTTATCCTCATATGCCAGATTCACAATGTTTCGGCATTTGTACGCTCCGGTCTCCTTCAGAAACGCCCTACGTCACTTCCTCCTCAGCCAAGACGAGACAAAAGAGGACAAAATGAATGCTCGTCTTTTCCTTCTTAGATCCAACACGCGGAAAAACCCACACTCTTAGCGAATATTGCTTGACATAAGAGGTACGTAATTTCTACCTCCAAAACATCTCTCAAACAGGGGCCACTATTCGCCAATTTTGGGCGAATAGCGTCCTTTAATTCTTCAATGATTGCTTGCCCATGTTTGCAGGCCTCAGTTTTCAAGTTACCTCTGGGAAAATAATCGCATGGGATGAGATTGGGTGAGCAGGTCATCCAATGTCACCCAGTAAGGAAATCAAATGTCCTGGAAAAATCTCTTCCAAACCTTCCATTGATCTTTTCGCTCAGCGTATGGTGACTCCATCCTGTTGAAACCCCAGATTCGGAGTTTTGGTCCCAGAAAGGCCCACAGCATCTCCACATACCAATCAGATGTAACCAAGTGGTCTCCCACCTCAAAAAAGTAATATCGCGACTGCACACTACACAGCCATTTGTTCTCCGTGTCGAGATCTTTCGTGAAGCTGTCTCAGGTTATTTTGCACCCGGTAGCTAAAGTTCTGTTCATTGACTCAGCTAGAAAGATTAAACTGAGCTTCATTAGTTGTGAGAAGAACAGCATTTGCAGGAACATTTTGAAGAATGCCGTCACAGCATGCTATGCGATTTTCCGAGTCGCTTTCTTGTAGTTCCTGAACAACCATTAGTTGTATGGATGGAATTTCAGATCGGCGTGTAAAATTCTTCTGACTGCTCGACCAGTCAATCCCAACTCAAAAGCATGTTTACAGATTGGACGTGTAGAAGATTGCGCAAAAGATTGTCTCACAACCTGGATGTTTTCAGGAGTTCGGACGTCTCGAAGTCTTTCAAGTGGCTTTCTTTTGAGCGCTGAACCTGTGGCCCTGAAATTTTCAACCCACAGCAGACCATCATTCCGGTGTAACATAGAATGAACACGAAAATCTCTCCGTGTTGGAATTACAGATTCACCAATCTTGAAAAATGTCTCAACACCAAACGCACGGTGTGCATCAGTCCAAACCATGATGGTAATGATGTCATCTGAAAAAGACATTGGTAAAATATTGACAATGTGAATACTCTATTGCTACTTGCCTAAGTTCACTGGCAGGTGACCTTTTAAAATGTATGAGATATTTCTGTATTGACGCGTAACTGAATGTAACGAACCTGACTGGCATTTGAACTCGGCTCTGTGATTTTTCATTCTGAGGCGCTAGCTATTACACCACCCGCACATTTCAGGAAGCAATATGTGTGGAATTAACTAGCCCCAGACCCTAAGTCTTATAAACTCTGGCAACTGAAAATATAGAAATTCAATCCACTATACCACATACGTAAACGTTATAAGAACCTTTTAAGTTGATACGATCGGGATAAAAAGATGTTCAGGTTAAATTTAGTCGGAAAAGTGGGTGCGTATTATACAAGAAAGAGTTTTTGTATCGGAATTTCAAAATCTAAACTTAATGGGTGCGTGTTATACAGAAACAGTTGTTGATTTTTGCTCCTTCATGACCTCTTTGACTTGGTGGCAATTTCTTTGCTGTTGTCTTGCTCAAAGTTGTCAAGGGGATTTTCTGCTGATTTCACTTACTTCTCTACCTTGTGATGTATTTTGTGAGTGCTAAATTCTCCAAGTCTTCTTTCCTCAGTATTCCTGCAAACTTTAACTTACCAATTTCTTATTGTAATCAAAAGTGTTTTCGTAGTTCCTATTTTCCAAAAAGAAAAACGCATTTAGTCCATTTGAAGCCTTCTTTTCATCTGTGACGAAATTTATTCATGCCCCAGTGAATAGTAAAATGCTGGATGTCTCCAAAAATGTATCCACATTTTGTTAACAGCAATTAAGGTGACTGTAGAATAACCCCTACCTTGTCTGCCAGCATATTTGCCAGGTGGAATTGTATTAAAGACTATAATAGGAAGGAGAATAAAAACTACTTACTCTTTTTTGCTTTCTCACCCATAGCATCCTATGAGGAGACAAGACAATGTCTTGTACCTAACGCATCCGCTAGGTACAAAACGTTGCCCTGTCTCCTCCTCGTCGGTGCAACAACCGGCAAACCGACTACTTAGTTTCAAACAAAACACGTGGCGCATAACAACCCATACACATCCCCATGAATAAATATAATTTCTCTTTTGAGTAGTGTTGTTCTTGGTATAAAAATATGTATAAAAGTCTTCCATCCTTTTTTAATCATTTCATCCCAAGCAAGGCGATAATGCCATTAAGACGCAAGGGGTTAAAGTTGGTGCCTATTATACACGAAAGAGTTTTTGTGTCGGAATTTCAAAATCTAAATTTAATTGGTGCGTGTTATACAGAAACAAATATTGATACTTGCTCCTTCATGACCTCCTCTTTGACTTTGTGGCACTTTTTGCCGTTGTTGTGCTCAAACTTGTCAAGTGCGTTTTATAAGGATAACGGTTAACCCTAAACCTGAAGAGGTTAATATTGTAGGGGATCTGGGTAGCACCGTTTCAAAAACAGCAATTCTTCGGAAAAAGCTGTCCAAATGAAACTTCTCTCTTACCAAAGGAATAGGAATGGTCTATTCCAGTGTACGTGGCATGGGGGCTCTTAGCTGGGAAACTCAGAACTGGTGGAAGGAAGAAATGTAGCTCGTCTGGACATTTCATCAGTGGGAATGGGGTTGTAGGGTGGAAAGTCATTCATCACCCACGAGGCTGCGCAATCACTTTTGAGCTCTGTCAAGACGGGAAAGAGAGGACTGGAGTGCCACGCCGCGGATATGGCAGCCATTTTGCTCTGATTTGTCTCTCGTAAAGACCGAGCATAAAAAGAGGAGTCAGATACTTAATGGGGGCGGTACTAGGGACCGATCATTTTTCTAGCATCTTTAGACATGGGTCGTATAGTTTGCTGCGAAGGTTGTAGCGACTCAAATAAAAGAGAAACAGAATTAATAGAAATTAGAAATAAAAAATTATTAGAGGCGGGTATGGAAGCCTTTCATCAAAGGGAGTTTCGCCTACTTGCACACAACATGTTTTTTTTAATTGTATCTTTTTTGCCTTTTCTTCATTTCGCCTTTTCTTACTTTCCCTCCTCTCTTTTCCTTTTACTCATCTCTCTTCTGCTCGCCTTTAAACGCGTTAAGTTCTAATAATATTGGACAACATATTTTATTAAGCATTCATGATCGGTGTTATGCTTGCGTTTCTTCTTCGTTTCCCCCCCCCCGTCTTTTCCTTTTGTTATTTTTTTTCTTCTTTTACTTTTTCTTTGTTTTTACCTCTTCTTTTTTCTTTTTCATTTTTTGCCTTTTCTTTTTTTCTTCTTTCTCTTTTTGTTTTTTCTTTTTACATTTGCTTTTGCTGTCTCTTGTTTTTCTTCCTTTCTCTTTTTACATTTTCTTTTCTTTTTCTTTTTTCCCCTTCCTTCTTTTTATCTGCCATTCTTTCCTCTTTTCTCTTCTTTTTCCTCCTTTCTTGACTATTTTCTCTTTTCCTTCCTCTTGTCACTCTCTCTTCTATTTTACCGTTTTCCATTTTTTCCCCCTCTTTTGACATGTGTCTTTCTGCTAAAATCATTAAAACATCACTGATAAATACCACTTAACACTGAAATATAGGTAAAATAATACGTATCCATTTTTTCTTAACATATGTATTTTCCCCGTTTACATGCGCAGCGGCAATGTTAATGAAGTCTTAATTATTTTAGCCATAAATTATTGGCTCAGTAAATTAATTTTCCTGATTCATGTTTTCTTTATTGCAAGTAACATGGAGACTGACTTTCATCCACTTAACCTACATAATAAAAAAAACGAGCTCCCCTGATCGCCTGCACGTTTATTTAACCAAAGATATCAGTCAGAGAGTACATACAGCATCGAAACAGACAGTAATTAGTATCTATCTGTAAGATATTTCTCTGTTCCAATTTGTATGGATTTTGAGAAGGTTTCGCTGCGAGTTGGTCTATATACCGGGTGTAACGACAAAATTGTCCGACTCGTGTAACAGCATACGCTAACTACACCCCACAGAATATTTAATTTTTCAGTTTCATTTTTCCTGGTTTTCAAATAAGACGTTTGGCCATATCTTGACACCATTTGTCGTAAGAGTCATTGAAAAACCCGTTGTGTTATTCAGCTAGAAACAGGTTAAATCGTTTCGTGTCAACGATAATATTATGCATTCCCAAGTGATCAATGGTGAGAGGAATAAGATCATTCAGGCCTTCAGTAATGGTATCAATATTTATACTCTGGTATATTCAAGAACCATCAAGAAAACAATTGAATATGTTTAAAAAAGAGGGAACAGTAGAGAGGAAAACTGAATCAGGAGGTCACAACAAGAAGGATAATCATTTCAACTTAGATTTAAATACATTCTTATTGTACAAAGTAGAGTCCAATAATGTTAATTAAACCTCGGAGAATTCCAATAAAATATCTTTAATCATTTCTAAAATAGAAAGGTTCAAATCTTAATCTAATAAATGGACAATTTTGCTGTGACACAATTTGGGCAATTTTGCTGTGACATACGTTATAGTCAATCGATAAAGAAAGTTCAGAAGTCTTATCTATCCTGCCTCAAGATTCGCAGATACACGGCTCGTCAGAGTCAGACAACTCTATTTATAGATTTATATGAATCTGAGGAGTGGTGTATCTGCGAAACTTACAGCCGGAAATTATTACTTATTTTTGTGCTATTTGTTTTTTTATGTGAAGCATTTTGTTGACAAGAATCTGCTTGTATTTAAACGCGTTACACTCCAATAATTTAATGAGCTATGTATTTTATTAGGCATTCATATCGGTCTTTACATATATATATATATGATATATATATTAGGTTGGTGCAAAAATAATGACGTATAATGTCGTTTTTTGACGTTAAAAATACGTCAAAAAACGACATTATTACGTCATTATTTTTGCACCAACCTAATATATATATCATATATATATATATATATATATATATATATATATATATATAATAAATATAAGGTTGGTGCAAAAATAATACTTGCAAATAATTTTTGCACCAACCTAATATACATATATATAATATATATATATATATATATATATTACATGTAAACTGACTTTTACGGCTAGTTATGCAAAACTCTTCGGTAAATCGAATCGAGTTCTATCAGTCACTGTGTTTTTATCAAAAAAATAAATACGCCAATTCAGTCAGGTTTCGATCCTAGCTAGAGGCAACCGGACGTCTAGCCACACTGATGAGCTGTGAAACAGTCTGTCTGTGAATGACAATATATATATATATATATATATATATATATATATATATATATATATATATATATATATATATATATGTAGTACAGGTAATCGATCCGTTAGCATATAATCCGGGTGGATCCTAGTAATTTTAATTATTAAAACTGATCCACAGGGAGATCGATGTATTTATTATAACAGAGCATATGTATTTTTTACAGCAAAAAACAAAAATTACCTCAACATAAAAGATAATCTATTTCAAGTCGTTTTGTACGCGGCTATCATCAGCCCCTATATATATATCTTATATGTGTTTATGTGTGTGTATTGATATAATAGGAAAGAACTGTTAGATGGATGATCCGAAGTTCTTTAGTATTTTTGTTTTTATTTAAGAAAAAAAAAATGCAGTGCTCGATACACAAGTAGAGCTTAGATTACAATTATTTTTTTAAAAAGTATGATTCCATCGCGACACAGAAATTACTATGTTTCAAAATTGGTCAACAAATAGTAATTTCTGTAACGCGATAAAATTCAATTTTTAAAAAAATAATATAAAATTATTTTTTTTAAAATATGATTCAAAAACGAGAGCCGAAACCATCAATTATTAAAATTAAATTGAATTAAAGTAACAAGCCCTGTTTCATTTTATTTTTTGTAGTTATTTTGTATTTGAAAATGTATATATGTATATATGTAAAAAAAAAAAAAAAAAGTCTTACATTATAGAATTTTTATCTTTGGTATGCCTTTTACATCCTGTAAAAGATTATATTTCAGTTTCTGTTATAAATTAGTTTCATTTTTGTTCTGTATTATTTCTTGCATGCATATATATATATATATATATATATATATATATGCTCTCATTAAAATCCAGGATTATTTTCATATCCTTTACAAAATAGTCGTCTTGGGTATGACGATAAACTACGTCCAACAGCAAGGCCTCTGATCAGGAGGTTTTGAGGAACGTGGAACCACCTCTTAATTGCTGATGTTACCAGGTCCACCCTGGCCCGGGGTGGTATCACCTGTTAGGGTCCCAGCTATTGGCAAATAGTTAACATCCAAACTTGTGTATAAGGCCTCCATCCCTTTAGGTATGTGTCTTTCTGTCTTCCCTATCTCTTTTGCCCTCAATACAAGCCCTGTGAGTGTTAAATTTTCTCAAGCTCTCCTTCCTTATTATGAGTCGAAGGAATTTCAGCTGCCTCTTCCTGATTCTAAACTTCTACTGTATATTTACCATTTCTTTTAAAGAAATTCATCTCAACAACTTTTTAAAAGTCATTTTATTTTTTGTAGCAAATGTATATATGTATATATGTAAAAAAAAAAACTTCCATTATAGAATTTTTATCTTTGGTATGTCTTTTACATCCTGTAAAAGATTATATTTCAGTTTCTCTTATAAAGTGGTTTCATTTTTATTCTGTACTTATTTCTTGCAAATATATGAATATATATATTTGCAAGAAATAAGTACATAACAAATATATACATGTGACGTCATTTGTTTACGCCATGAGCAGATATGAATGTACGTGAGAGACTCATAGAAGATTGAAGTTCAAATACAGTAAATTCAACGATATGAAAAGAATTTACATAAAATAGACAGCACTTGTCCATATTATTTAATGAAACATGCATCAATGAATATATATATATATATATATATATATATATATATATATATATATATATGCTCCCAGTAAAATCTAGGATTATTCTCACATCCTTTACAAAATAGTCGTTTTGGGTATGACGATAAACTACATCCGACAGCAAGGCCTCTGATCAGGAGGTTTTGAGGAGCGTGGAACCACCTCTTAATTGCTGATGTTACCAGGTCCACCCTGACCCGAGGTGGTAGTACCTGTTAGGGTCCCAACTATGGGCAAATAGTTAACACCCAAACTTGTGTAAAAATAGTTTTTTTAATACCAGAAATACTTTGTAAAACAATTTTTAAAAAATAAAAGATTATCAGCAATAATTTTTGAAGGAAAAACTATTATGAGCAATACTTTAAAAAAAAATACCAGCAATTTAAACATCTATACATTTTTTGAAAAAAAAACATTATCAGCTCTAGATTTCTTGAAGGAAAAATATTCCCAGAAATAGATTTTTGAAGAAAACTATTACCAGCAATACATTTTTAGGAAAAAACAATATTACCATCAATAAAAAATTTTGTCGGCGTTAAATAACCCATTGAGGTTGATATACCGTGAAACAAACAAAACAAATTTACAAAATAGGTCAATTTTTCTGTGCAGTTCAAATTGACCCTAGTGGCTTATCTTTAAAATGCTATTCTGTAATTCATAAAACGTAACTACACATCCTTCTGTATTTGTTTTGGTCTCACTCTCTGATATCATTCTGATTATGAAAATGGCATTTCTTGTTCCGGTGTTATTGACAAATTTCTAACTCACATCTTGAGACTTTCCTCTCGCTAATGAAAAATACTTTGTCTTCTTACAGTTGCTGGTAAAGTTGTTTATTTTGGGTTTTTTTTTTTCCTCGTTTTCTTCTTCTACACTGTCGAGGAAGCTCTGTAGCTTTCTTTTCGAGCCGGCCATCAACACGGTTCAATCGGCGTAAGAATACGCGCACCGATAATAACTCCTGGTAGGGTCTCCAGCTCTCTTAGGATAGCCGCGCTGTAGAGGTTTGAATAAATCTCTTGTCTCATGTCCCTTTCTAGTTTTTGTGTAGTTACTCAATTCGTTTTATATACGGGTGCAGGCGGTTTGCTCGGAGTCATGTTTGTTTCCCCTAACATCTTTCTCAATTAGATCGAGTTTTCCTAGCAGTTCAAATAGGTCTTTGTGCCCTATCTTGTCAAATATTTTTGCATAATCTATAGAACATAATCTCTATTTCTATTACGCTCCCTAATATCTTCCCGGTTTACCCTTTTATGTTAGACTGTTCGGAAAATAATTACCTTTTACTAGAAAGGATGTAAATCGATATTATAATTATTGGAATATTATTCATCTAAAATGTAATCATATTCATTTTCAAAAACTACCAACTCTTGATGTCACATGGCCCAGTGGATAAAAGCGTTGGTTAGATCCACTGACTAGACACCAAAGAGTTGTGAGTTCAATTCCTGGCTACGGCAGTGGTGAAGAAAAAAAGATTTGAGTTAAAGGGTGATAACTGAGACATCTGGAAGAGGCATGGCACGTGGAAGTAGAACAATCTACTTCGGTGGATGAAATAAAGGGTTTAGTTCAAAATTCCAAAAACCTGAAGAAGTCCGGATTGTACAACGGTCGTAACGTCGTGAACATAACAATAAAGATGAGGACAACAATGTAAATAATGTAAATTAAATAATTTACCATTTCTGTATTTTCTTTGTAGTTTGGAATTTGCATTTTTGTTGATTGCGTGAGTTCTTATTCTGTTATTCCTGCAGTAAAATAAGGAAGCTTGTTTAAATAATATAACATTAAATTCATTGTTTTTCGTTAAATCTCCAAACCTTCTTGACGGAGCGGTCTGATGTCGAGAAAATTTATTATAGTAAATTTGATATCATGGTTCTCCCCACAACACACTACATAGCTTTCTAAACCGCTCTGCCCCAAAAGCTGTCGACCTCTGCTTTAGAACAAAACAAAAAAAAAAAGAAAACCATTTTGCTGTTTGCTGATACGGTCAACTGCGGTAAAGTGAAACTTTGGTTGGCGTTTTCCTGAATGGTAAGGTTCTGCTGTATATTATGATGTACGAGCTACAAGATGTATATCTGGCTTTTCGTAAGTTAACCAAAGTTTCATCAATTGATGTGGGGGGGGCGACGTTGAACGCAGTAAACAGACAGCCCAGTAAATCATTTCGACGTGATTGTTACCAAGATATTATGGATTCTCTCTGGATTCAAATTACACAAAAATAATTAATATTATCTGTTTAATCGTTGGATAAACAAGACTAAAACATTTCAATGATTAAAAATAAAACAAGTACTTAAATAATACCACATTGCGGGTTTGCATTTCTCGCATATCAAAAAAGTTATATCAGAACAGTGTAAAAGTTCGTGTCTGGTCTTCATTGTTAATTTAAATTGACATTAGCGTTTCTTTTAGTGTTGATTTCTGGTGTGCTAAAGAATGAAACCTTGAATCGTTCAGTTGCTAGTCTGACTTTCTTGAATGTTGACGTTTTGCCGACAAATTATTTTTTTAATCTCGTTCACCCCAAGCAAGGTAGTAAAGCCACTAAGACAGAAGGAGTTACTGGAGGTAGAAGGATTAGAAAACAGAAACATTACTAAGGAGTGAGAAGAAAAGAAGAGTAATCAGGAAGACAGTAGATAGCGATTGACATTGCATTTAAATTTTTGAAGATCAAAATTCACTGGAAAGCAAGGAGTCGGAAAAGTGTTCCACAAGTGAGAAGAAACTGTTGGCATTATTAAGAAGCGGGAGAACAATAAAAGAACCGGAATTAAAAAGACAAGATAAAGATTGACATTGCATTTAAATTTTTGAAGATCAAAGTAGACTGGGAAGCATCGAGCCTGAAGAGAGTTCCACAATCGAGAAGTGCGAGAGAAGAAACGGTTAGCATAAAACTTAGGGTTACATGTAGTCAACTGAAGTGTAAATTGATGATACCTCGTCCCAGTCTAGTACTGCGCGTAAATTCAAAGAGTCTAGGCACCATAGGGAAGAGATCATTCGAACAATTACCATGAAAGTATTTATAGAAATGGTAAAAGGGGGTAACCTTACGGCGGTGGGAAAGTGATTGAAGCCGAGATGCCAAATCAGGACTAATAATATTGCTGATTTTTGTTATCAAGGATCTCTGAATAAATAGCAGGAGCACCGAATCTTATGCGGCAGCAATATTCTAAGCATGGATATTCTAAGCATAGACTTATGGATATATAAGATAGATTCTAGGGCATCTCGAGCTGGTGCAATGGTTAGCAAGTTTTTCCAGCTAGAACAATTACAACTGAGTAGTGAGTTAGATCCTCACTGGGTGCCCCTATTTTCGGCCTTGTGCCACAACTAAACTACGCTTTGAAAATCATTATAAGATAGATCCTAGTTCGATACAGTGAACCAACCTTCTTAGCAGCTGACCTAGCAATGGATTCAATATAGGCTTTCCACTTCATGTCAGACGAGAACGTTAGTCCGAGAAGGCGCCACGATTTACTCTCGTGGAGGTTAGCATCAGTCATGCTGATAGAAAGCAGAAAGGGGTCTCTCGGAAGATTATTAGAGAGTAGTTTAGTTTAGTATTAGAGGTGTTAACAAGCCATTCTTTGCCCCGGTTACAACAGACTGAAGGTCGTTTTTGACACCAGCCGCCAATTTGATTTTATCGGACTGATCAGACTTACTTATCAAGACAGGAGTAAATGGTCGTGTCATCAGCATAGATATCAAATTGAGAGCTGACGCCATCAGGAAGGTCTCTAATGCACTTTCGCCATATTATGCTCTATGAATTTCGGAAGTGCAACAAAAACACTTTCGAAATAGTCATTTGGTTTATGCTCCAACTCTTCGGACAGTTAAAAAGTGGTTTGGCAGATTTTGTCAGGGTGAAGTTAACCTGAACGATCAACCATGCTTCGAACAACCTTCGGACGCTGATGTAAACGCGAGAGGATAAGCTGAAGAATTCGACGGTAGAGATTGGTAAGAGTTTGAAAATCGATATCTCAACTGCCATTTGCCATTTGAAGATCTGTGTTTAAGAAAAACGGTCGATTTTGACAAATGTCATTCTCAACCACGACAACGCAAGACCCTATGTTGCAAAACAGACTTTTGCAGAAGCTTAAAGACTTGAAATGGAAAAATCCTCCAGCGTATTCTTCCGACTTGGCTCCTGCGGATTTTCGTTTATTCTGGTCTCTAAACTACAATTTAAATCACAAAATGTTTTACTCTGAGCAGTCTGCCGAAAATTACCCCACAACATTTTTCCAACAAAAAACACAATGTTTCTACGAAAATGGCATCAACAAGCTGGAAAAAACAATGGAAACTGTGTACTTGACTAATAATTTTTTTTTTTTTTTTTCTGAGTATCTCAAATTTTGTTTCTAATTTTCTATTCGGTCAAAAACTGTTGCAATGGTCTAATATATTCTCACCACTGTCAAACGGAGAAAAATGGCGTGTTTTGGACACGTTGCAAGGCACGACAGCCTGTACAAGACCCTCATTCAAGGCACTGTTGAAGGTGGACGTATGAAAGGATGCCAACGCAAAAACTGGTTGGACAATGTCAAACAATAGACAAGTATGACTATACTAGAAATGTTGATTGCCATTAATAGACTGTTGTGGAGGAGATTCAATATGGCTTCTGCATTCGGATCCCCGCCTACGATTACAAAGGTCAAGGCGATGATGATGATGATGATGAATATATTGTCGCGATGACTTAAATATAATTTCCAGCCAATATGACGATTCAGAAAAACTAAACTTTTTAATACTAAAATTTAACCCAATGCAAGATTCGAGAGCTCCTTAAAGTAGTGTCACAGTCAAAATGATAATGTTGAATGAGATGTGCGATAAGAATGTAAGGGGAGGTAGTAGGGAGTGAATATTATGAGGATAAGGGGGGTAGATAATGATTGACCCATGACTTGAAGAGGTCAAGATTGTCATGTAAAGGTTTACTATTAAAGTGTTTATGATGAAAGCGGTTTGTGATATCAATAAAAGAGGTGTTGATGAGATCAAGATTGAAACATTCAGGGAAGCACACACACAGGAGTCTGTTCCATAAATTAGCAGTTTTGGGGAAAAGCTATCTGATTAGAACTTTTTTAAAAGTTTGGAACGCGGAGGAAACGAAGGTTCTTCGATGAGAAGTAAAAGTGGAACGATAAGACCTCGCTGTAAAGGTCTGACCTCGAAAAATGGAGCTCATTTGAACATAAGAAATAGAAATAGTGATACGTTGGCAACTTTCCGTCCGTTAGGAAAGAGGCTGCAGGGTGGAAAATGAGTCTTCTAGCACAAGTCTGCGTAAACGCTTTTAAGCTCTGTCAAGGCTGGAATGATATGATCGGGCAACCCCAGCCCAAATATAGTAGCAGTATTCCAATTTTGGTCTAATCTGACTTTTGTAATGAGAAACTCTTGTAATGTCCGAAAAAAAATCTGTGTCAATGATTTTGAACTATCAAGTCTGGAAGGTGAATACTGGGCACCTCCTGCGCGCACACAGTTTGAAATACGCCATCTTTGGTTGTTTTTTATATGTCTATATGGCCGAGTGGTCAGAACGTTCGCATTCTAACCATGAGACCCGTGTTCGAATCTCACCATAGTCGATTTGTCAGGAAAGAGACTTCTGATGTTATCGGATTGAAGGGGTTGATCCCAGCGTGCAGCATCTTTGTTTCTGAAAACCATAGCACGGGTTGACCGAAGCCTTGTGAGTGAAACTGGATAGACGGAATCCTTGGTCTCGTCAATAGCTGTGCAAGCACGAAGTCACAATTCGTCGTGGCCGAGGGCTGGAGTGTGCTGGCCGTATTCAAATTGTTGATCACACTGGATAAAACGCTCTTTCCCAGAAACTGTAACTAAGGTCTGCTCAGCCTAGTTGCAGTATAAACCACAAATGGGTTATGTGGGTGTTGAATAAACACATGCGCCTGAGCAAGCGTCTGCAATAGGGATTTGTTAGCCGCCCTAGTAGACGGGTAACCTCGAATACGAGTGGCCAGCTCTACATACATACATATCTATCCGTACATTCATACAAACAGAACGTGGTACAAGGTCAGATCAATGTGGTAGTCCAACATGAACACTTAATGAATCTTAGGTTCTCAAATCACTACGATGTTTGGGTACCACATGATTTGAGTGAAAAGAATTCTTTGGGTCGCATTTCATCTGTGATTTGCTGTATAAACACTGAAAATGCACCTTTTTTAAAGCAAACCGTGAAAGGTGATGAGAAATGGATCGTTTATAACAATGTTCAGCAAAAAAGATCCTGGGGTAAGCGATATGAGCCGACATTAGCCACTTCAAAAGCAGGTCTTCAACCAGTCAATTCATTCTGAAAAGTACTGCTCACAACTGGACGAATTAAAGGCAGTCATTCAAGAAAAATGCCCAGAATTGGTGAAGAGGAAAGGTGTTGTTTTCCATCAGGATAGTGCCAGACCTCACGTTTCTTTGGTGACCCAGCAAAAATTTTTGAAGCTTGGCTGGGATGTGTTTCTCCACCAAGCATTATTTACCAGACATTGCTCCTTCGGATTTTCATTTATTTAAGTCATTGCAAAATAATCTCAGTGTTAAACATTTTAATTCTTTGGATGACATAAAAAAACACTTTAATGTGTTCTTTGCCGAGAAACGACTTGGAAGATAAGATCTTTAAGTTGAAGGGAAAATGGGGAAAGGTTGTGAAACAAAATGGTTCATATTTAGTTGAATAATTTTGTCTTGTTTTGATTTCTCTTAAAAACCGACATAAGCTTTCCGGACAACGTTATATTTTTATTAACTTTGAAATTTTGTGGCAAACAAGGGGGGACAATAAACTCGTAAAGTACACGACAGAAATAGAGATGACTTTATTGCCGACCACCATTAATTACTCGTCACTTTTTCCTCAGCCAAAATTGTGACTTTTTGCAGGTCACTATTTGAACAAAAATAAAAATCTATGGGAATTATTTTTAAATAATCTCCTATCATAACCAGGGTACTTTGAGGAAATTGATTCGTTCGTATTTTATTTAATAGATTATTATAACAATGTTTTGAAATATCATTTCTGAAAGTTGTATAAATTAACGTTGTGTTTTGACTGTCACTTCCAGGCACACCCACTTAATCTTGCTCCCAAAGTACCAACCTTTCTGATTACTAGAAATGTCAATGAGGCGAGAGTCACCTTCATCCTTCACCTTGACTAATGTTTGTTTATCAACTGAACTTTTTCTGGAACATTTCAAACATTTAGCGGAAATAAATAAGAAAAAAAAAAAATAACAAGTTTCTCTAACTTTTCCCTTCGTTTTTTTTCCTTTTTATTAAAACTTAGAAATGTGAAATCTCACTGGGAAAATCACTTGCCATCTTTTTTTTTTATGTAACACGCACTAAAAAAAGGTCGAGCCTGACTTTGTAATTTTATAAATATAAACAAAATGGACGATAAAAAATCCTTTTAAACATAAAGCGGACAATTCTTGAATTGTTCTCAGGAATGATGAAATAAAAACGCATTGTTTTTCGGAAGTTGATAAGCACTCAGGGTGAGGTCAGTGAAATGCGATTTTCTAATTTGATTTGAGTGGAGGGTTCAGGAAAATGCGATTTCAGAATTTGGTTGGAAGCGGGGGTGTTAATTGAAATGGGAATTCCAAATTTGGTTGAGGGGGACAGTTGAGTGAAAAGTGAATTCAAAATTTGGTTGGGGTTGAGTGAAATCCAGTGGAATACAATGTCAATTGTTATCGATTGACATTGCATTTAAATTTTTTGAAGCTGGAAAGCAAGAAACCGAACAAGAGTTCAACAGGTGAGAAGTACGACAAAAGAAGCTGTTAGCATCGAACGTGTGGTTACATCTAGGCAAGTCAACTGTGATCTGATGAGACCTTGCCGCTATTACACTGATATTTATTTCGTCTGTGTCGTATTTTTCTTACCCAAACGGAATATGGAACAAGGCCACGTTAAACGTAGGTGTTCTTTGAGGACCTAGAGCTAAGAACATAAATTGCTAAATACAGTGTAACCCGGATATAAGAGAAACCCGGATATAAGATAGATTTTCTCTGGTCCCAAATTAGAGCCTATGTTAATGTATATAAATTAGACCAAACCCGGATATAAGAGAAACCCGGATATAAGAGACTTCTTATCCTGTCCCGACAACTCTCTTATATCCGGGTTACACTGTATCTTCATTTCAGGTACTAACTCTAGCTGTCATCCTTGGGGAGAAGCATTGCTTAGAACTAATCTTAATATGAATTACATAAAAATGGCGGTATTTAAGATTGATCCGTGCGCCATGCGGGACACAAATTGCTCCTCGGCATCTCCCAGTTGGGAATCTCTCTAAGTTCAGTGTTTAACCCTAGCCCCTTCCTATTAGGGGAGGTATTGCTTAGGTGGAACTGTCCTTGGAGCTAAGCTTAATATTAAGGATCGTCGAAGAAATGCGGTATTTGGGATTTATTTATCAGTGTTCGATTCTTTCGAACAGAATTTAGCACAAGGCCGTGTTAAAAGTGAAAGTCCCACGCTCAAATGAAACTCGGGACATGATACTCTTTTGAATGTTATAATTATATTGTAGATGAGTCAATGTGTTGTAAAAACTCTGTTTCTGTTTAATAATTCAATCACTTCTTCACAAAGAGTTGTAATTGACACCGCTTCAAACACCCACATCTTAATATTTCCACCTCGAGAGAAAAAAGTAATGCATATCATATAAATAACGTGACTTTTGCAAGGAAATAACTAAAAATAATTTCTATTAAATTTAGAAAGAAAATAAGTTAGAAATCAATAAGAAAAATATTAGTTGATTGCTTTCGAAAAATCGTAAGATTTAATTTATTTCCTGGCAAATATTAAAAGGAAATTTGTGACGGGAATAGAAAAGACTTGTTTTTTTTTTTTTGTTGTTGTTGTTTTGTTTTTGTTTTTTTGTTTTTTGGGGGGTTTTTTTTTGGGGGGGGGGGTTGTGTGTGTGTGTGTGTTCTTCAAAATGGCTGCCTTTTCTCGTAGATATTTTATTTTTTCTTGACACATCTTCCTCCAACTCATTTGTATTCAAATAATCTCTCCGCTAAAAATTGAATTTACATCAAATAATTTGATTCTGTCATAGCAAGATAAAAAAAATAATAATGTTGAATATTCAATCTGTAATGTTTGCTTTAATTCCTGCCGATTGAAAATCCTTTTCTCTTCAATTCCAAATATAGCAAATCCATTTACAGTGCATTAACATTATCCATATGTTAGCCATATTTTATTAAATATGCTTACTTCAATTACTGATCAAAGATAATCGCTTTCTTCCTGATTTCCAGGGCATTTTTATTTGCAGTGCATTTTCATAATTTCTAACGCTAGAATTCAACATATACAAGGTTCGAGAGCCAGTCAGGATAGAGTTATCGAATGACGTATGTGATACGGGCATGAGAGGGGGTGCTGAAAAGTAAAGATTATCTACTAAGTAAGAACAATGTAAAACCTAGTTCCGGCTCTTAACTATATCCAATGCTCGACCTACTTTCGGATCAAATTTAATCTAAGACGTAGCTCCGGCTCCCGACTGACTCCAATTTTGGATGTAATGCCGGCTCCCGAATTAAATGTTAGACGTAGTTCTTTTTCCCAGTCCAGTCCAAATGCAGATATATTTCCGACCCGCAATGAGTAAATTATTAGACGTAGTTGAAGTTCCCAACTTAGTCCAGTGTTAGACGTATTCCCGGCACGCGATTGATACCAAATACAGACGTAGTTCCAGATCCCATCCGTGTCCAATTTAAGTCGTAGTTCCGGCTTACAACTGTGACCAATACCCCATCCGATGAAATGTTAGTCGTAATTCCGTCTCACGAGCTAGTCCAATGCTCCAGCTTGCAATTAGGTCTAATTTTAGACGTGCTTCCTGCTCCCACCCGAATTAGATATTAGACGTTGTTACATCTCATATTTGTAGAATATTGGTTAGCTTGCCAGTGGTCTAACACACAAGTAGGCAAGTGTAGCCAGAGCTAATCATTGACTTGAGTCAATGGTAATATTTTGGTTACTATATTTTCGGTTTACTATGCCAACAGAATAAGGTGGTAATTCAAGAATGAGTTATTAACCGTAAATTGTTTTCTGGTGAGTCTAAGTGAGAGTGTTAATGTGTGTTAATGCATATACAGTATGCATATATAAAATATTTTGTGTATGTACATATATGTAAGAATTAAAATATTTGTGAGGCATATCCCAAAATCGGTTGGGAATCATTGATAGAGAAGGACCGAGCTGTACTTAATGTGTATCTACACGTGAATGTTTTTTTTTTTTCCTTTTTATTTAAAGGGGGTCACTCAAAATGCAATTATTATTTGAAGACTCCGTCGAACCTTTAAGTTTTTAATCAAGTGCATTGTTTACGTTCCCTTCTTTGACTTGTTGGACAAATTAATGTAACCGATCAAATGTTAGCATTGACTGCACCTGACAACGCCTTGTTGCATCCAGAATAAAACACTATCATTTAGTGGACGCCATTTTAACCAGGTCATGACAATGATTGATTGGAGTGTTTTTGTTTTCTTTTACCGAAGAGTTCGCACAAGGGAGGTTATCTACAGTGGCGTCGCATGACATAACAAGATCTGTTATTATTTAACAAGCTCAATTTAGTACAAGGTTACACTTATATGGCATCTAGTGAGGATCGAACTCACTACTCAATGTTCAGCTAGATTAACTTCCTTACCCCATTTTCATTACTAAGGATAACTTAAACACAAACCAACAAGTATGGTACACCTAGTTTTGATCTGTGTGACTGACTCGCTTGTCATTATGTGATTTATTGTCAGGTTTTGAACAAAAATTGAATCATATACCAGATTTACACTGGAAAGTTTCTAACATACGAATTATTCTGAATATGTTAAATATTATTAGTCGATGTTATGAATTCGATTTTTAGGTAAAAAAAAATTCGAGTGTTTGACAGTTACTTTGGAAATATATTTATTGGTTTAAAATTTGCGCACGATAAAAAGATCCAAAAACAACTAATGCTATGAAACATGAAAAATGTATTTCAATAATATTTTGTTTCACTTCAAATAACGACTATTTTTGCTAAAAATTCGTCATACATAATCGATTTATTCTAGGAGCGTCTTGAAACAATTTTGTACATTAGCATGTATAAATTGAAGCATAAGATAAAATATTTCATAAAAACAAGCTAGATCCATGTTTAAATTAAATGTAATTTTTAGTCTAACCATTATAGAGTTTCAGACTTAGAATTTCGTAATAAAATGCAGCAAGATGAAAAAAAGAAAGATTGAAAATTGATGAAAATAATTCCTCTCAGAAAAGCCAGTGGTTATTAAAAATGGAATTCTCAGTGTTATACAGGCTTCTGCGAATGGGTTGGTCCAGTCAGTATATTTGTCTCTATCTCAAGGCGACCATTTTTTTTTTTTTTTTTTTTTTTGCACAGTAAGATCGGCTTCAAGCATGAAAATTATTCACGAGTTAAATGAATGTATTCGCCTTCAGTTTTATGAATGAACATTAAAGGACATCTACTGCGCAAACATGACATATACAACGCAAACATGTCCTACCTCAGCGGCTGTAGGGGAAGATTTATGTCTTTTCAATACATGTTTTGAAATTTTTGGGAAAAGAAAATGATGAAGTTCTTGGAAAGTTAGTGGAAGCACGTTGGCCTTTTCCACTCTCCAAAGTCCACTATAGTCATTAGTATATCCGTGATATACTCACATTTTAAGCCGACGGAAGGAAGAACTAGAATAACTCAAAGAAATGGATTCCAAAGACGAGATACAGTGTAACCCGGATATAAGAGAGTCGTTGGGACCGGATAAGAAATCTCTTATATCCGGGTTTGGTCTGTTTTATTTAGGTAAGTATGGCTCTAATTTGGGACCAGTGAAAATCTCTCTTATATCCGGATTTCTCTGTATATATATATATATATATATAAAGTGTGTGTATATATATATATATATATATATATATATATATATAAAAAGTGTGTGTATATATCAATATATATATATAAAGTGTAACCCGGATATAAGAGAGTTGTTGGGACCGGATAAGAAATCTCTTATATCCGGGTTTGGTATGTTTTATTTAGGTAAGTATGGCTCTAATTTGGGACCAGTGAAAATCTCTCTTATATCCGGATTTCTCTGTACATATATATATATATATATATATATATATATATATATATATATATATAAAAAGTGTGTGTATATATCAATATATATATATAAAGTGTAACCCGGATATAAGAGAGTTGTTGGGACCGGATAAGAAATCTCTTATATCCGGGTTTGGTATGTTTCATTTAGGTAAGTATGGCTCTAATTTGGGACCAGTGAAAATCTCTCTTATATCCGGGTTTCTCTGTATATATATATATATATATATATATATATATAAAGTGTGTGTATATATCAATATATATATATATACAGTGTAACCCGGATATAAGAGAGTTGTTGGGACCGGAGTAGAAGTATCTTATATCCGGGTTTCTCATATATCCGGGTTTGGTCTATTTTGTTTAGGTAAGTATGGCTCTAATTTGGAACCAGTGATAATCTCTCTTATATCCGGGTTTATGTTATATCCGGGTTTCTTATATCCGGGTTACACTGTAGAGACATAAACATAACAAGTTTGACTAAGATAAAATATATATATTTTGCACACACACATCTCTCTCTCCCTCTCTCTCCCTATATATATATATATATATATATATATATATATATATATATATAATACAAATATAAAATTTGTAACTTATCTGATTGGTGTTACCTTCAGCATCCCGACTCACCAGTAATCGCTACATCCACTTGTCAGGGGATATAAACAAATATATGTTTTATTTTTCTCTGCGAGTCTCCTTGTGATATGTATTGTGTATTTGGCCAGCAATCCCTCTTTTATACAAGTTTTATTAAAAACGACTAACTAATTGTCCGAATGTTTTTTTATGTACAAAAATGGCTCAACCCACCGTACAACAGAAACGTAAAAACAAACGTAGGAATAAACTTCATTAAGCTCATACACAAATACTTCCCGCATAAAGCACTTTTACGATATATTCAACAAAAACACTAAAAATCAGCTACAGTTGCACTGAGAATATGACACAAATAATAAAAAATCATAACTGAAAAACAACGAACAAATCACTCGAACATATTAAACCCACGCATAACTGCAGAATAAAGAACGAATGTTCCTTAAACGGCAATTGCTTGCAGAACAATATAATATACCAAGCCATTGTAAAATCAGCAAATAACGAAGAAAAAATATACATAGGAATAACTGAAGGACCCGGGAAACAAAGAAACTATGCACACAAAGTATTCTTTACATATAGTAAATACGCTAACAGCAATGCTTTTTGAACATATCTGGGAGAGTAAAAACAAATCACGCCAAAAATATCATGGAAAATAAGGAAAAGAACCAGCCCACAACGATTAGTCCAAAAACTGTAAACTTTGCCTGGAGGGAAAATAACAATAATTACTCTCTCAGACCAAAACAAACTACTGAATAAACGATCAGAACTCATCTCAAAATACAGCCACGAAAAGAAATTTTACTACGTTACTTAAAACTCGAAAAATGTAAACGAACAAGAATAGATGAAAATAAATAAATAAAAAAATTAACAAAAACAAGTAAAATAAACGAATCCGCACAAAGAAATAAGTAAATAAACTAAGTAAATAATAAACAAATCAAGAAAAGACGCCCACCAAAATAACCGTTAGAATAATGCAGTAGACTAATGCATCACTGATCTGTATAAAAAGTCGTGCAAAAACACAACGCATATGACCTGACGATTGCGTTTAGCATGAAACAGACTGTCACCTCTGCGTGTTGACTTCAATGTCCACTTTCACATTTACATACGCTCTATACCTGATGTATATTGAGCAATTTAACCCATCAATATAGCATACATTAAAAATATATTTTATCGTATATATATATATATATATATATATATATATATATATATATATATATATATTTACAAATTCATGAATTATACAAAAAACAAATACAAAGGTTAATGATTTAATTGGCGAGAATCCATCATCGCGAACAATTCAAATAATATACAAAAACCCCGAACCTGTTTATGAATGAAAAGATCCTTGTTTTATAAATTTCAGTTCCATAAGATCTTATTATTTTTACTAGCTTTCGTCTGTTCCTACAGACATCCTCAGGTATGAAAATAGATTTTGTTCTTGTTTTTACTCTCAGTAATAAGAGGACAACGAAAATAGAGATGTAATCCGAAAAATGCTATGAGAAATGTGTTATTGTTTTGGAACGTGCAGTCGCAACGCTGAGTTTGAATTTAAATTTTAAGGTTCTGCGTTTTTGTACAAATATAGTAATAAGAGAATTCTTTTTTACTGGTAGATTTTCCGTCAAAGTGGCATGAACTATATTGTTCAATAATTACAGTAATGTCGCACTTATTATCCGAAAGTTGCACTTGGATCAGTTATTTTAATTTCAATAAAGGCGCAATTAATTTACAAATTCATGAATTATTCATACAAAAAACAAATACAAAGGTTAATGATTTAAATGGCGAGAATCCATCATCGCGAACAATTCAAATAATATACAAAAACCCCGAACCTGTTTATGAATGAAAAGATCCTTGTTTTATAAATTTCAGTTGCATAAGGTCTTATTATTTTTACAAGCTTTCGTCTGTTCCTACAGACATCCTCAGGTATGAAAATAGATTTTGTTCTTGTTTTTACTCTCAGTAATATATATATATATATATATATATATATATATATATATATATATATCACAAAAGAGACTTACAGAGAAAAAGTAAAACATATTTTTAAAAAGCAAGCATTATATGAAGGAGTCAAATAAAGAAAAAAAAAGTCTTATTTGTAACGTTTCCGAAACAGACGTGACACAACCGAGGGTACGTCTTATGTTGGACCGTCTTTTGCGTCCAACCAAACTACAATTGAATTCCCCGCCCTGTCGGCTGGGTCTTCAGAATACGCTAACTGCACCTCTGCAGAGGCGTAACCCCCAACCCTTAATGAGGTGTCCTGGGCATGAAGATAAACTACATCCGGCAGCAAAGCCTCTGGTCGGAGGTTTTGAAGAGCGTGGAACCACTTAATTGCTGTTGTTCTCAGGTCTACCCTGATCCGGGGCTGAAGCACCTGCTATGGTTCCATCTATGAGCAACTAATTAACCCTCAAACTCGGGTCAAAACACTATGAAAGTGGAAAAATATTTTTTTGAAAGAAAATATTACCAGTAATACATTTTTGAAAAATCATGTGAATAACAACGAAATCTTAGAGAAAACAGAAACAAAATGACACGTAAATCTCATGAAGCAACAGCTGAAAATCCTAAGATACTTCCTGAAGAAACAGGGCCTAGAAAATTTTACACTTCCAGTACATACTGAAGACAAGAGAGACAGAGGAAAGAAAGGTTTAATATAACGAATGAGCTTGCTTAAATGTTTGACGTGAGTGCATTATGGTATAATGGATATCGTCTTGGACTTAGAAATCAGAGGGCCGAGTTCGAATTCCAGTCAGGTTCGTTGTATTCATTTACGGGCTAATGCCCCTAGGAAACGTATATATCTATCTCTTCTCCCCCGCCCGAGCTACGTATAACCTTGATTAGCAACCAGTCTACCACAAAAAGAAACTGTTACCGACTGCGAGAAAATCTTCAGTCATGAATCGAAAAAGACATGGTCGCCCAAGCGTCTATCACTTAACAGACTGACTGAAATGGTTGACAGAACAAGAATTAGGAGATGTAGCGAAAAGACAAAATTAAGATCTACCAAAGATAGGAAATTGGGGAGAGACATTATCGCAGACACCCTGAACGGGAAATTGCATGTATTTGTTTGTTTTTTTTTTTTACTATCTATCAATCTTCTGAGATTATTTGCACTTCTTATTTCATGTAATCTAGTTTGACGAGTATAAGATTTTCCACCTCGAAAATTGGATTAAAAATCATTGTATCATTCGATACGTTAGATACACAGAAATGGAAAACTCTATTTTACTGGTTAGAACTTTCCGAACCCGCACTTCGTGGGGCGGTTTGAACCGCATTGACGTCGAATTCTTCCACTGATGATTCTTTTTTATGAAGACGAATAGGATAGATATCGCTTGATCCGGGGACTTAAAGAGACCCAAATTTTAGTTGTCAGGGAAGCATCCTCGCGGAAGTTATTTTCCATAAAGTAACAGTTCTGGGGATAAAGCTATCCCAGTGGAACTTGGTTTGAATCAAATACAATGAGAATGGTTTTTCATCATTAACATACCATGATTCGCCTTAGCTGTGAAGGTCTTCGCTGGTAGCACTAAAGAACTTAACTTTTCTAAGCATCTGCCATAATAATTGTAATAAATTAAGGAAAGGCTGGTGGAGGTTTCATCTATGGGATAAGGGTTGTAGGGTGGACATTAAAGAGGCCAAGACATTAGTTGTCAAGGAAGCATTCTCTCGGAAGATTGTTCGACTTTGTAAAATTGAAGAAATTATCTGAATGGAACAATCACGAAGGGAAGAAAGATGGTTATTTAACGTGACCATGGTATGGCAAGACTTAACTCTGG